>NQII01002106.1:13896-104485 GCA_002778355.1 Clitarchus hookeri | reverse complement strand
CCCCCCCCACCTTACACAACTAGCTATTGACTATACACAGTAGTACTGACAAAACGACTCAACTATGAACTCGTATGTGTCACAATATTGATTTCGACTAATTTGGGCAGATTTAATATTGTGACGTAATTATGAGATCGTAATCACGTCTGTATTGTAGTGTAAGGTTAATAGATAGTTGGGTATGAGGGCAGGTTATGAACTATCTTTTTTAAAATATAAACAAACTAGAAAAACTAAGAATACAATATGGTAAGGGGAAGGTTCCCCTTAAGTAAAATGAAACATTGTGATAACCTTACCACTTTCAACGCGATGCTCGTATACCACACGGCAACACTTAAATATTGTCTGAGTATTAAAATATACACGAACATAATGAACTTCATTCTTTATTTTAATAAACAAGGAGCACAAACGGAAATATTTGTTCCTCGAAACATGCCTGACGAAATAAACCCGCTCAGAAATAAAATACGTTCCTGAGAATAGCGAAGTTGTAAACCGTTTAGTCACAATTATGCCTAGTTTTATACATACGTACACGTGAAGTTAGCCACAACCGCTAACATAGCGAGCCATTAACAGACATTCGTCTGTATAGTCTGTTCCCGGTTTCTTTACACGTTTTGAATTAAACCTTTGAAATGTCACTCTCTGTATGCCATGCTTGGTTTTTTCTTAAATGTGTCTCGTGGTGCAACAGTTTTTTACTTATCTTAACATAAAATTGCATATATTTATATATTAATTAGCATGTTTCATTCATAAATAATATTAATTAACACAGAGCTAATTTAGGTGTGTTGGTAATGCCTAGTAAGAAATAGTTAATATGCGAAATATTATTGCACTAAGTGCGCACGGATGCGGTGCGTTGTCCCTCTGGCGTAATTTTCTAGACTTGGTTAAGCTTTGTTTGCAAGAGGCGAAGGAATATCCTGGAAGTAGAACTTTAGCAGGGATTTCAGAAGAGTTGGAAGTAACCGTGAATGGACTATACAGCTGGTGAATTCTAATTGGACAAGATAAATGAATAAGTAACGTAAGAAAAGGGGAATAGCCAATAAGACGTTCGCCACTTAACAGGCACGTAAAGACGTTTTGCATCAAGCCCGTTGAAAGTCATGATTCCAGTACATGATTTCGCCCCGTATCGAAAGTGTTGGTCTAATCCACGTGGATTTGGCAGTTCTAAATGTAAAACAGATACTCAGCGTAGCGACACAAAGGAGATTACCGCGCAGCTGGCAGGCTCACACTACCCCTTATTCTCTCTACAATATATAACAAACGTTTTGCCCTACAGTCACATTTTAATTCTCAGTGCGCCAAGACAGAGCGATAATTAATTTCCCTGCGGGAAAGGTTGTTCACGGTAAACTGAGCACTTCCAAAATCCCTACTTAAGATCATCTACTTGTATTCACATTGTGTATGCTTACATCATATGTTAAATTAACATTAATGTGGGCATGGTCACTTTATTAATGCGTCGTTCAAGTAAAACTAAGAAATTGTTAGAATATACATGTTTTACTAATTTTTTATTGTATACCCTTATATCCATTAAAAAAACAGAAAACCAGATAAATCACTTACGTATTTAAAAATACTTAAAATTCAGCATTACAACATAGAAGTACTTTCTCTCCTTCGTTACCAAATTGACTGGGTGTATACCAGACAGTGTGCTAGTAAACATTTCGTAAAGATATACCTAGAGTGCATTTCCCCAGGTTAAATATTCTGACCACTCCAGCATGTAAGAATCTGCAGTTCTTGGGTTTAACACCACGTATAGCTAGTCCATTTTCGTGGTGACTGTGTGGGGAATTTGGCAGCGTTGCCACTGTGACATCTACCCTCTCTCGCACTCATAATCCATCTCTGTCTCCCACACCAAATCTCACAACAGTAGAACGTATTCTTAATGTCTGCTATACCTACGAAGCTGGGACAGGCAAGATAGTGGACAACCAAGTAATTACCTTAAGCCGTATATGTCCGTTTACGAAAATATAATGGGTTCTGTAAAACGTATGTATGGACAGAATGGGACTGATTGTACGCGTAAGATACAGGAAACGTTGCAAATGACTAACACGGTCATAATAAAACAAACACATCTTTATAAAATACATGATAAATGTGCAGTTAATTAATGTATCAGACTTTGTGTGTAGCTCAGTGGGTTCGTCCGTGGACCTGCGCCATAAAATGTTAGGCTGAAGAATTCAAATCGCCGTCGTATAACAAAAATTTTTATGTAATGCCTAATTGCTGTTTATCACTTACAATATTGTTATAAAACGTTTATTTCCATAATCCCTTCGTCTAAAAGCATAAAAGCAATAACACGCAAGCAACAGCACAATTCAATCGTTTAGCTGTGGTTGTTCGTTAATCAAGTCGATTGGTTTCTGAAGTAGATAATTTGAGCTGTGTATCGCGAGTTATGTGAAAAGGCACACATAAAAACCTTCAGTTGAATATTGTGATCGTTTTGCTTTATTTCGGTCTTATAACCGTTAAAGCTTGTCAAATTACGGAAAGCAGAAGATTTATTATTATGCTCATTAAAAATACATATGTCAATACAGTGGGTTAAGCGGGGGGTGGGGATGGTGGGTTTATATCAAGGCATATCTCCCCCCTCCCCCTCGCCCAACGAAATGAAATTAAAATATTCAAAAATAGCATTTGAAAACAAAATGACAACTCTTATTTTATATTCATGTAAGAAATGTGTGATCCGCCTTGAACATAAAGGATGTTTATAGCATTTTGTGGTTCCATATCTGTATATTAGCACATTGATTATAAATAATATTTTAACTATCCATTTGTAATATTACAACTTTCGTATTTTGTCCAAAAATAGAAATATGAAATCTCCCCTCCCCACCTAAAAGTAAATTACTGGTTACGCCCCTGTTTAAATGATTTGCTAATGTTTTAATGAGTGACGTAAATGTCTGTTGCACATACATGTGAATACAGTACATTGCTTTCCATACATAAGCAGTGCCGTCACTCATATCATTTTCCATACATTAATAGTACTCGTACTTAGAAACGTAAATAAATGCAGTTTTCAGGGGAAAAAAAACAATTTTCGTAATTTTGGGTGCGCCACAAAGCGCCTACATATAACATTTTATGGCATTTGTACCCCTGCTCCCCTGCGAGTTGTTTTGCCCGCCATTTACAATTTTCTGTTAGCACTTTAGGTAACGTGTGGGTATGAACTGATGCGTTCTTTCTTCTCTTCTGCTATGGAAACTTATATGCCTTCTGTGTACGAGTACTCTTTTGAAAATATAATACACTACATACTGCTAGTATCTTATTAACATATTAAAATTAACACAGTTCACTGGTAGGGGAATGCTAGTAAAGAGGAGAAAATACCCATGATTAACGAATCAAAACTAAAATAGTTCTAAAAATTATCACTCCTTGTTATGAAGATTATATTACATGTTATGAAATATATTTCGTTCGTATAGTATAATGGTGCAAACAAAATAAGTGGTCGTCAACGAAAAATCTATTTCTTAATTCAACAAAACATGTGGCACAGAGAACATAAATATTTTAGGAGAAGTAAGATACCACAAAATTAACACACAAGGATTCCCTACTTTCACAAATAATTCAAATTGTTACATATTGTTAGTAATTTGTTGCCATTATCCATTTGACAGTTAGGAGAAGACAAAAATTTCAGCACATTAAATAATTTAAACACAGTGAAGATGTTTGCAAATAGTTTGTGTTTTTCTTGGTAAAAACTGTACACTATGAACAGAGAAATTATTTGATACGACTGCGTTTAAACACACCTGTGCACTTTAATTTAGCGTAAGCTGCGAAGTCTGAAGTAAATCTGGGTTTAAATAGAAAATTTAAGCTTTATATAATGCGTTAAGAAGTGTGCAAAAAAAAATGAAAGTGTGTTACCTCATGTATTGGTTTCCAATGGAACTTTGCAAGTCGTGTGCGTTGTTGGGATTTCCTTAGGCGTTGAAAGAGATAGTTATATTTTGTATCTTAAGGTAAAGGCCAAGTGGGTGGTCGTGTGATTCTCTGTCGTCCATAGCGCACTGCCAACTGATTTTTAAATACTTCCAAACCATCCACTAGATGGTACCACAGTCGTATTCACCCCCCACTCCATCCATGCATCCATTCTTTCTCAGATAGCTTGTAATCCATTCTCAGAACCACGGAGTGTAAGTGAGCAGTCCAGGTCATCCGCCCGTCTCTCTAATGACCCGTCGCCTCCAGAAGATTGTTCTCTGCAATAATAACAATGTGTTTGAGGGCTATCAGCAAGACTGCTAGCAAAAGGGAGGTTGGCCCGAGCGAGCCGGTTTGAGTAACGGTATATTGAGTGGTGCGCGCTTACATCACTTTGTCGCAGCAACTCGCCAGTCGATACCGCAGCTAAGGGTAAAACTTTTATCTAATACTCGTTTGCACGTTGGTACAGGTACTGTTTTGCAATATATATCAAACAAACATGGATCTTACAGAGACGACAATTGTATTTTCGCTTCAAAACGAACATCTTTTAGAGTTGAGCCCTGCACGTTATAATCAATGTTCTTTTCCCGCCGTATGCATATTGCATAAGGTTTTCTGCTTAATGATATGCACACTCATACAACGTTCGCATTCGTCTAAGTACGTAAAGGAGGTACATGTTTCTGTAAATGACACGGATGTACACGGGGAAACGAATGTGTGTACGTCTCGCGCTCTCACAGCCCATTGGCTACTACTTTGAAAAGCGATTTATATGTAGTTCATAAATGTTATTCCTAATAATTTTTTTTTCTAAAAAAATGATATGGAGGCATTCACTTTCGAAAAAATCGACAGCAAAAAATTCTTAAGAATGTATACCCTTTACCCCTTAATGATCTAGAAGAGCCCGGATATCCATAACCAGTTTTCTTCGTGATTTTTTATAAACCGGGCGTGGCAATGGATTGACAGTTAACTAGCGAATCGGCCCGGCTTCGCCCGAGTACAACTTAGGTTTACAGTGATACTCTAACAAATAAATTGGGAAAAAACAATACATTTATGTTAAAAAGGAATTATAAAATTATACTATTTTGACCTAGGTTTTTAACTGATTACGGCAACCCAAAAGGAAGGAAATATTTTTTACCCGATAGCCCAGAAGTAGGGTATTGTTTTTGGGGTGTATCTATGCAACTATCGTGTAGTTACCACATTTATGCTTTCCAGCCACGATGTATGAAAATCAAAAAGTGAGTTTCATCAAGTTGTAGCTTTAGAAATTAGTGTGCATATGTACTACTTTTTGCGATTGGGTGAGGGATCCTAATCAATCACCAAAGTTAAGCAACGTTCCCAGCGGCACACATTTGGATGAGTGACCGTTTAGTGGCATAGCATCTGAGCGCTTTTGGGCTTCGGAGGGCACGTTAAATATTCGGTCCCGGTTGATATCGATTGATAGAAGTCGTTAAGCCACTTCAGATGTCCTTGGGTGGCCTGATAAACTCTGACACCAGAGGACGAAAATATTTTGGTCACGTTCCCAGCCGTTGCAGAATTAGGTTTGTTGTTATTCCACAGGACCCGTACAATTTTCCGATATAAAAAGTATCCTATGTCCTATCCTATGACCTAAAGTATTTACATACAAAATTTCATCAAAATCCGTTTAGCCGTTATGGAGTTGAGTCGTAACAAATATACACACAGACTTTCACATTTGTATTATTAGAAGGATCTGCAGGGCAGTGAGAACACTGCCAATTGTTTACAAAGCAAGGCATAGATGAGTGTAAAGTTATATCAAAATTCAAAAGTTAATTTTTATTTGTACCATTATTAGTGTTAAAATAAAATGTAACTCTAGTTTTTACTAGTTTTAATAATGCAGTATTGATAACTGCGTTTGCTGGATCAAATACTTATTTATTCCTCTCTTGACAAAATATGTATTATTGATTAATAGCAACACTTTCATTATCATGCTCATTTCAGCTACAGCTCCCAATGGGTTCATAATTTTACATCTATACGGCCAAGTTCCAGCACAGATTCAGTATTTGTTTTCCGTCAAATTGCTTGTTCAGAATCTTATCAGCTGGCTAGTTGCTGTAACGGATGCAAATTAGTATTCCTGTCGTAATGTATCAAGTATCGAGCCGAGTGGAGTATGCTTATATACATAAGTGCATTCCTATGTTTGGGCGCAGCCTTAATGACACTTGAATCGAAAATTTTAACGTACTGATTATTTTTACGAACAGTCACTTTTGTAGTAGACCACAACCCCAAACTGTAAACATTGAGTCACATTTTAGACCATTGTGCTTCTAACATTTATTTATCGACTAGTGAACAATAATTTCCTTTCAATTACCTCTCACATAAGAACGGAATGAAAACCCTATGATGATGTATGTCATCATAGCAAGTGCTAACAGTACTCGTGTTTTATCGTGAACACCTAAAATAGAATAAAATATTAATTTCTAATAAAAACATTGACCATTCTATATTTATGATAATTCATTTTTGCAGAGGTAAATAAAACCAAATAGTAGTTGATATTGCTGCAAATTTCAGCAAATACAGAATTCTACGACAAAAATGAAACACATGCCATGGTCGCCACTAGTAAATCATGAGGTGGGTATTCACAGCTGCAACAAAAGCTGATAACTCGCGTATGACAGGCTCGCTTTAGCGGAACGTAAACGAACAGGTGGGGGAGCCGATGCCAGGGTGATTAACTACTTTTGACGTCTGCAGAACTGGCAACACCGCATGTGTGACTGCTGCGTCGTCTGCTGCCTGCGAACTCCCAGTCGCGAACACTAGCGCTCCTCTGTATCATCCCAAGAACTTACATAACAAACTGGTCAGATTTTTCCTTATCCCGCGGCAGCTCTAGTGTATATCTTTACTCAATTTTCAAAATATATGCAGGTTCGAGCAGTGGCATTTTTCAAAGTTTCGTTAAGTGCTGAATTAATCGCGAACAGCCTATATGGGTGATGGGGCATTTGACGCTACCTCCAGTACGAAGACCGCCGGAACTTCACTGCAGTTCAAGTCGTTCAAGAGGAGCAACTGTCGTGGCGAGGGCTGTGAATCCCTCGTTGCGGGTAAACTGCCCGCAGTCTCGGCGACTGTAACTGTGAGGGAAGCTGTCCTCCCGGCCAGCACAGGGGTCCAATCTAGGAGAGTGGCCGCTCGAGATCTGCAAGGCACGTAGTAGAGAATGTTTAATTTTATGGACTTGTTGTTTTCCTCTAGGTATTAATATGGTTTTTCGTTGATTGTCAAAATCGCCCTTTGAGATTTTTGCAACATTTTCTCAATTACAAGATATGATGCACTTGTGTGGAAGAGGTTACAAAAATTCTGTACACAGCTCATAATATCGCAAGAATGAACATTTCTGGAAACTACAAACGTTAAGTGAGTAGCTGGAAGGACGTTTTTTCAAAAGTACAACTTTTTGCAGAATGTTGGTAGCTGCTGCCAAACTTAAGTGAATGCGCCTAAACTAGGCCCCAAAGTTGGCGTAAGTTAATATAAAATAATCAGTTATTAGGTTTCCGCCAAAATGTGAAATTTACAACTTTTTTTTTATTTAGCGGGGTTAAATAATGATTATTTCTGGTCAGCTGGTTTCTAAAAATTTTACAGCAAAATAAATTTTACTGTGGACCGTGGCAGACCAGGTATCTAGACTGAAACACCAAGATTAACCTATTCTTCTTCGAAAATTTCTAGGTTTGTTTCCATAAAGATTCAACTTATGACACGGATGCCATTAATAGGAGCCAGTGTGTTTGAGCATTCCGTCCTTTGCAAAAGTTTTGCTTTATATTTTGCAGCATCTTTTAAACACAATACTTTCAAAATAAGTCGTCAGGAGCTCCTAGATCTCCGTTTATTTCCGCAGTTATTCGAGAATGTTGGTCACGTCGATTATAAAATTTAATTTGAAAACATAAAGTAAAACAGGTAACGTTGTAAATCAGATATGTATCACTGGTACACTGGGATTGAACCCCTCCCCAATCTCCCTTCTCCGACAGGTCACCTTGATTCGAGGTGACGTAATGTAGACGCTTTCGTTCGTTCGCTTGCGTCCCAGTGACTGGCTAGCGCCAGGCTCGTTACCCAGTGCTAACAGTCCGGCGCTGAAAACAACAGTTCAGACAGATAAATCTTCTCTACCCTTGTCATGGAAGCAAAGATTTACGGCGAGTGTAAGCAGTAATTTTTTGTTTTGTGTTCGATATAATACTAAAGACATGGTTACTTTTATCACGTCTCCAAAATCCATAGATAAAGATTCGATTCTGCTGCCTATCTGAAGCTTGAACTGCAATTCAGATTGTTTCTATTACAGAACTCTAAAAAACTACTGAAAACTTTCACAAATTGTGTATCTACGAATGTAACGTATACTCCAAGAGGTATATGACTGGAAATTTTAAAGACTCTTTCACGCTATTAAGGAGTTATCAAGCAAATATGATGTTGGTATTTTTCAGACTCACCAGACAGACTTGAAAACTTGGGTACTCAACTTTAAGGTACTTTGCTCAACTAATTGTTTCAAGAAAACATTGTAGTAGTTGCTGAAAGTCGTACAGCTTCACGGGGTATGACGCAGAAGACGGTACGCCACTTCAGATATTCACGCGTACAGGCAATGTTACATTGCATGCGCCAACCAGCATCATCCTGTGCCTTAGTCAGATGAATTCCCAAGCAAACGGGTGGTTAAGGCTAATGTTCACGATTTTTTCGCGTTCGCTGTCGCCCTAATATCGCCACACACGGGTTTCGCGGACCCGCTAAGGAAAACCCCTGCCGTACCTGGACATTTTATGAGGTGACCCCACATTTTGAAATTGAAGTTCATGGAAGTTGTTAGTCGTGGCATTCAGTTTATAGACGAATAAACTAAAATATTATGTAAATAATATACTAATATTTCAGTTTATGAAAAGTTCTAAATGTTGGTGAAACTGTGGTAAAAAAAAGTTAAGTCTCTCACAGAATCATTGCGTGTGAATTTGCTTCAATAAAAGCTGGTTTCCTGTTTGAAGCCGGCTCCAGTCCACCTACGCCAGCCCTACGCGAGGCCGAGTCCACTTATCGGCTGTTCACGGTAAATTGAGCATCAGACATTAATGATCATTTAATCCACTTTTTAAATAAATGTTGCCATGGAAGTAATAAATACAGTATGTAGATTACACCGCACTCGGAATGTAACGTCTTAGGTTAAATAAAATATATTTATTGACTATTATTCCAAATGAGAGGGCTTTCAAAAGTGCTCATTTTAACGTGAATAGCCTATAGAAGTGTACATATTCCTTTTCAGAAAATGTTTCTGTATCCATGATTTCGAAGTTAACCGTTCCGCAACACCACCTTCCACCGGTTAAACATATTTGATTGTATTCGGCACACCTAAAATGTAATTATTTTGCCCGTAGTCTCAAACAGTTACGTTTTACGCTAGAATGACTACCTCAAGCCGTGAATGTCAGTTCATATCGAAATAGATGACTCTGTTAAACTTATTGGCGTACTGTATGAACATGTATGTTTGTATGAAACTCATAATGCACACAGTATTACTTGAAAAATTCTAATAACAAAACATAAATACGTACGTGTAGTTTACAGTCCAGCATTTTTTAAATCCGGCTGGATTTTCTTCTTCCTGCCCTTTTGTAAACTCCCTCACATGACCAAACCTGGCGACTGGTTTCCATGCGTCGTTCAAATTATGATGAAAGATTATTATAAACATAATTATATAAAAAAACCATAATACTCCAAATGGGAATGTTTAATTAACTTGTACAAAAACTTGCCAACGGGCTTAAAATTTATTAACACTGAAAAAATTCCGTCATTCCGCGAATTAAATACGTTTTATTCGTTCTTATATTAAAATTACCCTCACAATAAAGATATTTTTAAGTGCTTCTTTTAATTAAACAGCTACAATATGTACCATAAGCTAAAAAAATAATATATATTTTTTAAAATATATTTGTATTAATGCCAACAGCGTATAATTAATTAAAAAATTCATTATTATACGGGTTTTGAATGTTTGCTGCTTCAGAAAACTTAATTTTCACTTGTGAAATATTTGTAACACAACGAAATTATTTTTAAGTAGCTCCCTGACGTAACACGTTATAAGTATTTTTAGTTTGCTATTTCTGTCAGACTGAAAAGCGGGTAAAAACGTTTTATTTATCTATGAGGTCATTAATTATTTTTCGCTAAAGTAAAATGATAATCGCATAGAAATATGAAATGAAAATATTAATGGAGAAAAAAAAAGTTTTTGGGACTTTTCTGTGACAAACAGAACATGTCTGTAATCCCCGATTCGAAGGCAAAAACAAACCTACCAAATGTGGACAGCAAACCGCTAAATTACTCGCAATTTTTCCACTTCGTTTTTCAGCACTTGAATTATTGTGCATGAATGAGTACCTTTACTTTCTTCCCTCTCCTCTTCTATGGAACTTTTTTACGTACACAGCTACATCGACGGGAATAAGATAAGGTGGCGGGAATTATATACAGTGTCGGGTGGGCAATAAACTCTTACCACGTGCTCGTTGATGTTGAATCACTCTGTGAGTCCGACACGAATTATCGTCTTTGCGGTGTGTTTCCTCAGTGCACTCTTGTTTCCTCCGTACCTGAATTCTGATGCTTCTTCATTACGGAGTCCACATTACGTCTCAGTCCCCAAGGTATCGACTAGCGCCTACAAGCACTCACTTAAAAACCCCGTCATTTTGGTGCTTGTTAACCCCACTCATGGCTACTTCCACTACCGTTGCGTTCTCACCAAACGAGGTGGCACAGAGCTAAACTTTGGAATTCGCATTCGGAAGGACTTAGGTTCTATTCCCGGTCCTACCATCCCAATGTTGCTATTCCGTGGTTTCCCGAAATCACTCCGGGCGAATTCTGGGATGGTTCCTTACTACAGGCAATGGCGGCTTTCTTCCCAGTACCTGCTTCTCTGAGCAACTTGTTCCATCTCTAATGACTTCGCTATCGGCAAGACGTTAAGCACAACCTACCTACGATTGCTGCCTCCTCGTCTTACGTTATTTGCAGTTGTCCACGAATTTCCTTACGTGAATTTTGAAAAGCAGCAACATGGCCGGGTAAACGTGGACTATATATATATATGCCAAGGTTTCATACTTAATTTGATAGAGCTAGTCCTGCATTACATTGAATATTCTGTTTGCGCTGGGCTGCTACAATACTGCAAAAATAAATTAAATTAATTTTTTCTGTATTTTAGGGTTAAAAACAAACTAAGCCGGTGGCTGCAGTTCACAAAACTGCAATGAAACAACGTGGTAGCTACCAATATAGCTCATTATTCGCAACTATTCGTCCTCGTCCGGCCTTCCGCTGGATATTAATTATAATACAAGCAACATTATAAAATAATATTTTTTTTACACAAAAACGTATAAATATGTCGTGAAAAACGTAAATGCAACCGTAATTTTGCCACAAAGTACGTGATTAAAATTTCAACAAATTAGGGCTTATCTGTTTCAGACTTCAACAATCATTGTCACCGTTGACGCTCTGCAAAACAGGGAGTAGATGTCTGAGATAGTGAGGTAAATATATAAATGAATAATTAAGGAGGAAATAATCTCCCAGAAGTCGGGGATAATAAAACTCTCTCCGCGAGCATTAACCACTCCGGGGGCTTTGTCGAATCTAATTACATTCCAGAATGTGCGCGCGTGAGACAGAATGTCTTAGACTGAGAATTCAAGCCAGAAATTAATTGCTGTGCCTTTAAGAGTGCTTTTTTCGTCCGGCACCCTTCCGTTTTGTCCATTTCGCCGGCAAGTCTGAGAATCCGCTACAGACGAGGTTGCCCCGCCGTAGCACTTACCGGACGTACCCGTGTTAGGAACGTCGCACCAACGTGCTCCCACACCATTGACGTAGCATTTGGCACGTACGTTCTCCACTACGCCAACCTGGCTTCCATCCTTGGCAGACCGCAGTCCGAATCTTCACACGTGGAGAATGTTACACAAGTCCCTCATTACCAGTGGGCTTTCTCGGTGTGTTCCTTTTTTTCCCACCGAATGCAATCAGTGACTGTTCCATGTTAGGATTTTATTTACAGTCTTACCCCACGGCCGAGTGTACTTAAATGGCAAACAGTGTGTGGTAACATTCCTTAAAGAAAACCAAAATATCCAATAATGAATAGGCTCTATCAGCTAATGCGTGAGCTAGTGAAGATGTAAATAGTTTTGGGGATTCTGACATCCCTACCACGGAAAAATATACGGGGAAGGGAGTGAATACCTATACGAATTATTTTTTAATAAGTACATTAAATTTCCCGCCGTCAAAAAACAATAATTTGTATTGCATGAACTTCCATTAAGTTTTCTAATAGAAAAAAAGTAGGTGAGTTGCGTATCACCCCCTTTTCGCTTCATAATACTGCTTCACTTTTACCTTATAGCATAAGAAAATAACAATTTGAAACCCTCCAATAGACTTTAATTTGCTTTTCCAGTCCGCCATATCTTAAAATATACTAATCAGACACCTACAAAACTACCATATGATCCTGAAAACTCTCCACCGATAATATGACAGGGTCACTGCTAACGTCCCATATTTACATGTAGCACGACAAAAGCACTGCATGCTTGTTTACTGTCTTGCGTGTGACATCGATGGAGAAGTGTCACCATTATCATTCCCATGTTTCTCACATAAATTAACTCCAGGTAGGTTGCCTATTATGTAATGATTGTACATAAGACATTTGTTTTAAGCCAATTCAATTGATAAAATATTGCAATTTTTCAGGCACAGCCCTGTTCTTATAAGGTTATCAAATTCATCAATACAAGTAATTTTGAAATAAAATTGTATGACTTATGTTGTGCGAGATTAGTAGTGACCATAGTAGTGCGTCGCTACTCACCTGAGTTATACAGGATGATGGCTAGTAAGGTACAGAGTTACTGTACTTTGGTGCAGACTAAGGGCACCTGTGGTTGTTGTGTAAGGGATAAACAAATGCTCTATCCTCGGTTAGTTCATACAGAAGTCTTTTATTTGACTGAAAGTGACATGGGTATTTATACACACACTGGCGAGACTAAGCCCCCCTACAAGTAGTAGGCCTGAAGGGCTGGTTGGCGGAATGCTATGCGTCGGGAGGAAAGTTGCTTGAATGGAGACGTTTTTACGTTTTTACTTAACTGCTTGACTGGACTGCGGCTTTTGCTGAGTTGCCTTCGTTGGTCGGTGCAGCTGGGTCAGCTCTGCTTCCCTTCTCGGAAGTCCGGGGTTGGTTCCCCGGAACTAATGTTGTCTCCTCGATCTCGGCTGGTGTTCCCCGTTGGCGACTTCGTGTCTCCTGCGTCAACGTCCGCTCTCGATCCGGCTCGTGCTTTCCGACTTCTCCACTGACCCTCGTCTCGGCCACCGAACAACTGATTGTGAACAACTGACCACTCGCCTCGGCCACGGAACAACTAAACTGACGTCACTAGTTCGGCCGGGGTCCGAACACCCGGACTCAGCTGACTGACTGACTCGCCTCTCTCGGCGCAGGATTCTAACTGACTCGCGTCCGACGCCTCCCAGCGGCGGGGATNGTGAACAACTGACCACTCGCCTCGGCCACGGAACAACTAAACTGACGTCACTAGTTCGGCCGGGGTCCGAACACCCGGACTCAGCTGACTGACTGACTCGCCTCTCTCGGCGCAGGATTCTAACTGACTCGCGTCCGACGCCTCCCAGCGGCGGGGATTCAACTGACTACTGCCTCGGCTGGCTCCTGAATTTAACTCGTGTCCCACTATATTTGACTGGCCTTTGTCAGCACTTTCTGGCGAGAGAATCGGAGACTTCCCCTGTGTCGCTGAGGTGTTTTTTATGCCCGTTTTTGCGTCTTGTCAGCGGCTTGTGAGCTCCATCTAAGGTAGAGGAATGGTGAGGGTGGGGGATGGGGATTTCTACAGTACTAATTTCTGAGCTGCGGTCTGCACAAATTCTAGCCGGGGCATTCCCTGTTTCCTACGTCGTGTGGCTTATCTGGATAAAGGTTTATCCCCGAGGGTGAATCCCCGGGTTGGAAGTTGCGTTGTCAGCTGCCTGCCCTTGTTAGCTGCCTGCTGTGGCTAAGTATGACAGGGTGTGGTAACAGCACAGTGCCTATACTAGTATGCGACATGCGGCAAGTGTATATATGAGTGTTCTGGAGCAGGATTTCAGGAAGGGAGCTTGGAGCCTTCCGCCATGACGTCACAGGCGCAGGTCATGGCCGGTGCCCTGAGACGGCCATGTTATTGAAAAATTACCTGTTTCGCCCCAAAAATTACTTCAGAAATTAATTAATTGACCACAAAATTATAAGGAAAAAAATTAAAAAATTAGCGAAGAGGATTCTAAGCTCCTCGAAGAAAAAACCCAAAAATTATAAGCTGAGCAAGAGTAGTAGAAGCTCTTAGCAGAATGAGTCAGTTAATCCTCAGAGCAGGAGAGGAAAATTCAAGACTATGAGCCAAAGGTCAAGTGGCTGGGGAGGATTAGTGGACTTGGCCTCCTCCCCCAATCGCCCATCTGCACCTACCATGTCCACACTCTGCCAAATCTACCCCTCCACCTCACATATCCCTCTTCACTCTCACCTCACTCCTCCTAAACACCACCCCATCCAATCATAATATAATTTTAAAAAATATAAGAAAAATTCTAAAAATCGAGAAACATTAAATTTTAACCTCACACTCATCCCGACACCCTCACTTCTATTCCTCCCCAACCTTCCCATCACAATCATAAAAAACCAAAAAATCGGAAAATAACTTAAAAGTATTTTATAAAATTTAACAACCTATAACATTTACCTCACTCTCACTCTGCGAACCCCACCCCTCCTCACCAATAATTAATAATTGGCTTTCATAACAGAAATTATCCCTCCATTCATACTAATCCACATAATANACCCCTCCTCACCAATAATTAATAATTGGCTTTCATAACAGAAATTATCCCTCCATTCATACTAATCCACATAATATTCCCATTGGACACTAAATTACGACTTTGACACATACGTTTCCAGTACAGGGCACTATAGATTGTGCTAGATATTAATTTGTTTAGCTTCTACCACCAGAGAGCTTCTATGTCGCCCATTTACAAACATTTTTTGGAGGACGAGACAATTTTTCAAACCTGGAGCATAATTAATCAGTACTATTTTTTAAAAGTGAATGTTTTAAAATGTCATCAAAAGAACATATTTTTAAAACTAGTTNTATAATTAATCAGTACTATTTTTTAAAAGTGAATGTTTTAAAATGTCATCAAAAGAACATATTTTTAAAACTAGTTTTATTCGGTAATGTATGACATGAGGAAACCCAGAATCCCTTGAATATAAATTTTTATATATGCATTTATCTCTTCCACAGCAAGTTCACCTCTCGATGTCAGCTTCAGCGGCCCAGGAATTGTAGCTGACAGGGAAACCCCACCACTTGAATTACACCCTCCTGTTATGTCGTTTCAGTGTTTTCTCGACCTAATAAACGTATGGC
The DNA here is from genome assembly GCA_002778355.1 of Clitarchus hookeri. Classification (NCBI taxonomy): domain Eukaryota; kingdom Metazoa; phylum Arthropoda; class Insecta; order Phasmatodea; family Phasmatidae; genus Clitarchus; species Clitarchus hookeri. The sequence continues at coordinate 88,799 of NQII01002106.1, read as the reverse complement.
AACTTCGTAGACTGTAGCTCCTCAATGCCGAAACCACCATAAATAGAAATGTTGTTGAGATCTTCCAGATAGTAGGTCCTCTGAGCGTAACTGCGTATACAGTGCACACGAAACCGTTCGGGGCTCCAATTCGCAATGAACCCTTTCTCGATGAGACCTTTCTTTTTGGAGAAGCATACCAGGTCACCGATTTAGACTTCAGGTTAACGGGGGCCCATTATCTTGGGAATGGCATACATGGTCTGAAGTAAGTATTCGTCCTAGATGTCTTCGTGCTTCATGCGAGTGGTAGAATGAATGGTAGAATTATACTCGTGGACGAGTTTCGACAATATCTCAAGCAACTTGTAGTTTCCATTCCGGGCGAAATGCTTCCACATCCTTCCCTTCAGAGTCCTGTTGAACCTCTTGAAGATAGATTCTTTGAGATTACTGTATGTGTAATAATGATTTACATTATGTTCCTTCATCAGGACATTGAACTTTGCATTGTAGAATTCCTCGTCTTGGTCGATTTGCAATCTAGTCCGGATGTGTACTTCGTGTAACACATCTCCCATGGCCTAGGTGATATCATGTGCGTTCCGTTCTTTGACTTGACCGGCCTGGCCCAGGAGAATCTGCTAAAGGTATCGATGATTGTCAACATGAATTTGTAGCCCTTGTTGACCCGAGCATACGGCATCAGCTCGACGAGGTCGGCTTGAAAGAGGTCATTCATCCCACAAATCAAAACCTTGCGATGACAGTAGTTGCTCCTGATGGCCTCATGAGTTCGTGGATGATTCCCAACCGACTCATTGTATGTAGACTCCCTCCTTCAGTTCTTCGACGATGAATATAATATTGTTGGTGTTCGAGTAAATACCAACCCTTTGCAAAGCGACCAGTAGTCGTATTCTATCGAAGAATAGGTTCGGGTCATCCCAAATCCCATAGTCGATGTTCTTTTCGATTTCAGGGCTATCTTCCATACATTTTTTTGTGTGCCAAATCCACATCCGTTCCATCATCCCAATCCGTTTGTACATCATGATATTTCCTTTTCTTGTAGGCTCAGCAGTATCGTCGACTTCAGTCTTCATGACTTGGGGAGTATTCCATCGCTCTTCCTGTGTACATCGATATAGCAAGTAATCGGCTTAAAAATTTCTTCATTTATAAGTTTGCAAGAAAGTCCAGCCATCTTGGCGAGCAAATACTTCGAGTGAACATATTGTATCACTCGAAGCAAATCGCCAGCAATGTCCTACAACATACTGAATAATAATGGTTAATTTTGCTTTCTTTTATAGGTGTAGTTATGAGTCTCTGACAAATAACCATCTATACTTTCAAGGCGTTTGCTGCAGAGATCCAATCTGCCTTTGCAATGGTTTGGAACATTCGTTTTCGTGATGAGGTGGGAAATCGAGGTAGCGAATATATGCGCAATGAAATTTATCAGCACTTTTAGATTCTCATTATTTTGTGCCGATGCCACATTCAGTCTGTCGGTAATTTGCCTTTGAACACTCGTTATGTGCTCGTCCATTCCAATCAAATCGCGAACGATCTCTGTCTTCACACGAACCATCTTTTCTCCATACTCGGACAAGTCAGTGCGAAATAAATTGCTCTGATCAGCCAACACATTGTGTAATTCCGAGATGAAGCCATTGACAGTTTTGAGGACTACATGTTAAGTTGCAGCATCTTTGGATCGTCCAGGTTCTCCAACATTCCGAATTATTTTTCTACGAACATCGCCAGTTCCATTGATACTTGGTACGAAACAACCTCCATCTTCGTCTTTGTCAAGCCACAGCTTGAGGCTACTCTGCCCGAAATTCGATATATTGTAACTCATTCTCGACTGTCGGCGATGAACTGATCGAATCCTTATCGGTACCTGCCATTATATACAGGTCAGTATTTTACGATCAACAAAAATCCATACTTATATTTCCATTACAAAGAAGAACACAGGCTCTTTAAATCAGATAATTTAATATCCGTATTGACGTAGTGGTCGTACACATTCCGCAAATTCATATCGTCCATGAGAAACCGAACCTAACACATTAGAATTATCGCGAAGCAGTTGTTTGGGTATGCTCGAATAAGTCAGGCCGAGGTACACATAGTCCACGTTTGCATGCCGTCTCTTGCTAAAGCACTCCTGGATACAAGTCTGTTTCTCATATGCAGCATAGTCGGAAATAAATACGGAGTTTGCCAATGCTTTGCTTGGTGGCACGACGGCTTCGTTATCGCTTCAAGGGAAATAACCCACACCAGGTATGGCTTGCAGTACTCATGCCAGTCACTGAAATTTCGGTTGCTGGAACGATTTGGAGTACATGTACACATTCTCGAATTGAAGGCCATGCTTTTCTTCCAGTAGGCTGAGTAGGACACATGTTTTCCCACAATTTGATGGTCCTGTGATGATGCACCTCATTATATTTGGAAAGATACTTCCATGTCGTGATTCGAGGGAGATAGCTTCATCTTCACTAGTAATGTGTATAGGTAGAGTAACATCTAAGTGCAGTGCATGTGGTGCTAACTGATGTGTGTGCAGTGCTAAATGTGTTGCATATGGTGCTAACTGTGGTGCATGTAGTGCTTACTGTGGTGTTGCGGTGCTAACTCTGGTGTGTGCGGTACTAACTGCAGTGTTTCCAGTGCTTAATGCATTGCTGATTGCAGTTTCATAGCATCAGAACTACAAGTATTATAATGCATCTTCAAAATATCACTCCGAGAAACTGCCTCTGGCAGAGCTTGCATTGAAGTGTGATGCATGAAAGTTTCATCCTGCATGTGGTTTCTTCATGTCAACACACTGCGCAAATCTGTAAATGCTTTACCTCATAAGCGACAAAGCAGAGGCTTCATTGGCATTTTACCTCCATACTTTTACAAGTCTACAATGATACCGAAACAAAAATGTATCAAAGAAGTCGATTTATAAATGTTTAAGTCAGTTCAGCTTGACGTCTCGAAGAGATCGCTGCTGGAAGCGGGATCGTCGTTATGATGATTAACAATCTACCACTCAAGCTGCACATTCCCGGATACAAGTTCTGTGGGACAGGAATGAAGCTAGCAAAGAGGTTGGCACGTGGCATCAACACACTAGACGAAGTGTACAAACAACACGACATCGCTTACTCCCTGAACAAGGATCTACAAACTCGGCACCAGGCAGACAATATACTTGCACAGAAGGTCGACAAGATAAGATAATCGTCAGACTCTGTGCTCGGAGAAAAAATAGCAGAGTGGTATGTTTCCATCATGATGAAGGCCAAGGTGAAGATGGGCACTAGGACGAAAAGCAAGTGAACGCACAAGTGAAACGAAACGTTGTAAAAAAAGGAAGAAAAGCACACAAGAACAAAAAACACCTACTGGTGGATTTTTCCCACTACTTTTGCCTGCACTTGGGGCCCTAGGGGGCCTAATCGGAGCGACGAGTAGTATCGTCCGAGCCATCAACACACCATCGAATGAACAAATGCGTTTGACGGAGGTCCAAAGGCACAATGCAAACATGGAAGCTATTGCCATGGGTAAAAAAAAAAANATGAACAAATGCGTTTGACGGAGGTCCAAAGGCACAATGCAAACATGGAAGCTATTGCCATGGGTAAAAAAAAAAAATAGCCAAGGCCTCTACCTAAGGCCATATCCAGTGCGAGAAGGTGTGAAAAGCGATGCCACAGGAANAAAAAAAAAAATAGCCAAGGCCTCTACCTAAGGCCATATCCAGTGCGAGAAGGTGTGAAAAGCGATGCCACAGGAAGACGCGATAATGAAATCTCTTCTGAAACGGCCGCTCATGAACATGGATTTGGGACTGTTCGCACACAAATTGTACCTCATTTTCGCGGAGTGTTCATGCGAGATGCTTTGCCCCTAAACTCAAACATGACGAATGTGCCTTAATCAACCTGGACACGGCAGTTGGGCTTGGTATGCACTGGGTAACATGTGAAACATGGAAAATGTGCAGACTACTAGACCGTTTCGGTAATTTGCGTCCACCAGAGATGCGACTGTAATCCTTGTTCGTTCGTACAAGTAATTGAATAAAATAGCTATACATGGACCAGAAACCATCAGTCATGTCGATAATACTTACCTTGATGGATCGTAGCTCCAAGCTGCATGTTGTACACTTTCCTCCACTCGACCTGGAAGGGGAAATGGTGCATAGGTTTGGTCAATTTTCCTACCTATAATGCAATACAGAACATTGATGAAAAATACTACAACATGTATTTCTTTAAAAGCGGTAATGTCTCTCGCAAGGTAACATTGCCCATTGGCTCTTATGAATTAGATGACATTACAAGGTACATAGAATATTTTTTGTCTTCTGGCAGAATTCGTAGTATGTGGAAATTCCAATATCATGAAGAGTATCATTCAGATGCAGCGAAGATATCGACTTTACGAAAACGGATACCATCGGAATGATGCTGGGGTTCTAGCAACGCATATACGAAGCTGAAAAAATCCACTTATCACTGCGACCTGTAAACATTATTTCTGTTAAAGTGATTGGATTAACTGTAATTTGGCGAGCAGTACCAATCTCAACTGTAGGACAAGCAATACACTGCACGAACTTTCGGCGATGGTCCCTTCAAATTTCAAACTTGTCGTGGCATCGCAAAGCAAAATTTACTTTCCAGTCGTCGCGAAGAGAGCACACTAGGTGGCAGTGACGATCGTTGACCAGCTCAGAGAGTTGATGAACTTTCGAAACTAAGAAAAAAACACTATGCTTGAATTTGAGAAGATGGGAATAAGACTTACGGTGATCAGAAGCAATGAAACGAAGCAGCACATCATTAAGGTTTTAACACAAGCTAATAAGATTTTCCATCGCAGTCTTGGCTTTGAGGTCGATCACCATAGTAGATTACACAATCGTTAACTAGCCGGTCGTTTGTGAAGACTGCATTATGACAGTGGAATTTCATGGAGTCAAGCTATTCCTGATCGGACCATAACACGAAGATATCTGTAGCTTTGCATGTCAGTCATTCCAGCCATTCAGGGGGACACTGACGAAAAAAGATGGGTCCAACCCGATATCGACGAAAATAACTACCAATGGTATTCTCCGCCTCATCGATTGCATCACATATTTTCTCAAGGGTGTCGAGTTAGACCAGACGACAGATGTCGTCATAACGACAGCAATTAAAAATTACTTCTTGCTTATGCCGACCAAGCTGTCTGCTGTCAAGGTGGTAGACTGGGGGACAGAAGATGACTACAGTGTTCCTATATACCCTGGAGGTAAATTCGAGGTCTGCATTCCTATAGTGATGTTGCTGGGATTCACCGAAAACTACAAACGAATTATAATCAATTCGAAGCAGGAACTGCTCCTAGCCAATATGCACACAGATGCCATCATGGGTACAGGAGATATCCTGGAGACAGTGGAACTGAAACTACAGTATATCGAATGGATTCTGCCTCATGTTTAACTGAGTACTACCGAATGCATCAATATGCTGAAGAATGTGGAAGATGGCAAAAACATCGATACCTACCCCAGGTTACCCGCAATCCAGTGCTTCAACTGGACAGTGTAGCCCAGCATTGCCATCAAGAAACATAGGTACATCATCGTTTAGCTACAACCGGAATAAATCAATGTGAAAGTGAACCATTCGCAGTTCGACACATGTCAAATAGAGAATACGAAAATAAATTTTAATAGTGAAAACTAACCATATCAGGATGTGAATTTTAACTTCGAAAATGATCAGTACCTGCTGGCATATCAAATGTATACTCGATTCCACAATGCATATTATGGGCGCCCCCAATCCCCGATACTGACTCGAGATACCTTCAAGAATTTGGCCCCTCTCATGGTGTTCGAGGTAAGCAAACAATACGAGTGCATCATTTTGAATGTGATCGCCTGCAGAATCGAATTTACTACACATGGAAATATTCCCCCACTCACATATGCTTTCTGCCTGATACTTCACGATCGACTCGCTTTGTACAATTGTCGAGACAAAGTTTTCAAAATAGTTTCGTGAATGCCAAAGAGGGTATAAATACGATGGGCTGTAAGCAATATCTCTTTAGTCAAACTTCGAGCATAGACAGCAGCAGGTTTTACTGTAATCTGCAAGGCTTCCAGAGTCAGAGCAGCTACACACTCAAGGATATAGCAGTGTCATTGAACGACGATGGCAAGATATGCAAACACTCCTTCTGTCCACCTTATTCGTGGAAACTGTTGCGTGAGAAAAGCAAGAAGAACGAATGGCTGACCAAGTACCATCACAGACTGGAGTGGGACAAAGACATGATTCTGTACCACCAAGTGGGAAATGTGCTGCGCAACTTGCTGATGCGGTATCTGCAAGGACTGGTTTACATGTCTGGGCCCAAGCAGTAAAATTTGCTGAGCAACTTATACAAAAACCAAGTTGAAATAATCTACAAGCTGTTCGAGTACAGGTGTACTTCGCTGCGCAAGCTGACGAAACTTTTCGACGATTAGCAGCGGCACGTTTGCGACAGGTCAGAACCTTACTAGACATGAGCATGGAAAAATGATGTGCCTTATTCTTGGACCGTAAATCTGCTGCCTACGACTATAAAAGAAGTTACCCTGATATCAGTTCTGAAGAACATTAAAAAAAAATGATCAGAGACTGAAATTTTTTGGTGTTATGACATTTACATATTTATAAGTAAAATAAGTGTGTGTGTATGTAAAACCAATTAAATGTTGTTTTTTTACCCAAACTTAGACTATCATCGTAAATCGTAAAAAAAATCCATATACTTCTTATGCTACACAAACTATTTATGTATTGGGGTAAAGCTAATGTAGGGCGAAACCTGCAAGAGTTCATACGCATGGACGTGGGAACGTATACACACATGCCTTCAGTTTGAAACAGGGAGTAAGATGTTATGCACTAGGGTGTCAAGGGGGAGAAGGTGAGGGGTCGGTGGTGTGTGGCAGAGAGCAGAGTGGTGGAGGGAAGAAAAGAAGGTTGGATTGTTAAGGGGAGGGGTATAACAAGGTGATGGGTGTGAATAAAGGATAGTGCACCTTGTGGGGATTTCCAGTCTGTCGACGAAAGTGTAAAGCTGCGGATCGTCTCTTCTTACGTGTATAGTCGACGACATATTTTGCATTCACGTGGTATTCGGACATTCCAGAGCTAATAGTATCAATGCGTGTGTTACCAGTAGTACCATCGACTTTTTTCAGGTCGGTTGCCTATTGTTGCATCTCCATCGAACTCTTCGGGTGGGCCACCTACAGCAGCTCCATCGTCATCGTGACCCAAGCCAACATTGTCAAGACCTTAATGCATTTTCTGTAATAAAGCCTTTGCGAATAGCAGTAATGTTAATTGACACGAAAAGCATCCATTTAAGATGAACCCATGTCTCAAGACTTATAGATGTGAAAGGGTATTTGTATGTTTGCTCATACTGACAATGTATACAGACATTCGAAAATATGTAAAGGACTTGTTCCTTTACCAGCAAAACAAAATTATGTATTGTCGTCACCACAAACCTGCGATTGACTTGTAAGTACTGCTATGTGTAATGATGATGTAAACATGCCAGAGTAGCAATGCACATAGGCGCGAGAAGAGTGGTAAATGCACGACGAAGACACGATGGGCTTATTTGGCTCTTGTCTGTCATAAGTTTTGATGTGAATTTAAGAGTTATAATACAACCAACTATGAGGAAAAAGAGTGTCGTGAGGTATATCGCCAGCATCTCAAATAGTGTAAACCTCCAGCTCAAAAACCAAACCACGTTCTCGGCAAACCTAATGCTAATGGATTCATATGGAAGGAATATGTTTTTTGTGGCGGTCTGGAAACTTATGTCAAAAATAATTCGCTGGATTTGCCGAAAGATATTTGCATGTTTCTGTCAGCCATGAAAAATCCTAACTAATATTATAAATGCAAAAGTGTGTTTGTTTGTCCTTCTTTCACGTCGCAACGGAGCAACGGAACGACGTGATTTTTGGTACAGAGATACTTGGAGGGCCGGGAAGTGACATAGGCTATTTTTATCCCAAAAAAATATCTCATTCCCTCAGGAAAAAAAATGTAGTAAAAATAGCGCTTGGGGTACAATGCTGTGGCAATGTCAGTTGATAGTGTGTGACGACGTCGCAATGGAGCAACGGATACACGTTTTTTTTTTAACAAAGATGGTTACACGGCCGGGAAGTGACATAGGCTACATTTTATCCCGAGAAAAATTCTCATTCCTCGGGGAGTTTCTTATTGGAAAATTCAAAAGTACACAAACAGAATAACAATGCAACGTTGCAACCGAGCAACAGATCGACGTAATTTCTTGCACAGAAATAGTTCGAGAGCTGAAATGTGATATTGGCTACTTTTTATGCGAGAAAATATCTCAAAAAATTTGCAAACCATAATAGTGAATCAATTCGGAAAAAGATTTGCCGCCAGCGCGCTCTCTTGCAATACGCTGTCTAAACCGTTACATATGGAACAGTATCATGCAGTAAAGAATGTGTATAATAAAGAGACAGAAAAAAACTACGTGGTAGCATATATATATATATATATATATATATAACAGATAAATACTAATAAGTGTTTTTACCATTTAATTCACCGAGACGTTGAGTTTTATATTATGTATAGAGTACAGAAAATTAACACTATGTAAAATTCTATTTTATTTTTAAAAAAATTTAAACAATAATTCTGTATTCCACGCAAGCGNAGAAAATTAACACTATGTAAAATTCTATTTTATTTTTAAAAAAATTTAAACAATAATTCTGTATTCCACGCAAGCGTAAACGCGGGCCCACCTAGTGATACATATATATTTAAATTGTAATGTATTCTTAATACCTAATGGCCGAAAGATAAACTATAATTTGCCTTCAGGGCGAACAATTAAAATAAAGGAAAATTTCCAACAAACTCTGCAAACACATGTTAACTGATTTACAAAGCACACGTGGATGCAATTTTTGAATGAACGGTAATNGTCCAACAAACTCTGCAAACACATGTTAACTGATTTACAAAGCACACGTGGATGCAATTTTTGAATGAACGGTAATCACTTTAAACGTTAAAAATGAATTGCCAAGAATAAATTAAGTTTGGAATTGGAATGAAAAATGTCCCAAACGGGTTTGTTCCCAGACAATAAATGTCCTAAGATATGCGGGCCGCTGCCTCGTTTATTGAGTTTCGAATCGCAGCTCTAGAAACATTTCACATTCGAGCCGTCACTTCTGTTCTAATCCACCCACGTGCGTAATTCCCCCCACCCCCCTCAAACCGGACAGCGGGACTGATGAAGGGAATGTGTTCTCCGGGCACCCGCGGAGTTCAATCAGCCTCAAACGACCTTCCAGGGAAATCAATATTTATGCAAATGGTTTTCAAACACCCTGGTCAGGAGAGCTTTTCACTCATTCATTTTCCTGGTATCTGCGCGGAAATTAAATGCCCCCCCCCCTTTTTTTTTTTTAAATTATGATGGCAAGCTCCGAGCGTTAAGCCACCCTCTCTCTCAAAAACCACCCAATATATATAACAGAAAGAGACTAATAAAAACTTTTAATGAACGTGATTTAAACGCGTATCGTCAAGAGATTACAATCAAATGCTACTCCACGAGACGCAAAATTCAAAATTATAAACTACCGCTGCCAGACTTTGTACACAGCTTACCAGTCGCCATAAAGCTTGTCACGTGTATAAATAATTATGTTCGTTAGAGTCGTGCAGTAGCGTTATGTAAAACCACACTAATACTACATACACGGGTAGCGCCATATGCATCCTCATAACGGTTGAAAAGTGCATGGATGTTAAAAAGAGGCATTTAAATTCGATTTATTGTAATCAAGGTTTCGATGACATCTTTGTAGAACCTGAAAAAAAAGTGCATTCGTGATCCCTACACATCCTTCCGTAAGAATAGAAAATGAAATTGTCAGCATATTAAAATCTCCGTTTTTTTAAATAAAATCCGCAAAAGAATTTTCATATGAACAAAAAAAACTGAGGATCAAGCAATTAAAGAAAAATCTCTAATTTTATTTATAATATATTTTATGTTTTAATAATCAGGCCTATATATACATTATTAAAATCTTATTATTGAAATAATTTTTTTGTACAAAATATAATTAATCTTTAAACTAATCGAAATCATTAAATGAATCAACTATTTAATCTAGTCACATTTACAATGACATTTAAACGTTTAATAGTACAAACTTAACAACGTCACCGTAATCATTGGGCCCCTGCATGGAAGAAGCACATCTTGGAAAGGCTAAGGTCTGCAAGACTTGTTTGTTGAAGCACTGAAATGCCAGTATGACAATTACTATAGAGAGGTTTTGCCTGTGCCTTGGACAGCCTGTGAACTGTGAATCTCAGAGCCTATTTCCTAATGAGAGGTTTTTTTGTATTATTTAAAGGAATTAATTTACCTTTTTATATTTATTCAACACACTACGAGAGAGAATAAACTAGGTGAATTACTCAGACGTAAGGGATGGTTGATAGTCGTAGGTCATAAAATGAGCGTCTGTGATAAAAATTTAACATATATAAAAACCATTAATTTAAAAAAGTATTTCCAATACGATATAGAAAATTTAGCTGGTGCAAGCTGTACAATATTTTAACATATTAAATCGAGACGTTACCCAGAGGAATGGAGAAACAAATTTTCTAAATTATTAAAGTCGCGAATGATTAAATGGAATGTACACAAGTACAACATTAGATTTCACCACAGAAGGCTGATCGATTTCTCGACTGGGTATGGTATATGAGGCTGGATGTATATTTTGTCAGTTCAGTTTTTTGCCAGGTCAGGTAGAAGCCTTTGTGCTGTTTCATTTCCCGATAACTCGAATTCCCAGCCGTGCGGGAGGAAATAGCACAGGCGTCTTGGCGTAAGGTGTCGCAAATTGTCAACAGTCTCGACCGTGTGAATTTTTCAATTATATCGCTGCCCTGTATACCGATTCCAGTTCTTTGGTTCCTTTAGTTTGAGTGTGAATCTAAGGCTTGCTAATCTCCTCATAATAAGGAGCAATCTGAAGATAGATGAGCACATACGTTACACTCTTATTAATTTCCCCAAGACTCTAAACCACGAGGCACCCCTAAATATTTTTCGCCTTTCTAAAAATATCATGGCTCATATTAAAATGCAGTGAGCATTAGTGCTTCCTGATGTTATTGAAACAAATTTCGAAGTCACCGAAGTTTTTAGAAAGATCAAGTCTTTCTGTTTATACCAATCTTTATCTAGATATATTCTTTCAAATATTTTCTAGCAGTAGTAAAATCTTTAAACGTGTCACGTCAGAAATCAGGACAGACATCCAACGTATGTTTAAAAATGTCTTCTAAAGTTGTTGCTAGCAAGTAGAATGATTATGGTAAGACTGGGACATCAGGACCTCGGACCAGAGCTCGGGGCTATTCATGGTCTATCATTTCGGTCCCCCGGCGACCATTTTTCCCTAAAAATTTCCATTTTTCCCTCAAAATGTTCCTTTTCCCCTCAAAATTTCCGCTTTTCCCTAAACGATTCCCGTTTTTCACAATTTGGGATTTAAATATTTATGTATTAATAGTAGACCTACTACTGTTGTAATATATATCAATAGAAACATAAATATACTTTATGAAAGACAACGCCAAGTACTTATTTTAAGTGATATCCTAGAAAATCACGTGACAAGGGTTGATAATCTCGGCTAACTGGTAATTCGGTTTTAACAAAGTCGCGGGTTTGTTCTTAAAATAAACCCCGATATACTTCAGATGTAATAAATCCGCGACACGCGAGTCAAACTTTCGTCCCTTGCGGCAAACGTAGCTGTGAAGAACACCAGTTCATATGCAATATCAGCGGGACCTGGCGAGTATTCGAGCAGGGCCCTTTGAACCCGCGTGACCTAGAGCGCTGCAGTAAATCTCCGAGAGTGCGTAATTTACTCACGTTTAATCAAGTGGCCGAGGAACTATGAATTTTCCAAGTCTGGAGTGGAGACTTAAATTGTTCCCTTCAACCACCGACATCCAGGCCAGTTTTCCACCCCCTTTGTGGCCACAACAATCAAAAATTCAAGATTGTCGCGTCCCCAAAACAGCAAAAAAAAAATGTCTATCCAATCACCATCCATCTCCGAGACAGAGTGTGATTCCTCAAAACACCATATATTCCGTGGTCTCAGAATTTCTCTTACATCACGTTACCTTCAATAACCTGCCCATCATACTGTCAGTCACTAATATACCACACGGAGTTATGTTTAATTTCTCGCATAACAAGAGCCTTTAGGCCCCGCCCTTTGGTTGCAATCGGCATCCGCGATAGAGTTTGTTTCCATGAACTTATCCGGAGGGTACGACTTCCCTTCCACGATATCGGAGCAAACTGCGTTGAGGATAAGGTTCAATTGGCCGAGACGCGATCCAGTATATCCCTGACCGCCTTCAAAACTACATAACATTTTAAATGAGTACCTAAAATATATACAAAAATTGCATTAAACCCAATTTCGAATGGGTGATTCTAAAGCAAATACAAATTTTGCCGAAATTCTGTAACTTTATAACACTAGTTACAGAAAAGTACGCATCAATAAAAATTAATCGATACAAAATATCCATTTAAGAGATAATTTCACGAAAGAATACACCTACTATGGAAATGGGCAGCATTCACATTTTTTGTTGACAATTGTTTTTCAATCATTGATATGTTTGAAATGTATTTACAAAGTATCACGATTTAAAAATTAGTTTTTAATGAAGTTATGACTAAATGAAAATGCTACGTTTGAAACGCGCGCCAAAACGCGCCTGTCGTACCTGCTCACTCCGTGACGTCACAAGTCAGCTACAGCCTCGGCCGCCGCGTTTGTTTACTTCAGCGGTGATGCGTATTTCGTTAAACAGAAATTGTTTGAAATAATGGAAAGTTAAACTAAAGAGTCAGGTATAGCAAAATCACCGAAATGGTGTATTGTACCGCAGTGTACTAGTACATCTTGCAAAACTCTTGACAAAATATTTGTTACTGTTCCAAAAAAGAAACGAAGAGGAAAAAGTGATTTAACGCAGTTAGACGAGACATTAAAGATGCTTCGCCAAAATCAGTTCTTTCTGTTTGCGACGATCATTTTGAGGTACGTAATTATATTTAAGATGTTTTTGTTTTTAATAAGTAATATGTACGTAGTTTTAACACTAGACGTCTTTAATGTTTACTGTTTACATCTGACCTAACCTTCATTATAGTACCATGGTATTATTTAACACAAACATCAACGCATTTATCAATTCGTAATTGATGTGTACGTGACGTAACAAAAATATGTTAAAGTATTTCATAATAATAAAGCCATATAAATAGGTTGACAAAATTTAGTCACGCAATGTACATACTTTAAACGTTACATTTCGTAAGTTGATAAATTCCAAGTTAGGCCAAACACAATGAATTTTGTATGCTTTTGTTTAAACAATTTTACATAACTTTCTAACATTCGTTTCTAAAGCACGGATATTATAACATATTTTGACTATATTAATACTGTATAATAAATCATAACATGTCCAAATGTTAGGCCATCCAAATAAAAATTAAAATATTTCGTCTGCTAAACGTCATGGCTACTGGTCGGTTGCAAGACAGTTTCGTATTACTATAATAGCTTATTTCAGAGTATTTAGTTAACATAAAATTACTTTCGTTTTTAAATTGCCAATGGTTGCCACGAAGGAGTTTTTGTTAATAATAGTGTATACTACATTATTTTATCACATGTTTCATTGTACTGTTGAATGTAGGATAGGTAGAGGCTATACTAGGGGGATAATCAACAATTTACTCAATAAAAAATAACTCCCTGTTATGGTGATATTTCATGTATTCACTTACTTACATGTCTTTATTTTTACACTACAGCCAGCATATCTAAAACCATTGCAACTGGCTTCTGGTTTCCAAAACTTTAAGTGAACATAAATATATACAAAATACTACAGATTGCTTTTTGCATTAACAGCCAATCATTATTGGGAATACATTTTTAATGCTCACGTATAGTTTCTTCCATTTATTTACATATTTATCATAAAAGTCTTTCTATTTTCTTATTGATATTTTACCAGACATATGACATTAACAATATGCCTAGTTCTTAATAGTGTAAATTAGTTGTTACCAATACGCTGTGTTTAGAATAGAAGTAACAATAAGGATTTTTATTTACTTTTACACCATTAAGTAATTGCTGCATTTCAAAGCAATTATGTAATTTTACTAACATTTTCTGAATTTTATTTCAGCTTGAAAATTATATGGAAAACTAAATGCAGTTCAAATTAATGAACTACAGAATAGTCATGAAACCAAATGTCGTTCCACACATATTTGCATGTCATGCAGACAGGAAAAGAAGTGTGCCAGGAACCCCAAGTAGGTGCTCAGCAGAAAGGCTGGAACACACTGGAGGTCACTGTCCAACTTTCAACCCAGAAACGGGGAAAAAATTAGATACATTCTCTTTATTTTTATATAACAACACAGCATTTTGAAATCATAAAAAGTGGATTTGGCTTGTATCAACTGATCACAAATAACAAACTAGGGTTAATGCCTCAATAAATACACAAATGGCAGCGAAGATGTTTATCCAATCTTTAACCCTGGTCCCTCTATCAAAACCAGCATAAATGGTGATGTAAAGCATAGACAGTATCTAGCAGTGTGCATTTAAAAACATTTTATTGTATGTTTATATATTGTAAGTACTGGAAAGAAAAATGTTTGTAACTATGTGAAATAAAGTACATATATTGACGTATTTTGTGTTGGAAAGAAGTTCATTAAATCTTTTTGTTGTTTACAAAATATAAGTTGCATTGAACATTTAAAATATAAACTTAGTTTACAGAATGCAAAAAGTGATAATTAAAGCCGTTGGTACAGTCTGGGAAAGATATTATTGTTCCAAAAATTCATAGCCAAATCAATGACTTCTTCTATAAAATGTAAATCGTAATCAACCGAATTAAATATTACTTTATTACTCTCTTCACAGTTAGAGCATGCAATATAAAATAAACCTCTTTATTTCTGAAGTAGATGCATTTGCAACTGAATCTGTCCAAAGTATTTTCGTGCAATTCTACCACCTTTAAGTACATAATTTTTCAAACTTTTTTGTGTCATTGAGCATTTTATATCAACAACAAAATCATTACAGACACCACCAGGAGTTGCTGCTAGGATGGCGTTTGTACTGCTAATACACAGACCGCAAGCATCCAATTTAATTTTGTAGTGTTGACTTGCTGCCTGCAATACCCTACTTTCTAACAATCTACCCCTTTGCATAGCCTTTGTAGCTCTAAATTTTGCTGCGCCTAACAATACATCTACAAGTGTGCCATTATTGTTTTGACAGTGGGTTATTTCAACAACTTTTTATGAAGTTATTCTGCCATATCTGAGTTCATACCACATATGACATTTACTTTGTCCTTTAGTTGAATTATAGGCACCTGTGCAAAGTTTTCTGCCTACTGAAGATCTGCAAAATTCTAAGAATTCAGTAACGTTTCCTCCACCCAACAATTAAAACCTATACATAAGCTCATGCAAAGATAATACATTGTGTGTACTTGATGAATAATGTCTTAAAATATGGCTGTTACAGTTTAAATTGCAACCTTCAGAAACAAATTCACTTAAAAACTACGAGATGTATTTTGTAGGTGATTTTTTTACACATTTCTTTTTGTAAAGATCTTTAATTTTTGCGAATTTGTTGTAGTGCCAACCTCTGATAATGTAGATTTCTTCCAATAGCAAGCGTGGGATCTGGTTCTTCTCTTCATGATGCAGCCACATAATGAATGCAATTGCATGTTTGCAGTTTCCTATGCAATTATAAACAGTTGTTATGGTAGAGTTACCGAAATCAATGAACACTTATGCACAATCAAAAGTGTAATGACAATTAAAATAATCAAGCGCATAATAATTGTTTGATTATGTTGCTTTACATTATAAAGAGGACTGTATGCATATTTTGTGTGGGATTACCTGCAGAGGCTGCACAATCTTAACATTCAACACTAACAACCTCTTGATCGGCTTAATTTACTGTAGCGTTTACAGTGTACATTTTGGAATGTATTTTGTGTTCAGGGCAGATTTTACAAAAAAATAGTACAAATTGCCATCTCTTCGCAATTTCACATAACCTATCGCTGCATCCCCATAGCTTTCCTTGGCTGATATGTAAAAGAATTTCCACATAATGTAATAAAACATGTATAACGAAAATTTACATGGCTTCAATTTTAGTTATTTCTTGCAGCAGAATAGTTATAAACAATACGAGCCTATAGAACAAGTAAAAGGCGGGGGGGGGGGNGAGGGGCTCACACCGCCTCTTGCAAAACTTTGGTTTATATTATATAGTATTTTTTTCAAACACTGCAATGTCTATTACATTCTAAGTTGCTTCGATTTGTCTGTAGTTAGGTTTCATAAGCCAAACAATTAAAATTAAATAGCAACTTAACTTTTACTTTCAAAACACAAAAAAAAAAAACATGTGTTTAACAACGTTTATCGAGGATGAAGTTACTTTCGTACTCTGGACTTGTCCCTCTCCTTTTATTCCCTATGTTACTAAAGTTGGGCGTTACAAAAATACACTAAATAGGCCTACACATATTAAACAAGTGGGCAAAATGAAGCACATTTTAAGGCGCTGCTAAATTTTTTTCTTTCAGCTGATTTCTATTTTTCTGTCACTTGTTCAGATAAACGTTGCCATGTGACTAATAAACACAATTCATAGTGTTAGGAGCCTGGGTGGCTTATAACACTCTTAGGAATGGTTAAGATTAAGGAAAACAGGATAAGTTCAGATAATTAAAAGGGATTGTTTGAAATGATTAATAAAGACTTTACTTGCTCTAAAGTTGGAAGAGTATGCAATGATATTCAATTTAAGTTAAGTCCAACGGAAGTGAAAGGGAAGGACTTAAGGAAGGTTGTTAGTTAAGAAGGAGGATCACATATAAAGGAAGGGAACTTACTCCAGCCTCGCACCCGGACCCTCTGGCGGAAGCAGCCCAAGGAACAGCCGCTGTCTGGTCTGAAGTTCGTAGTAGAAGACGCCGGTCCTGGTCGTTGACGTCTATTTCAGACTTCTCGCCCCACTACGTGACCGCGACGAACTTTGCTCCGATTGGTTCCCTTATTGCTTTGGAGGCGGGCTGTTTCGGTTTTTGTGTTGCTACCCTGAAATGCTCTTGGATCAGCATCTTCGCTGTTGCCGGGCGTCTTGTGTGAATGCCCCGTCGACTTGCTGCAATAATTCTTAATCTAATGTTTTTATACTCAAGCTGTTTTGTGGCGTCTTCGCGCCATTATTCTGTCGTGTCTGCAATCGTTCTGGCTTGGCGTTAGTGAACTCTGTGGCGCCTTTTCTTCGGTTTTGCTTGGTTAGGAAGTTTGAACGGGACCAATCATAACAGTCCCTCCAAAGTGATTAAAAGGAGATATGTATCCATCTCTGGAGGTATGGTTAAGAAAAATAGTGTATGTCTTGAAAAATAGTGTATGTCTAGGACAATGGAAGAAGAAGAATGTGTAGTGTAGATTAGAGATTTGATAATGGCTCTGTAATTCTCATAGAAGAGTTACACGTAATAAGTGTTGTGGAGAATGGCATAAAAGAGATGTTGGTCACACTGATGGTTCACCGCCGTCCGATAGACTCTGTGCACACGTGGGGGATGGCAGTGAAGTTGCTGACCGGTGACATCGGGCTCCTCCGTCCGCTGTCTTGTGCGAGGCGTAGCTGAGGTGGTAGGAAGGGGTAGGGAGGGAGAATGGATGTGTAACGTACATTAATGTATACATACATTACCAGACACTTTTCCGTCATCGTACATAGGCATCTTGTCATATAAAATCCAATATAGACAGATTATTAGTTTACAATGAACATGAGTTAAAGTGACTAGACAATCGTACCATTTGGCTGCCTTTACATTATACTGTTTCATATCGTAAAGTTGAACAAACACTCTCCGGAAAATACATACGGCCGTGAAAACCTGCTGCCCGACTTTGTACAATAAAAAGTTTACAACCTTAGTGAGTTATTCAAAAAAATCACCAGAAGGCAGTTCTTATGTGCACTGAGAACAGTCTCCTGCTGTGTTCGCACTAAGGTGCACACAACTACTCACAACGTATTTTCATAACAAGTATACAGAAGTGTACGAGCATCTGAATACACAATTCCTACTACAGCTATTTAAAAAAGAATATACATTTTGGTATAACTATGACATGAATTACCCAACTATTAGACCTCTCTTCGTTGACAATGAACTGCTTGAAAGTATATAAACCATTTACGTGAATAAAAGCGTCCACGCACTTCAGTACTTATCACACTGTACGGATCGTTCCTTTATATATCAGAATCACCCTTTTAGGACACTGTCACTGTGACTTGCTTTACTGATGCTGCTCAAATCCAAGTATTGGATAGTCCATTTCTGACGCATAACTGATGTACACAAATTGACATCTGTATTAGACAATGCCTCACAAAGTACGTATCAAATTGTATATAAAAATTACGTTTCATACTGTATTAAAATAATTTATTCATCTACTGCTACGTATTACTGTACATGTTACCTGTCTTGAAAACTAATTGTTGCTATATTCGTTAATGCCTTAAATCAGTTTTCTAATGATAATAAATTATATCTACTTATCCTATTGGTGCACCCTGCAGGAACTTATGGAGACAATGCATCGTAGGAAAACCAAGTGGGAAATTATTAAATGAGCCTATTATGTTTTATTAAATTTGTAATTTCATAGTATCTGAGTTTCTGCCGGCAGTTTAAATAGGCGCATTTAACTAATAGGATGTGGGTTATAAGGATGGGCGAACGAGGCATGTGCACATATGGGGGTGTGAGCTCTGTTTCTGTGGACAGACCTTCAGAAAGCAACTGAAAATCTTTTACCGCCGTGGCGCGGCAGTTTGTTTTACTTGAGAAGACGTTGGTAAGCGTGCAGTATCACGCCACTCACGGATGCGAGAGACGCGCTGATATGACATCCGGTGTCCTTTTCAGCTTCCAATCGCAGCTCTACCGTGAGCGTCAGTTCATGTTAGTCCATTCTGGTAGTCGTACGGGTCGGGAGCTTCAGTGCTTACCGCACGAAGAGGAAGATGATATAACGGAAAACTGTTCCATTGCAGGTGTCGGGCGACTCGATCTTGTTTCGGTGTCCTTGGTTCGACATGGTGCCGTGGTTCCGTGCGTTATGCGTAATAGGAAAAAAGGAAGAGAATGAGATTGAAGAGGCAGTTAGGGAAGAGACGACTGGTAGAAATATTCACTTCAGCAGTGGCTTATGTATTATGATTCGTGCGGGTTAACTGTGTTTGCCGTAAAATCTGTGCCATCTGACAAATCCGAAAATAGAGGAAAATACATGCCCATACAATAACTTATGTTATGAAATAGGAATATTGTGGTAGTGTAATCATGGGCGTGAATACGTAGTTGTACTCGTCGGGGAACTCAATTCTATCATGATTTAAAACGGTGTTGACTTGATCCAAATTGGTGTGAATGTGCCAGTCCGTGTGTAACAAGTGAGATATATTCGAAACGTGTATTCCCGTGTTTATTTGCAGTTGGTCTGGTTGGAAATAAGTGTTGCAGAGCCAGCGAATTGGAACGCCAATATTTACTTGCGATGTGTTCGTTGCTCGTGTGTCGCTAATGTGTGTTTTCTGAATAATCACGTTATGTGCCGTTCTTAATTCGCAGTGACTCGGAAGATTTAATTATATTGTCCCTATGGACTCATAATTGAATTTGTGTATCATGCCATTTAAGCAGTCTATATATATCGGTGACGGTATATTACTGATTAAAAACTTGTTCGGGAAAAATTCCGTGATTTTTAAAAGTGAGTCGTTCGTACATTGAAATTGACATGCATCCATCTTTAGTGGNGAAAAATTCCGTGATTTTTAAAAGTGAGTCGTTCGTACATTGAAATTGACATGCATCCATCTTTAGTGGCTGTTGATGTGCGAAAAACATTTCTTTGAAACAGAGAATAGTTTTGGTTACCGGTCTTGCACGTGGAATGCGTTAAATGTGATCTGTGTGTTCTGTTGTGTGTTTTAATTCAACGATTCGTTGAGTCAGAAAATAAAGTGTTATAGTTATGTCACTAGTGTTCAAATAACACGATCTATTACGAGATTGAAAGGGAGTCGGTATTAAGTGATAAACATGCCAATCTGATGTTTTCTGNCTATTACGAGATTGAAAGGGAGTCGGTATTAAGTGATAAACATGCCAATCTGATGTTTTCTGCAGAAGAGGTATTTGGATTTTAACAACAAATTGAGAAGAACTGATGCTTAATTCTGTTAAGAGAAGCTGATAATACGCAGTGTGATGTGTCGCCGATATTGCTAACTTCAATTCTGTGGATTCCAAATTATTTTGTAAGTCGTGAAGGTCGTTTAAAAACTTCTCTTCCGGAACGAGTTTAGTGGGAAAGCGATTCGTTTTGCACTGTGTGATGTGTGTTAAAATGCCCTGTTCCTGTAAGAGGATATTTAGTAATTGTAAAGCAATGGAAAGTGTTAGTTGTTGCGTTAGTGCTAAAAGTTCCATGTGAAATGAGGTGCCATGTTGTATCAACGAAAGTGTTATGTTGTTAATGGTGTCCGCAATTAAATGTAATGATGTCTGTGATGGCCTCATTGTTTGTACGCACCGACTTTAGGATATTATTGACATTCTGCACGATGATATCGTCATTTTAAATTAATTTTTCCAAGTGTTTATTGGTTAGCGTATTGCAACATCATGTAAACAAGTCGCCGATAAATTGGATACCTCGAGGTTTGCGAATCTGCGGTTCCGTTTCCGCGTGGCATTCGGTTACCAGGTGTTGTTGGATATTGTCGATTGTGCGTGTTGATGTTTTCGCATTTTTACATAAGTATGTAATGTTGAACTGGCACATGTGGTTCTCCCTAGTTTGTGTTATGAAAGTTGGCTGTGGCGTTTGCAACGGAATACTATAAATCACTGGTATGGATTCCTCGTATACGATGGCTTGGTGAATGTCATACAAGTAAATGCCGGAATGAATCCGGAAAATCGGGTACCTGCTGGAAGTGATGGAAAAAGATATTTGGAACAGATATGGGGAAAACGCATATAACAACGCAGCACTTTTCATGATGAGTAATCTCCTGCAAACAACATTACACGTGATTTCCTTTTATTGTAAATTCTTTCATAACTTACTTAATAATTTAGCATTTTGTATGGGTGAGGCTGTACGTTCTTTGACATGGCATGAGTATTTATCTGTCCGACAGCGGTGAGGGGTGTTACTTGTACGCTTGCCTTAGGGGTTGCGGACATAGGTGTGGTTCGCGCATTGTTTACTATTTGGGATTGGCGGTTGTGTGAATTTGAATCTGCTTGAGTGAACCGTCGAGTGTTTCTTAAATAAGCCGGTTTAATATGTTGCGTATTCACTGCATTCCTAAACTTTTTTCCACGCCGTCTCATCTCTATGACTACCATACATTTAGAGGGGCCCTTGAGTACTTTATATGGACCGATAAATTTAAATTATAGGCCTTTCCTCCGTACGTGGTTTTTCAGCCACACCCATTAATTTTCTTTGTACTGTGAGGGATCTAACCTCATATTAAAATATTAAGCTTGGACCCGTTGACCCTTACCGATATTCCTTGCAGCTGTGGCTCGTACATTTTCTAAAGTCTTTACCCAGTCGGTGGTTCTTATGTCTGGTTTGTTAAGAACTGCGTGTGAACGTTGGTTTGCATGAACTCCGTGGATGCGATAAAACGGTGTGAACCCTGTCGTTGTATTAACGGTAGTGTTATAGTTGAATATAATAAATTCTAAATATTTGTCCCAATTATGTTGGTCGGACTCTTCATACATTGTTAGGTGTTGGCCAATGACCTTGTTCATGGTCTCAGTTAAACCGTTAGCCTGCGGATTAAAAGCCGTAGTGCACAGTTTTTTTAATTTTTAATTCGTCTAACACTTGCGAAATTACTTGATTTTGGAATGACGTGCCGCGATCAGATAATAAAATTTTGGTCACCCAACTCTAAGTACTATTGTTTTAATAAATTGTTCGCACGTCTTTGCATCTATGATTTTGACTGGTGAAGCCATGATATAGCGTGTAGCATGTTCGGTCATAACTAAAATATACTTATTACCAGCTTTCGTGGTCGGGAGGGGTCCTTTGGAATCGATCGACCACATAGAAAATATAGGAGGAGGTGGAATGGGCTGCAACTCTCCTGCTGGTTTAGTATTTGCTTGTTTAGCACATTGGCAAGTCTTACACGTTTTAATATATTCCTTGACATATTTTTGTATTGTTTCCCAAGTACACGCGTGTTTTATTTTATCTATAGTCTTACGAACACCAAAATGTCTGCCTCCGACTAACTCGTCGTGATGGGCCATTATAATTTCTGGCACATAATGCTGTGGTGCCACTGTTAGATGATGTTCGCCTGTTCATGTATGTAATTTATAATATATTTCCCCGTTAGCTGTTACCGCATACCTGCGAGATAAACGACGAATTGCTGGTGAAACACTATCGGGTTGTGTAAGAGCTTGTTTTAATTGTAAAATAAATGGGTCCTTATCATACTCTACCTGAAATGGTGACGTGTTTGTTCATAATAATAGGCATACTTTTCACCACTCTCAAAAGTTGTGTCTAAGGCTGCAATAACATATATTTATTAGTGGTTAATGCCTGTTAGGAGGGCCTTAAAATGCGCTCAATTTACAGTGAATAGCCTAATTTTATTATCCTTTTCCCTCAAATAAACAGAAAGTCAACCACTTTTGCGAAATAAAACAAATTCTGAAGCTTCTATTACAGATTTTTTTTTCACTATATTTAATCTCGTCCCAGGTGTTATTCTCAAACTACCATATGTATATTTTGAGCTGATGAATACAGTTCTTATATTTTATAAAGAAAGGGTAGACACAGCTATTATGACCGTAAAATAATAAAAAGGTATGATAGGTACACAAAACGTAAGAAACAATGAGATAAGCAAGCTATTATTTTATATTTTTTTCTTTCCCAAACACTAAATTTAAGGCCTAGTATTCCAAGGGCGTAACGCGGTAGCACCGGTTTGCCGGTCGTTAGCGCGCCGTTTTGACCGTTACTGACACTCCGCTGACCCACAGCGGCTCCAGACTTCGAGCGACATCGGACAGTGACTGGCTTTAGGAATGCAATGAAAATACGGCTCGTTCTCTGACATTTGTAAAGCCAAAAAGTGTTTTATGAATACCTAAACGTGCTTTACAATCCGGAAATATGTGTAACCTTCTTTCCCAACACAACATTACGTTTTATTTCTAAATAATGTTGTTAATTTGTCACGGAAATCAAGTATAGCGTGCGACAACACAGTTCACTCAATGCCCCCGCCTTCATTACAATTTTGTTGTTCTTGCAAATGTAGTACTCCTTCCATACTTTAATTTCCTACTTTGAAACTTAGCAATGGTAAACATACGCTCACGTGTCTCAATAAACCGTACAAAAAAATAAGTTCTCTTACCTTTGTAATTTTAAACCTCTTATTTCAGGTTCCACAAAACAATTGGAATTGATGTAATGAAGAACCATATCGGTATCTACTCGTGGCAGATTATCCGACTGCGCTTTCACAAAGTTGCCTTCCATTTCAGTGCTGCGTGTTTGCAACGTGCCGGGGCCGGCCGCCGGCGTACGACTGACTAGTGACGTCAAACCAATGAGAGAGCGTTCCGAGGTCACGTGACAGAGGCTGCAAAAGTTACTGTTTCAAAACTGAAATAACTTTTTCAAATCCGATTTTTATGCAACAAACAGCGCATGTTTGTTTTCATACGTATATAAGAAATGGGTTTGTATAATTTTCAACAATATTAGCGAAATTTGCATATTGCCCATTAAGATACCAGAGCAGCCGACATATCCGCGGAGGAACACGTACTTTAGCCATACTTGAATGGGAAAGTTTTCGCTATTGGTCGAGAATAGCGTACTAGCTTTTATCCGCAATGTAGTCTGCTCTTGATACAACCCATAGTTTACACGTCAATTTCTGGCAGTTTTAGCGTTGTTTTTTAAATGTGAACCATTAATTTCAGTAAGTGAAATATGACTTTCTCGCCAATTTATATAAGTCAATACTAGCTAGTGAATCAACAGAAAGCACTGGGATTCCGTAGCTTAATCGAAGTATTTCGTAATAAATCACGAAAATTTACAGTATTATCATAAAGTTTAGTCTCTGGATCTGTCTGTTATATTTCAGACTGAAAAAAAAAATGCTTCTTGTAACCGGCAAATTCAGACAAAATTTCGCAGATTTGGAGTACTTTTCTTTGCTTATAGTTTTGAGGCCAGGCGCTTTGAGAAATATTATTTTGAATTTTTTGGTTAGTACGTCACCATACGTTGTGGGACAGTGTAGAAAAAGTTTTGAAAGAAAGTAATGTTTGTAATATACATCCGCAAAAAAAATCGCATATTTTTTACTTGGTGGTTTAGTGTCTATTGTTATTAAGAAAACTTTTGACTTGCCACAAAGCCCTGCAATATTCCGGTACAGAATAACACCAGCGCTGGTATATTAGAACAGGAGGTTGCAATTAAGTTTCACAACAAATTGTGTTAAACATTTTCGCTACCTGTGCCAATAATTATAGCCATGATCCAAATTCATAAATTTTACTCGTGACTTTCTTAATCTACCTTCCGCTACAAAGCCAATGAATAGCTACTTTGTTGTAAGGTAATATAGGTAATAACCAGATATGTGGCTGAGGTGTGGCGAAAGCTTGGATATGACAACCAATATTAACAAAATGTATTGGCCCCACGATAGGTTCCTAGAAATTTTGCCGCATACACACTGTTAACACAACTAACGAAAAAATTTGAGATTAGGTTGTAAAACTGTAAAACTTTATGAACCAAGATGAATTTTATATATGCAGAATATGCGATTTTTAGTCTTCTGAAATCGTTTGGCGCTTAAGTAAATAACGTTCGCTAATATATATACATATTTGTTTTAATTCTGGTAATGAACTGTATTACGTTTCGATTTATGGCTCTTATTTTAAATTTTGTGTGTATTCGGACAGTTATTTTCTCAAAAGAAACATGTTTATTTTCTACCACTAGTTAGACACATAGCTGGAGAGTTAATTTCTCTGCGTCGCCGAAGGATATGCAACGCGCAGAAAGAATAAACAAAGCATGGGGATATTAGATCTGCCCCACAATCAGTCCGTTTACATCAGCCATTGAATTCCCTTTCCCAAACCCGAATTATGGTCGGACTTACTCTTTGTCTTTCAAAGGCAGAAGTGCCATCCATTAAACCTCATCATGTTAGATAGGGTGTANGTGAGATATATTCGAAACGTGTATTCCCGTGTTTATTTGCAGTTGGTCTGGTTGGAAATAAGTGTTGCAGAGCCAGCGAATTGGAACGCCAATATTTACTTGCGATGTGTTCGTTGCTCGTGTGTCGCTAATGTGTGTTTTCTGAATAATCACGTTATGTGCCGTTCTTAATTCGCAGTGACTCGGAAGATTGAATTCTATTGTCCCTATGGACTCATAATTGAATTTGTGTATCATGCCATTTAAGCAGTCTATATATATCGGTGACGGTATATTACTGATTAAAAACTGGTTCGGGAAAAATTCCGTGATTTTTAAAAGTGAGTCGTTCGTACATTGAAATTGACATGCGTCCATCTTTAGTGGCTGTTGATGTGCGAAAAACATGTCTTTGAAACAGAGAATAGTTTTGGTTACCGGTCTTGCACGTGGAATGCGTTAAATGTGATCCGTGTGTTCTGTTGTGTGTTTTAATTCAACGATTCGTTGAGTCAGAAAATAAGATGTTATAGTTATTTCACTAGTGTGCAAATAACACGATCTATTACGAGATTGAAAGGGAGTCGGTATTAAGTGATAAACATGCCAATCTGATGTTTTCTGCAGAAGAGGTATTTGGATTTTAACAACAAATTGAGAAGAACTGATGCTTAATTCTGTTAAGAGAAGCTGATAATACGCAGTGTGATGTGTCGCCGATATTGCTAACTTCAATTCTGTGGATTCCAAATTATTTTGTAAGTCGTGAAGGTCGTTTAAAAACTTCTCTTCCGGAACGAGTTTAGTGGGAAAGCGATTCGTTTTGCACTGTGTGATGTGTGTTAAAATGCCCTGTTCCTGTAAGAGGATATTTAGTAATTGTAAAGCAATGGAAAGTGTTAGTTGTTGCGTTAGTGCTAAAAGTTCCATGTGAAATGAGGTGCCATGTTGTATCAACGAAAGTGTTATGTTGTTAATGGTGTCCGCAATTAAATGTAATGATGTCTGTGATGGCCTCATTGTTTGTACGCACCGACTTTAGGATATTATTGACATTCTGCACGATGATATCGTCATTTGAAATTAATTTTTCCAAGTGTTTATTGGTTAGCGTATTGCAACATCATGTAAACAAGTCGCCGATAAATTGGATACCTCGAGGTTTGCGAATCTGCGGTTCCGTTTCCGCGTGGCATTCGGTTACCAGGTGTTGTTGGATATTGTCGATTGTGCGTGTTGATGTTTTCGCATTTTTACATAAGTATGTAATGTTGAACTGGCACATGTGGTTCTCCCTAGTTTGTGTTATGAAAGTTGGCTGTGGCGTTTGCAACGGAATACTATAAATCACTGGTATGGATTCCTCGTATACGNTATTGACATTCTGCACGATGATATCGTCATTTTAAATTAATTTTTCCAAGTGTTTATTGGTTAGCGTATTGCAACACCATGTAAACAAGTCGCCGATAAATTGGATACCTCGAGGTTTGCGAATCTGCGGTTCCGTTTCCGCATGGTATTCGGTTACCAGGTGTTGTTGGATATTGTCGATTGTGCGTGTTGATGTTTTCGCATTTTTACATAAGTATGTAATGTTGAACTGGCACATGTGGTTCTCCCTTGTTTGTGTTATGAAAGTTGGCTGTGGCGTTTGCAACGGAATACTATAAATCACTTGTATGGATTCCTCGTATACGATGGCTTGGTGAATGTCATACAAGTAAATGCCGGAATGAGCCCGGAAAATCGGGTACCTGCTGGAAATGATGGGAAAAGATATTTGGAACAGATATGGGGAAAATGCATATAACAACGCAGCACTTTTCATGATGAGTAATCTCCTGCAAACAACATTACACGTGATTTCCTTTTATTATAAATTATTTCATAACTTACTTAATAATTTAACATTTTGTATGGGTGAGGCTGTACGTTCTTTGACATGGCATGAGTATTTATCTGTCCGACAGTGGTGAGGGGTGTTACTTGTACGCTTGCCTTAGGGGTTGCGGACAGAGGTGTGGTTCGCGCATTGTTTACTATTTGTGATTGGCGGTTGTGTGAATTTGAATCTGCTTGAGTGAACCGTCGAGTGTTTCTTAAATAAGCCGGTTTAATATGTTGCGTATTCACTGCATTCCTAAACTTTTTTCCACGCCGTCTCATCTCTATGACTACCATACATTTAGAGGGGCCCTTGAGTACTTTATATGGACCGATAAATTTAAATTATAGGCCTTTCCTCCGTACGTGGTTTTTCAGCCACACCCATTAATTTTCTTTGTACTGTGAGGGAAGTAACCTCTTATTAAAATATTTAGCTTGGACCCGTTGACCCTTACCGATATTCCTTGCAGCTGTGGCTCGTACATTTTCTAAAGTCTTTACCCAGTCGGTGGTTCTTATGTCTGGTTTGTTAAGAACTACGTGTGAAGGTTGGTTTGCATGAACTCCGTGGATGCGATAAAACGGTGTCAACCCTGTCTTTGTATTAACGGTAGTGTTATAGTTGAATATAATAAATTCTAAATATTTGTCCCAATTATGTTGGTTGGACTCCGCGTACATTGTTAGCTGTTGGCCAATGACCTTGTTCATGGCCTCAGTTAAACCGTTAGCCTGCGGATTATAACCCGTAGTGCATAGTTTTTTGATTTTTAATTCGTCTAACAATTGTGAAATGACTTCATTTTGGAATGATATGCCGCGATCAAATAATAAAAATTTTGGACACCCAAATTTAAATACTATTGTTTTAATCAATTGTTCGCACGTCTTGGCATCTATGATTTTGACTGGTGAAGCCATGATATAGCGTGTAGCATGTTCGGTCATAACTAAAATGTACTTATTACCAGCTTTCGTGGTCGGGAGGGGTCCTTTGGCATCGATCGACCACATAGAAAATATAGGAGGAGGTGGAATGGGCTGCAACTCTCCTGCTGGTTTAGTATTTGCTTGTTTAGCACGTTGGCAAGTCTCACACGTTTTAATATATTCCTTGACATATTTTTGTATTGTTTCCCAAGTACACGCGTGTTTTATTTTATCTATAGTCTTACGAACACCAAAATGTCTGCCTCCGACTAACTCGTCGTGATGGGCCATTATAATTTCTGGCACATAATGATGTGGTGCCACTGTTAGATGATGTTCGCCTGTTTACGTATGTAATTTATAATATATTTCCCCGTTAGCTGTTACCCCATACCTGCGAGATAAACGACGAATTGCTGGTGAAACACTATCGGTTTGTGTAAGAGCTTGTTTTAATTGTAAAATAAATGGGTCCTTATCATACTCTCCCTGAAATGGTGACGTGTGTGTTCATAACAATAGGCTTACATTTCACCACTCTCAAAAGTTGTGTCAAAGGCTGGAATAACATATATTTATCATTGGTTAATGCCTACTAGGAGGGCCTTAAAATGTGCTCAATTTACAGTGAATAGCCTAATGTTATTATCCTTTTCCCTCAAATAAACAGAAAGTCAACCGCTTTTGAGAAATAAAACAAATTCTGAAGCTTCTATTACAGATTTTTTTCACTGTATTTAATCTCGTCCCAGGTGTTAAGTGTTTCTCAAACTACCATACGTACATTTTGAGCTGATGAATACAGTTGTTATATTTTATAAAGAAAGGGTAGACACGGCTATTGTGACCTTCGAATAATAAAAAGGTATGATAGGTACACAAAACATAAGAAACAGTGAGATAAGCAAGCTATTATTTTATAATTTTTTCCTTTCCAAACACTAAATTTGAGGCCTAGTATTCCAGGGGCGGAACGCGGTAGCACCGGTTTGCCGGTCGTTAGCGCGCCGTTTTGACCGTTACTCACACGCCGCTGTCCCACAGTGGCTCCAGATTTCTAGTGGCATCGGGAGGTAACTGGCTTTAGGAATGCAATGAAAATACGGCTCGTTCTCTGACATTTGTAAAGCCAAAAAGTGTTCTATGAATACCTAAACGTGCTTTGCAATCCGGAAATATGTGTAACCTTCTTTCTCAACACAACATTACGTTATATTTCTAAATAATGTAGTTAATTTGTCACGGAAATTAATTATAGCGCGCGACAACACAGTTCACTCACTGCCCCCGCCTTCATTACAATTTTGTTGTTCTTGCAAATGTAATACTTCTTCCATGCTTTAATTTCCTACTTTGAAACTTACCACTGGTAAACATAAGCACACGTATATCAATAAACTGTACAAACAAATAAGTTCTAACATGTGATGTAGGCCTACTGTCGCTTTTAAGATCACAACTGTGCGATATGAGAGACGTTCTTAACCTTGTAATTTTACACCTCTTATTTCAGGTTCCACAAAACAATTGAAATTGATGTATTGAAGAACCTATCGGTATCTACTCGTGGCAGATTGTCCGACTGCGCTTTCACAAAGTTGCCTTCCATTTCAGTGCTGCGTGTTTGCAACGTGCCGGGGCCGGCCGCCGGCGTACGACTGACTAGTGACGTCAAACCAATGAGAGAGCGTTCCGTGGGTCACGTGACAGAGGCCGCAAAAGTTACTGTTTCAAAACTGAAAAAACTATTTTAAACCCGATTCTTATGCAAAAAACGGCGCATGTTTATTTCCATACGTATATAAGAAAGGGTTTGTATAATTTTCAACAATATTTGCGAAATTTGCATGTTGCCCATTAAGACACCAGAGCAGCTGACATATCCGCGGAGGAACACGCACTTTAGCCATACTTTAATGGGAAAGTTTTCGCTATTGGTCGAGAATAACTGACCAGCTTTTATCCGCAATGTAGTCTGTTCTTGATACCACCGATAGTTTACACTTCAATTTCTGGCAGTTTTAGAGTTGTTTTTTTTTAAATGTGAACCCCTTATTTCAGTAAGTCAAATATGACTTTCTGGCCAATTTATAAGTCAATACTAGCTGGTGAATCAACAGAATGCACTGGGATTCCGTGCCTTAGTTGACGTAATTCGTAATAAATCACGAAAATTTACAGTATTATCATAAATTTTAGTCTCTGAATTTTGTCTCTTATATTTCAGACTTAAAAAAATGCTTCTTATAACCGGCAAATTCAGACAAAATTTCACTGATTTGGAGTACTTTTCTTTCCTTATAGTTTTCAGGCCAGGCGCTTTGAGAAATATTATTTTGAATTGTTTGGTTAGTACGTTACCATACGTTGTGTGATAGTGTAGAAAAATTGTTGAAGGAAAGTAATTTTTGTAATATACACCCCCAAAAAAATCGTATGTATTTTACTTGGTGGTTTAGTGTCTATTGTTATTAAGAAAACTTTTGACTTGCCACAAAGCCCTGCAATATTCCGGTACAGAATAACACCAGCGCTGGTATATTATAACAGGAGGCTGCAATTAAGTTTCACAACAAATTGTGTTAAATACTTTCGCTACATGTGCCAATGATCCAAATTCATCAATTTTACTCGTGATTGTCCTAATCTACCTTCCTCTACAAAGCCAATGAATAGTTCTTTGTCGTAAGGTAATAGGTAATAACCAGATATGTGGCTGAGGTGTGGCGAAAGCTTGGATATGACAACCAATATTAACAAAATGTATTGGCCCCACGATAGGTTCCTAGAAATTTTGCCGGTGGCTGCCTGTAATGTTCTTCAGACACCATAAATTTGCTGACATGGTACCGCATACACACTGTTAACACCACTAGCGAACAAATTTGAGATTGGGTTGTAAAATTTTAAAACTTTATAAGCCAAGATGAATTTTATATATGCAGAATATGCAATTTTTAGTCTTCCGAAATCATTTGGCGCTTAAATGAATAACGTTCGCTAATATGTATACATATTTTTTTTAATTCTTATAATGAGCTATATAATGTTTCGATTTATGGCTCTGAGTTTAAATTTTGTGTGTAGTAGGACAGTAATTTTCTCAAAAGAAACATGTTTATTTTCTACCACTAGTTAGACACATGGATGGAGAGTTAATTTCTCTACGTCGCTGAAGGATATGCAACGCGCAGAAAGAATAAACAAAGCATGGGGATATTAGATCTGCCCCACAATCAGTCCGTTTATATCAGCCATTGAATACCCTTTCCCAAACCCGAAACATGGTCGGACTTACTCTTTGTCTTTCAAAGGCAGAAGTGCCATCCATTAAACCTCATCATGTTACATAGGGTGTAGTATCGTTCAGTCAGGAGGTCGATCGACACGTTCCAAGTAGCAGGAAAGACGGTTCTCCGTGGGGAAGGAACCACTTCTGCGAGGGCGGGCGTTGTCGAGATGGATGGTCGTCTTGTGCTCTGTGAAGTAGCGACGTTCGCTGCAAGTCGCTCTCGCTCCTGTCATGTCCCATCTTCTTCCAGCGGTCGCCCAGGTTCAATAAATCGACGTGCTCCAGACTCCGGCGAGACGGCATCGGAATTTGATTCGGAGCCAATCGTTGCACGGTTCTGGAGTCCTGTAAACAAGGAATCAGTGTTACTCTAGCGGATGTGATTGCCAATTAATTTTTCTTTTTGAATATTTGGTAGTTTTTGGCACCCGAAAGGGCTCTATTCGTTTAGAGTGATGTGTGTTGTTGGAAGACAAAACACAAAATGCTCAGGTTTATAATAAACCCAGGGAACTATCATTTTGGTGCGTAGAACCACCTAATGTTTCACATTGTTACCCTGCAGGTACATTAAACTGTACGGCATGGCTCAAGATCATATAGGCTTAGTAGATATAGGCCTACTGGCTTCCTCACTTACGCTCATATGAATGGACAAAGGATTCAGTAACACCTCCACTGCTGCAGTAGTTACTCTGGATGCTCCAAAGCCAGTACAGGTCACTCTTTATGCTGTACTTAGTTTCTCCTTGCAGGTTATTGTCTTTTTTTTTAGTATTGGCCTTTAGTACGATGCCAATATATTTGAGTGGACGAACAAGCAGCCTCTATTTGGCTTCGTCTATCATGAACATAAATTTACATAGCAAAAGTTTCTTAAATATTTGGCAGGTAATTCTGGATCCGTAGTAATATCACGTGGTTCTGGTGAGCGATAATTTAATAACTAAAACGGCCATACCTTACTCCAAAGCATAAAATGCGGTACACTGTAAGAAACTATCCCATGCATACCACGTCAATAGTTTGGAATATTAATACAGTACGGACGGTAAGGTTTATCCCATGCACCCATGATAGCTCTCCCATACTTTATTAGGAAATAGTTCAATTCATAGAGACATGAGCAACTTAGTGAGAACCACACCAACAATTCTTATGTGTGAAGAGAGAAGTATGGTATATGTTCTATGCCATGTATAGTTTAAAAATTTCAATTACACGTTTGGGAATTTTACGAGACAAAAATACAATATTACATAGCTATATTCAAGGTATTTCAAACCACTCGGGATGAAACATTAATGAATTCCATGTTCCAATAATTAAAGTAAAAATAGTTGTTAACGTCATTTGGGGGGGGTGAATTATCATAGTAGTTGATTAGTAAGCTAAAGACGTGAAACCTTGTAAAAACTCAGTCTAGTGATTTAGAAATAAAATTTAAAATTGTTTGGTATGCCTACTAAAATAAGTGATATGCTATCACAAATAAAATGAATTTCGTATAAACAGATCGGCGTATTATTTTATAGTGAATTGAAGTCACATTAAATTTATAAATGCGATGACTATCTTAATATTGCTTCAATTATCATTAATATAAAACGACGCTCTCTGATATACTGTTATGATTTTATTTATATTGTAAATTGTTTAGTTATAGACGTAAATATATTTGATATTTTAAGACTATAGACCCACTTTTTTTTGTAGCAAAGAATGTGTGTAACTTTAATCTATTATGTTTATTGTTGTTTAAGTAACATTTAACTTGTATACGGTTACTACATATTCCAAAAATCTATTGCACTGAGGCTACGGGCACAATACACCTCCACAGAGATTCATAATTTTTAGAATGAGATTAGAGACCTCGCTTATTAAAATAATTTGCTGTTTTTTTGTCACAAAAGCAAAGGGAGGACAAAAGCGATACAAGCATGCGCATCAAATGCTTCGTCATCATGATACTCCAAGCACAGACCTGGGTCTATGCTGCAAATAACAATGGGCTTTTTGCCGTTGACTCATACAAGTTTATTGACTGGAAGTTTGTAGTGAAACTAAATATAATCGTTTATAGGAACTGCTTTTATTGTCTTGTCTAATTACTTCAAAAACTGTTTCTGAGCAGGATATATTATAAAAGTTATTTTCTAGGAGTTTCTAAGGATGTGTGTTTTCTTCAA
Source organism: Clitarchus hookeri (assembly GCA_002778355.1). NCBI lineage: Eukaryota > Metazoa > Arthropoda > Insecta > Phasmatodea > Phasmatidae > Clitarchus > Clitarchus hookeri. The sequence goes on along the minus strand of NQII01002106.1, from coordinate 54,884 downwards.
AGAACAGATTATGGGTACACCCAGCCTTCCGTTTAAAAATGTTTATATTTAATAATACGCAACTCAATTCCCGCTAATCATGGAATCGGGATGCCTGTCACAGATCTAAGGAACTTCTTGGGCCTAATCGTAGCGCGAGTCGCTCTGTAATCGCTGAGTAACTGAAACACCCGATATCTTATAGACGTAATGCTGACTATTTACCTAAGTTGATGATAGAGACACAAACCTGTTCTTCGTAAGAGCTGGCTAGTGAACTATTCACTTGACTGCATGCGGACACTGGCCAGGTTGGTGTCCATAGCTACTTTGNCTATTTACCTAAGTTGATGATAGAGACACAAACCTGTTCTTCGTAAGAGCTGGCTAGTGAACTATTCACTTGACTGCGTGCGGACACAGGCCAGTGTGGTGTCCATAGCTACTTTGTTTTTTTTTTCAAACATATCCCTTTGCGATTTCATGAGAAAGCGAATTATTTTATCTTTCTGTAGAGTTCTCTCTAAATTACACAAAAAATACTGACGTTGTGCGATTTCATAAACGGTAATACCCTTAGTTGTTTATTTTATTGTATTTATTTTTGGTTCCTGCTAAAATAGAGTTAGAATGCCATTTCATGAGGTGATATATCAAATTTTTAAAAATTTTTTGAAGGAAACGTATTTTCGTCGATTTAAAATATATTAGGATTATTTTACATAAATTTTTAAAACAAATGTTTTATAACAAACTTTCTGATAAAAATGTACATCAGTGTTTTTTAAAACAAAACAAAAATATAATTTGTACAAAGTATTACACCTGAGAAAACTTAAGGTACTCCGAATGGACCCAGAAGCTTCTGCCATAACGTAGATTTGAAAATACAGATTAAAGTAGCTGAAAAAATCAAAATTAAAAAAGGCACACACATATTAGCTTACACATGCAACTATAAAAATATGATATGTGCCTTACTGTTGCAAGTAGGTCTGATGTCTCACAGAGATGCCTCTCTCAGAAACTCCGTTGTTAAGAGCCACCCAATTATACATATGGATATATGTATATATATATATATATATATCCCCTCCCCGGCCACTAAAAATAAACGAGTGCGTCGTGCCTCATTCAGCTCACGCCTCGTATTAAGACAACATGGTGCGGAGTAGGAGTCGTTAGGCAGCTGTGCTCTCCGACCACGTGGGTTATTTCCGGTCTGGTTTCTCTTCGCACGTGTTTTCCCCGAAGCTTCATTTCACTCGTTTTTTACAAGCGAGCTGCTTGCAAATTCATTATTGCGTCTCCCCATTTAAAGAAAACTCGTTGCTTGTGACGTGGAAAACAAAAAAAAAGCTCTAATTGCCGTCTGGATGTTAAAATACAAATCTTGTCTATCTTTACCCACGTGTGTGCTGTGAAGCTAATTCTTCACTTCAGGCCAGTTTGGCTAACTTGCGTCGAGCGTGGAGTGGAGAGCTTTAGTTGGCGCCTAACATCGGGGTCTTGAGACACTGTGAGGATGAAGCGAGATGAGTATGGAGCAGCGCCGGAATGCAAGGGTGGGGGAAACAGGAGATTCCCGAGAAACCCGCTGACCAGTCACGTCGTCCGGCACTGATCCCACTTGCGATAACCCGGAAGCGGCCCACAGTGGTCCGAAATGTAGTTGTCCGCGCCAATAATTAGAAAAATGTTGAGAATTATTTGGCACTATTTGTAATACTTAAAACCAATATTATAAAGTGTATTCGTCGAATTCCGTACCAGGAGTAACATTTTTCTATGCTGTATGGAAATAATATTACTATAATTATTCACAACTTGTTAAACTGCACAATACTTCAAAAACACGTCGTATCGTATTATAGGTTACTAAAATATTAACGTCAAATGAAACACTATGAATTTTAAAAATTCTGGTAAATATTATTTTTACATTAAGGAATTACATAAATACACTTTGAGTAATTTTCAAAACCACAGAAGCTTTCGGAAAGTAACGGGATTATTCGATTGGTAAAAACATTAAAGAGTATTGGTCTTTTATATAATTACCAGTATTATACATTAATAATGATTACTTAAACTATAAATTAATATGCGAAGACTATCGATACTGAATAGGATAATATAACAACAAATATAAAATATTTTCCTTAAAACTGGATTAATTTCATTTTAAAGATGAATTTTAAAAACATTAGCTGTTTTCAAATGATTTACAATTATACTATTGGCACCGGTGACACACTACACCAATATTGCTTACCATGATACATAGGCCTAAACATAAAAAATATGAAACATTGTTACAGCTATTTAAAGGAGAATATTCCTAAATAATTTTGGGTTTAATCAATGTTTACTTCCTAATGATTTTGTGTTCCGCAATTCCCTACATTTTACCATCATCTACTTAACTGTAACGACGACTCATGTACCGCCACTGTAGAAGACATAACGGCTTATATGGTCAGAGTTAATGTCCCCCAGGCACCGACTATAAAGTGCGTGGAGGTTGTGGGTATTGTAATGAGGTAGACTATTACTGTTGTATTTTGAAGTAGCCAAATTAACGAAGACTCATGTAGCGCCACTGTGGAAGACATGGCGGCTGATATGGTCAGAGTTAATGTCCCCCAGGCACCGACTATAAGGTGCGTGGANGGTATTATAATGAGGTAGACTATCACTGTTGTATTTTGAAGTACGAATATATTGTCTCGTATATATTCACAATTACACAACATCAAAACTTTCGAGGTGCGGTACTGTCATAATTTGTTTACTCGTATTCACGTGGCGAATTCGTGGTTGAGTAGGGCTTCTTTGGACGACGAATTCTATACTTAACTCAGCGGTGAGTGTGGGTAGGCTGTCATCTGGGAATGAGTTCCAGCGAAGTGGTAGGCCGTGGAAGCCGGCCCGCCGGTGCTGATTNACTGACCCCCTCCTATTCTTGGAAAGGGGTTTTTATACACGCCAGCCGCTGCCCTGAATCGGCGGCACGTGGCACATTTTAGGGGTGGGAAGGGGGTGAGGGGGTGAAGTGGAAGACGCCTAACCTTCTGAAGGTTTGGCGGGGGGTGATAATACCTACTGTCGTCAGCGATACTTCCGTGGTGCGTATTTACTGCGTTCAGGCGAACTACACCGGATTATTNGGCGGGGGGGGATAATACCTATTGTCGTCAGCGATACTTCCGTGGTGCGTATTTACTGCGTTCAGGCGAACTACACCGGATTATTTGCTGATGACTCAAGAAAGCACTGCACTCTCAACAGATCTCCTGGCGACTAGAGACGTACGATGATGAAGGGGGTGTGGGGGGATGCCTTCGCTTCAGCTCCACGTGTCCCGAAATTTTCCACCTGCCTGTGGTTCCACGTGCCGCCTGGAAGGCGCCTAGCGAAGTGCGCGAGGCGGGGGTGGTGTGAGGGGGTGATGGATGTGAGCCAATGTCCTGCTATAATCCCTAAACCGGCACGCGACAACTGTTCGTCATTTCTGTTTTTCGTTTTTTTGTATTGTCTTTTTTCAAAGAGAAGTACCTTTGCATTTTGTGTTTCTTTATTGTCATCTTTATAATCACTTTCTTTTTTTTGTCAGCAACTTCTTCTTCCTGCAGGAGTTGCTCAAGGTCATTAAAAATTTCGGGTGACAGCGATGTCAGACTTTTTTCGGCGTTTTTTTCCCACCGTCTCTCTCCCGATGTGATAGCAACTAGTCGAAGAGGAACATTGAAGTGAGAAAAATATTTCATCACTCGGTTCTGAGAAATAAAGTGGCTGGTCCTACTCACAGTCGCTGTCGTTAGAACACGACTGCCACTTTCGCATGATACGTGACTGTCCAGAACTATCGTCAAACCCATATTTTACTTTACGTTTGAAGTCTTCCAGTAAGTTGCACTGAGCAACGCCAAGAACCTTAATTATCATCTATGGTGTGTCTTTCAAAAGATCTTGCAAATGCACTTCACATGAAAGTTCCGGAGATTTATTGTGTGTCGGGTAGATTTTTTTTTCTCAGCTTCCTAAACTTTTGTGGTATGATAGGTCGATATCAGAATTGTGACTCTTGGAAACATTTCGAAGTAACAAGTACAAATTATCAGACAGGCTACCCTCTGAAATAAGGGCAGCTGCTTCGTCAGGTGTGTAGGGATAACGTATTGGTTTACGTATCTTGGTCTTTGTTCCATCCTTCGTGATGGAGTGCTGGCGCCGAAATACAACAAACACACGCTTGGCTGATGATTCATTTGACTATATGTGGAGTGTTACTTACATCAGCAACATGTCCTACTTTCCTTGCCTTACTTCTCTGCGACGTCTCATTTTAGTTTGCTAAAAGGACGACAACGTTCATGAGGAGTCGGGTTGTTTAACTTTCCACTTGATGCTGAGCCAGCTTTAAAAGAAAATATTTCTTATCTTAAAATATATTTATCGTTTATACGCTAGTGAATGTATTTGAAATATTAGAACAAATGAATCAAACTTTTTTGAAAAAGGAAGCAACTAACGTAATTATTTGAATATAGTTCCTCAAAGCTGCTTTTGGGATATCAGCAAGAAAGCTTAAAGACTATAACGTTAATTAACTTAAATATGCAAACCTTACTTGCCTAATGTAGGCTTTGTAAGCATTTATAATTAACATTAAAATAAACTTAAGTTTAAAAATTAATTGTTTTAATTGTAGGGTATTTTCTTATAATTTGAATTAACTATTGATTATATGTGTTACTTGAAGATTAGGAAAAATACAGGTAGGAAATATCTGGCAATTCAAGATTGGTTTTCTGCAACATTCCATATTTATTTTCAAATATGTTGCTACGTCTATTGCACTTCCTCCAGAATTTCAATTATAACAAGAATAAGTTTTAAAAACTAACGTTCTCAGAATTTTCGCTCATTTATAATCATTATTTTTGAAAGAGAAGTAACATGCTACAAAACCTGCTCTTTTCTATTAGTTGTCACCAACAGCTGGTGCAAATACAATTTCGCCACCGCTGGTTGAGAAACCATATCAAAGTCCAAAATCACAAACTTAATGGAAAAATATACTACTTTTAAACTCCCAAAACGTGATTTCACTTTTTTTAATTTAGTCAAACTTGACAGATCGGTTACCAAAATCAAAATACTGCAACATATTCACAATAAATAGACACTTTCCATTGTATGAGTTATAACTTTCAGAATTGGTAAAGTTTGTCTGTAGGAAACAACAGGTTAGCTACAGTTTCCGGTGTGTGTCAATCTCAGTAAATCGATAATATCTCGAACGAGAGAATACACAAAGCTTCGCTTGTGCTAGCATGCGTAGGCACATTATTATCAAAATGCTGCTAAACGGGCATAAATGGGCAGCTGAAACTTGACACACCTCTTTCCAGCACACAAAGCTACACTTCGATAGTGATATCGTCTGTTCGTCTGTGTTCGCTCTTTTCGTATTATGAGTTTCATTGCAGAATTAAACACTGTTTTCTTCAAACGGCTATAGTTAATTAAAGGATCACAGATAACTAATTTGGTGTACATATTTTAAAGCTTAAATGTGTTTTAATTAATTTTGAAAAAACATCACTTTTATTATTGCTTGAAAGTGAACATTATAATTTTTTAATTTGTGTATCTAGTTGCGTAAATAACAGAACTCATATGACACCGCACCTCTGCAAGTTGAGAAACTTGTAGAAGAAAGAAGAATGAACCGACTTGGTTAAAAATTTCTGGAACTGTAGAGAAAATGTAGGAGAAAATATCACCCACTTTGAACATTGTGCTATAATGTTAGATTTTGGGAATTTTGGCGCGGACTAACAGATTTGGAACCACTGTGCGGCCCCGCCTGGGTTCGCCTTGGTGGGAGGCGGGTGCTCTAGCTTCTGCGCCTACTGTGGCCCCAGCTTGTGTAGATTGTCAAGTCTTAGAAAACTGTTTATAATATATTACAGAATGAAATTAAGCATATGCGAAAGTTGCAAAAATTATAATGAAGTACATATTATATTGATTTTCTTTCCATACGCATGTCACCAACATGAGCTGACCAATTGGCAGCACAACCTTCAAAATCACGTAATCGAATAGTAGCGTAGAATTTTTATACTTTTTGGTTTCAACCAGATCCTCACCATTGAGTTAAAAATTCATTTTGCATAACTTCAAAATATTCCAATTTAATTTCATTAAAAATATGTCATAACAAGTGCAATATTTCATTTCGAATATTTAAGTGGACAATATGTAACATCAAGTCTAATCAACGTGATTTTTACAGCTGTAATGGCAAGAATCCCTTTCATTGTAAGCATTTTAAAAAAAGTTACTGACCAGCTGTCTAACGTACTGTCTGCCACATATTTCACCGTATAATGGTCGCTTGTGTGTATTCCGTGTATAATAAAATTCCTATTCGAGTCTTTCACATCGCGCTCCATTTTGCGTAACGGAAATGGCACTCGAAAGATTGCTTTTATGTGTCTTTTTCTTTTTGGAAACTCATTGAAATTCGTTGTTCGCACTGCGCGGTACCTTGTTACTTTTTCCGACTGAAAAATAGCGGACACTTAATTGTGGTATTTTATCAGTTCTCGTGTCACCATTCGTTACACATAGTCTTTCGGTCCATTTTAGCCACGAGCTCACTCAGTGGAATTGCCTGTATCCTTAATAACACAGATATTTAGTGGTCAACGTGCCTCAACACGAATTAAAGAGGCAATGAAATAGTGAAGGAATCCGCACGTAGTATTGGCTGAGACAATTGCGGTTCATTCCATAAGTTACGCTGTTTAGCTTCAATATGTTCCACCTCTCTGTCCAGCTGTTATATGACATTCGCTCCAAGTGTGTCGAATACCGCTTCGTTCAACGATATGAAAAATTATACTTCTGAAAATGGCTTTCAAATTTTTTTAACAACTCGGCCTTTGGTAAACAATTTTCCGGGTAGAATTTTCAGTCTTCCAGCAGTTCACAAAATCATATTGTAACAGTTTAACAAAGTCTTAAGTCAATTTTCAAAGCTGAATTTTCAGCCAGAACTCAAGTAATTTCAAAGTTAGAACGAAGTGTCACAAAAATGTTGCACTTTATAGAGTATAAGCGTTGTTCTTTTAAAATTTGTCAAGCAGTAAATCTGCTTTGCAAACTGCAAATTTTTGGAAATACACAAAATAGAGAAAAGAAAAAAAAGAAAAATTACCAAAAAGTGGAGAGAAAAATAGCGTTACAGTATGTAACCACAGCCAGTGGGCTTCGTTAAAAAATATTTGTCACCGTATCAATGGATTACAACATCGCAACTGAGAACAATTAATTTTAGAAAACTTGAATAATTTAGTTGGCGTAGCTTGCATATCAAAGGTAACATGGGATCTGCTGACACAATGTAATTTCATCGTAATTTTTGGTTTGCGGTAGACTGGTTATCAATACATCATCACAGTATACACCGAATGGGCAGTGAAGTTGAGTCGAAACCCAACATATCCTAAGATTTTGTTATAACTTTGGGTTTATTTTGAAACACCTAACTCAGAAGCTAAGGTATGAGGTATTTTGCAGGTGCGTATTCTCAAATTAAAAGCACGAGTAAACAGTGACTGTTGTATGGAATGGAATTTCGAACAAGAAAATGTATTGTGACAAAAAGTATTGTTTTAATATTTAGCGGCGATAACAAAATATTGTTTACGCTTTATAAATATTACTTTCTTTTTATTGTTATATTTCCTTACTTATGCCGAAAAGTTTTGTGGTATTAAAATACAAGTTAGATAGTTTGCGACAACAAAATTGGAGGTTCTCCATAGATAAAATATGTCAATGTTTGTACTTTATTTACCAGAGAGGCACTTGACAGGAAACGTACTGAAAAACTTTACGCTTGTTGGAAGAAAAAAAAAGGGGGGGACGAGGTAGGCTCTGTGATGGCGTGCGCGCGTGTCCCTTATAGCTCGCGTCATTTGGGAGGCTGCAAATCAACTTCGCCTCCGATCCTCCCGGACTGCCTTTCCCCTCCATTTGCCCGACTGGAGAAGCTTATTCCAGCCCGGGGAAGACGCTCTCATGCTCGCGGGAATTCGATCAGCGACCCCCCGCCCCACCCGACGCAGAAATATTTCCGCTCTTCGCCGACGCGCGTCTTGAGACTCCACTTTCTATACGACCCATCCTCCCGCGCCGCCAACCACCTCATTTTCCTCTTCCCACCTCCTCCTCGTAATTTCGTTACGCTTCTGCTGCTCCTCGAACCCATGAGCCTTGCTTTCCTCGCTGCACATTAATTCCAAGAAAAAATATAGTATCCCGAAGGGGTCCAATGATTCGATTTTGAGCGTCCGGGTGCATCGTGTGTCGTGAAATGTATAGTCTATTCGGGGTTTTTTCACACTTTTTTAATCGAACCTTCAAAAAATTACCCCAAGTTTGACGTGCTTATTTGATTCATAAATATTTACTTCTGTCAACAAAGAATAAGTACATTGTTCTTAGTTCAATTGAATTTTTCTCATTTACCTATAAATTATACCATTTATTTATAATCAATACAGACAAAAACAGTGAGAAAACAGGCGTGTTGATAATGTCTGATAACAAATAGTTATTATGGAAAATATTATTACACTGAGTGCGCACGAATGAGGTGCGTTATCCCTTTGGTGTCATTTTATAGAGTCGATTAAGCTTTGTTTGCATGAGGCGGAGGAATATCCTGGAAGTAAAATTTTAGTATGGCTTCAGAAAAGTGTGAAGTAATCGTGAATGGCCTATACCGAACTCTAGAACGTTAATTTCCACTGTAAGCGCCGTGCTTGAAGCACAAAATGTCCAAGATAGGCACGCAACACGGCCCGTGGCTGTTTTTGTGACTAACCTCTCGCGACTGACGTTCGTATTATTTTCCATGCCCCAGCAGGCNTAACACGGCCCGTGGCTGTTTTTGTGACTAACCTCTCGCGACTGACGTTCGTATTATTTTCCATGCCCCAGCAGGCCACGAATATTCTGACACAAGTTCTTAGTGAATCCTGTCTTTCCAAGTTTCTCACGAAAGTTTGCCTTTCTTTGCCACTTTCTAGATAGTCATATACGATACCATAAGATAAATATTTTTGTTGCCTTACAAATGTTTTGTTTCAGTAATGTCAACCAAATACCAAACGGTTGTTTTAGCCACACTATTTGGTGACTGAACTTAAATTTCTATTGCACAACCAAAGGATCCAATCTATTCCATTTCGATGAGAAATTGACAAAAACATCCTAAGTGTTATTCGTCGAAATTTGTTCTGTGTGGTAATGTCAGCTATAAATATTGACTTTCATATTTAAACAAGGTTTCTATTGACACAGATATCTCTTTCTTCTCTCCGTCTTCTCTTTGAGTGGGGTTTTCGTCTCTCTCATGGCATACATTTCGACACTGCCTGAGGAGTAAACAATGTTAAGATATTAATCGATAGAGAAGCTACGAGAAGTTAAGGCGCCTCGTTTAAGAACCTCTACCAAATAGCACAGCGATCGGGGGCGTGTGGTGAACTGTTGCAAGGTAAGCTGGCGTTAGCTGTGTGCTGTACTCTGTTGCTTGCTAGTTTACACTTCCACCACTAAAACGTAGCTCGGCAGCTCGCGCCACAGGACGCGTGTAGTGGGGCCCTTGCTGCTCGCTTGTGAGTGGTCGGGATGCATTCAGTTTCCCTTGGCTGCACGGTGGTTACCGACTCCTGCTGCGTGCACCGAGAATATACAGCAGTGGGCAAGCACCACGTTACCTTGCAACAGTTCACCACACGCCAAAGATAGCGATAACATTTTAGCTATTACATCGGTATGTCATTCACACTTCGAAGCCAACAGGTTAACGTAACAGAAATGCCATACACTATTCAAGCCAGTAAGGGGCCTTCAGTGGCAGTGGTACTTCATAATGTAGTAATAACGACTGTTATTTTAGTTTTAATTTATCCTTTTACTGCATGATTTAAAACAGTCAAATAAACGAACGTGCCTACCTGGGAATGCGGTTAAAATTTTCTTTGTCTATTGAAGTCATTTTACAAGTCTTAAAAACTAACAATTTGAAAAATTTATATTGAGTCTTCATACACAGGCTGACTAGCCACTCAGGTTGACATGGTAAGTGTGGAAAGGTTAGGTAAAATTGAGTTGTCGCATATTAATGGTATGGATTCATATATACTGAAGAGCCAAAAAAACTGGTACACCTGCCTAATATCGTGTAGGGTCCCCACGAGGACGCAGAAGTGCCACAAGACGACGTGGAATGGACTCGACTAATGTCTGAAGGTATGCAGGAGGCAATTCACACCATGAATCCTGCAGAGCAGTCCACAAATCCATTGGAGTGCGAGGTGGTGGAGATCTCTTCTGGACAGAATGTTGCAAGGCATCCCAGATATGCTCAATAATATTCATGTCTCGTTATTTAGGTTGCCAATGTAAGTGTCTAAAGTAAGAAGAGTGTTCCTGGGGTCACTCGGTAGTAACTCTTGACGTGTGGGGTGTCGCATTGTCCTGCTGGAATTGTCCACGTCCGTCGGAATGCACAATGGACATGAATGGGTGCAGGTGATAGGACAGGATGCTTACGTATCTGTCACCAGCCAGAGTCGTATCTAGACGTATCATGGGTCCCATTTGACGCCCACTGCACACACCCCATACCACGACAGAGCCTACACCACCTTGAACAGTTCCCTGTTGACATGTAAGGTCCATAGATTCATGAGGATGTCTCCATACCCATACACGTCCATCCACCCGATACAATTGAAAACGAGACTCGTCAGACCAGGCAACGTGTTTCCAGTCATCAACAGTCCAATGGTGGTCTTGGCGGGCCCAGGTGAGGCGTAAAGCTTCGTGTCATGCCGTCAACAACGGTACACGACTGGGCCTTCGGCTCCGAAAGCCCATATCAATGATGGTCCGTTGAATAGTTCGCACGCTGGCACTTGTTGGTGCGCCAGCATTGAAATCTGTGCCAATTAGAGAAAGGGTTGCACGTCTGTCACGTTTAATGATTCTCGTCAGTCATCGTTTGTCCCGTTCGTTCACGATCTTTTTCCGGCCACAGCGATGTCGAAGATTTGATGTTTGACCGGATTCCAGATATTCACGGTACACTCGTGAAATGGTCGTACGCGAAAATCCAAATTTTATCGCTACCTCAGAAATGCTATGTCCTATCTCTCGTGCGCTGACTATAACACCACGTTCAAACTCACTTAAATCTAGATAACCTGACATTGTAGCAGCAGTAACCGCTCTATCAACTTTGCCAGACCCTTGTTGTCTTATATTGGCGCTGCTGATCGCATCGCGTTACTCTGATTTTTTCCATACCTCTGTTATTTGCATACGCACGGCCTATACCAGTTTTTTTAGCTATCCAGTGTAGGTACTGGCAGACGTGACAGCGACGCCCCGTAACAGTACTCGCTTTATTATAAGGCCCTGATCAAAATAAGAATAAAGCGCGTGCATCTTTCCACTTCCGTGCACTTGCCCAGACGTTGCCCAATATCACGTACGTCGAGATTCCTCTTTCTACTGCCANATAAGAATAAAGCGCGCGCATCTTTCCACTTCCGTGCACTTGCCCAGACGTTGCCCAATATCACGTACGTCGAGATTCCTCTTTCTACTGCCATTCGCGTGTCCTACAAATCTGCTACTTGAGGAGAAAACAAAATTTGGGTTAAACGCCAAACAGTTGTGTGCAAAAGGCTAAAGATGAGAAGAATTTATAGAGTACATAGTTTTTAAGATATAGTGGAAATTAAATACTATTTGACAATGTAACTAAACCACCAAATCTTCACCGTTTTGTTTTAATATTTATAATATACATGGGCTTGCATAATTAGCTTTTAATTGGTAAATTATAATTTTTTTGTCCATAATTTGTAAATTAAATCCTAAGTAAATACATTATAAAAATAACATTTCGGCGTGTTTTACCATCGCATGAACAAGTGACTGATGACAGCATTTGAGATAATACCTACGAAGTCACAAATAACTATACAATGATCAGATTAATTCTGGCACTATGGGATTGATTTATAACAGGGATCCGGCACGAATCGTCACTTAAGCGGGCACATAAAAAGTGTGACCCAATAGAAACATGATTTTGGTTACGAAACCGACGAACAATATTTTTTCATGCAAACACGAGGAGAACCGAAAACACCACTTCGCCAAAACTGTTTCGATCGCATCCCCTGTAATTCGCTGACACGCCTTCGCTATACGTTATATGGGAAAAAGAATACCCTGAATTTTCACCTGAGACACCGTTGTTTTGAGGCGATTACGCGTATGAAAAATCGAAGAGATTAATATCTGGGGACCTGAGAAGCCATTAAATGGGTCCTCAGCATCAAAACTAATGCTAGGAAATCACTCGTCAAAATAAAGCCGCGCTGTCAGAGCGTAATCCGCTTGGGCGTAATCCTTTCGGAACCACGCGGTAAATTGGCATCCTGCCTACCCCCTCCCGTATCGAAAGACTCTACAATACCTACTCGTGCAATAATTTCAGGTAATCGATACCGTTTACTGTAAAGCCAAAAGAGAGGGTTCTAATAATTTCGTTGCACTATATCCAGAACCAAATCACGACGTAGCATAGCATACGCGCAGTTAAAACTTTACTGGCCAGCTTGTAAAACAAAAAACCAGGCATATACTTTCTTACCACTTTTAACAAATAGCTTATTGCAGGTAATATCTCCATGAAAGTTAGATTTTCTTTCAAAGAATCTGGAAAACCACTCAATATATCTCAAGTGAAAAAAAGTGTGCCTAGTAAAGTTTACAAAACAATTCTGTAATCGATCTCCGGAGCAGCGTCACACAAGCTTAAATACTTGAATCTGTAAGTTTCAAATTGCAACGGTTCCAATGTTTGTACGAACAACTTCGTATGATGCATTCAATTTGATGACTGCCAACAGCTAATTTACTCAAAACTAACCAGTGGTCGTTAAAAACAGAAGAAATATTATCTAATCATGCTCTAACTGCATGCGTATCTGCAACATTATTTTACTTGCCTAAAAATGTGGACATGCGTGTGAGGCCACACTTACCAGACGTTTGCGTGGAAATTTAATAAATACTTATATTTTTCATACAAGAAAATTACATGGCACACGAAAAATTAACCGAGTTAACATAACACTTAGCTCACTTCTATCACCTAGCGATGCGATATTGCCCAACAGACTGTGTTAGTTCCGTAGAACCCGTGTCTTGCTTGTTCTGCAAGCGGGTAGTCCCTCCACCTGGTTGCTGCAAGTGATTATCACTGTCATTCAGCTGCCAACAAGTGGCGTTCTTCGCCATTGCAATGGCCATTCTGTATCACATACAAATCGTACCTCACATGACCGAACCTTCCGCTGCTACCATGAACGATTGTCAACCGGCAATCTTAAAGCATATGTGGTAAAGACCTATTAATCATGTGTATACGATCACCTTATTTGCAACTGGTTGTGTGTAACCGAAAGTAATATATTCGCAATTACTTGGCGAATGAAATGATTTGTCCTTGAAGTTTCCTCTGACCAGGCATAAAAAATAACCGATATTACAACTTGAGTACTAACTCAGGGTATCCCTTAAGTCAGTTTGAAACTTGCTTAATTGCACAACATTTGACCCAATACGTATAATGATGTTTGTTAACCAAAATAACTATGTAGACCGATTCAGGCATACTCAAAACTTATTTAAGGCCTATATCACAGTCAAATATGTTTTGTGAAGCGGGAAAATGTTTGTGAGGAGTCATTTCGTTGATATACACAAATAAATGATTACTTGTCACTGCGAAATATAAAAATGCAGTTTGTTTCCAACAAAATTACATGTTCCGCAGGAGTAGTACTGCACGCACTCAAGTAAAGGAAACGTGGTATACAAACTCGAGAACGAATACTGATCACTAATGAAAAGTAATGTGAATACGTAGATTGAAGTAAACAGTTTGTGCGGGAATTTAAATTTTGTCGCAGTACGCCAGGACTATGTTCTGTCGCTTCGCACGTGGGGTTACCCGTTTCTAGGTGATTATGTGGATTGCGTTTTCATCCGCCCGGTTCGCTCTCGTGCAGCAGACACGCACGAACAAGGTACGAGTGCAATCAACAGACTAAACAAACATTCCCCGTCTCACCTGATTATATTCTGGCGGAATTGGCGGTCAGGGAAAAACACGTACGAGTACCATGAGCAAGGGTACGGGCAAACTAGAGGGAAAATAAGAGATATACGGAGGACAAACATTTCCGAGGTTTACCGACAAAGAAATAAAGTATACTGGGTGAAACGAGAAGTTCAATGTATAATTTCAGTACTTTTATTAAGGTTCGGGAGTAATTATGCACCATGTCTGAATGAGCAGCATTATCAAACAATCATTGCAATAAAAATATCGAATAAAAAAGGATTATCTACGAGATATGTTTTCAAACATTTCGTGATTTCATTAAAATTACCTTGTAAGAGCTGTATAAATGGTACTTAATTATTTCAAATACAACGTATACCTATACACATCAAAATTTTTGTTCAAATTAGATAAATAATGTAATTACCACAAGTTTGACAGCGTTAATATGATTTTTCTTCCGTACTTTATATAAACATTTTATTAAATGTTTTGTGATTAAAGATTTTTATGGATTTTTCAAGATCTAAACGATGAACTCACACCAGATCACGTAAACCTTTCATCGAGCAGTTCGGAATAGATAAGTTTATGATCTCTACAAAGTACATTTTCGTCATCAACTGTTTTATCCTTTACACATTCAAAAATAAGTCAAAACAATTAAAAACGGAAAAATAATCGTGAGAGCTAAAAGAACAACTTTTATTTACACGAATCTGCGTTATCTTACATTGACAAAAGACTACCAGTGTTTAAGAGAAACAGATTTATGGACATACAGATAATTAACATTTATTAAAATGTACAAAACGTTTGTAGTTTCATTCTTGGATTGAGTACTTTAATTGAATACATAAATGTATACGTTTACGTGTCAATTGCAACAAAAAAATTTTTTTCGTGATTATATTGAGTACGTAATCAAATTTCTAGCATTCTTCAGGTGATAAAGCTGTTGCTTTCTAGAATGAACTATCAGTAGACTACAGATCCCTTACGTTAAAACCTATCATATTTTTTAATTAATGTTTTTAAAGGAGATTAAGTGACATTCGACCNAAACCTATCATATTTTTTAATTAATGTTTTTAAAGGAGATTAAGTGACATTCGACCTCCGAAGCCTTTTAAGACATCCACTTCATAGCTCTTGAAATCACGTTAAACGGCCGACATTAGCAAGCCATTACGCACAACAAAATTGTCAAAAGTTTCCGAAACCACTTCAACTGAAGAGCTACTTGAAGACTCAGGTAAACTGAAACTTCTGTTTTAAGACCTCCGGGAGCTCCTCTCAACTCTGACATGCACCCGACTAAGATCCTTGGTTTCATCAAGATAAGCAATAGTAAACATTTTTGATGTTACTCGTCATGAAAGGTACGATCCAGAATACTTGGTTTATAAAACGACTCAGTTTTGTTTGAAAATATGCCCGAAGCGCAACGATTTCGCGTCGTCAAAATTCCGACCTAAGAAAGATAAATTTCCGCTTTTAAAAAACTGTGAAGCTCTTTTGTTCCATAAACTTAAATTTGGGTACTCTAAGGAGGCGATCAGGTAGAGTGAGTGAGTGAATGAGTGAAGAAATTTGGGTGGCTCTTAACAGCGAGGTCTTGAGAGCCGACGAGGGTGATTTCGGTGAGTATAGAGCAGCGCCGGAATGAAACGGTGGGTGAAACGGGAGATACCCGAGAAAACCCGCCGACCAGTGGCATCATCTGGCATGATTCCCATATGCAAACATCCGGCCACCTGGCCGGGGACAATCAGGAAGAAAATACCATCACAAACATATCTGCTTTTCCGCAAGTAAAATTTGCTGTAGCCACCGGGGTTCTCAAGTATTTATTTATGTTGTAAACCAACTCATACATATAAATAGAGGGTAGATGGCACTTTTGAAATTATATTCTGAGTACTAAAAATAAATAGAAGGTTATAAAATAGTTTTTATTTTAACTTTGTATTATTTTACTCATTACATAGTACGCATTTTTGATTAACATGGTGCGAAATAAAATTGTGTAATTCTGCATTTAATGTATATAGCACAATGTTTCAACCAAGTAAATATTCTCGCGTTTTTTTTATTTTCCGTAAACAAAAAGTACCATTTCATCCGATCAAATTAGCAATATACTTTACTACTTACGTTACTACTATTTATACGATAAGTTGANAAAAGTACCATTTCATCCGATCAAATTAGCAATATACTTTACTACTTACGTTACTACTATTTATACGATAAGTTGAATCAAGTTACACATACTCTGGAAGAGAACCGACTATTATGGTAAGGGTACTTTTATAATTAAAAAAAAAACGTACACGTACGATACAAGTGTAATTCATTCTTCTTTTAAAGTAGATGCACTCTTGTAATGTAAACTTAAGCCCAAATAAAGCTATAAAAGATACCCCTATTTACTGCGTTACTTTAGTCTACGAGTTCCACACTACCAGATTGCATTCAGTCGTGGAGTAGGGGCGAATTTTATCAAATTAAAAAAAATCAGCATCCCAGCACGGAATCGAACCTGAAATGTTTATAAAACAAGTCAGCTGTTTTCATTCATCACTAAAAATCAGAAATGAAGTACGTCACACTAGTGGCATGTATATATCTAATATATGTGGTCATGCAGTAGTAGAATGATTATGATGAGTCTGGGGCATCGGCGTCTTGCGTAGGAGCTAAGCGCAGGCTACGATCTTGGATCAATGTGACTTTAACTTTGACATTTGACCTTTAACCCAAAATTCCCACAAAAAAGTTTAAAATATCCCAAAATATTTTTAAAAACTTGAAAAATCTAAAAAATTGTAAAAAAATTATATTTAAAAAATTTCAATTTCTTTTTAAAAATTAAATTTCCTTAAGTCCCCCACACCCTCTCCACCAATACTAATTCCGCCATCTTAGTACGTGCAGTCTGCCATTTTGATAGGCGTCACACCCACCGTCCGCCATCTTGGTTTTTTCTTTTGTAATTTGTTTATACATTACTGGAGTTTTTCTCTCACCGTCGTATAACCACCATCTTGGTTTATCGTTTGTCATTTGTATTACATTGCTGGTGCTCTCTCCAGCACCGCGCCCAGCAGACGAATGACCCTCTCCACTCCCCCGTTCCAATATATATTTAATAGACCAATTGCCCCACCCCTGATTGACTAATTGCCCACCCCCTTCCAACATATTTAATTGCTCCGCCAATGTTTGTCATTGGCAAATTACTCTGGTGTTTTCGGAAATCTTCGTTCGACCAATTAGTCGGTTCCCTTCCACCCCCTTCCAATATATAATTAATTGCTCATCCAATATTTCTCATTGACTGATTTCCCGTACGTTTACGGAAAGCTTCGTTCGACCTATCAGAGGCGTTCGCTCGATCTCTACCCCCGATTCTCATTGGCTAATTGCACATTCCCTTCGCCCCCTCCACCAATTACTCACCTTCGTTCGAAAAAATTTGTCGGTTCCCCTCCACCACCTTCCAATATATTTAATTGTTCTTCCAATGTTTCTCATGGGTTAATTACTCGGGTATTTTCGGAAACCTTCGTCCCTCGCAATCGGTGGCCTACTTTAATCGTGAGGGTGGACTATTTTTTCCCCCTTAAAAACTGTTTATAAGACGCACCCCGAGCCCCCTCGGGAAAGCAGCCATTTTTATAGCTCCTAGAAATGTATGCGTGTTCTCCTGGTTTACATACCTTACGAAATTTCGACCATATGAAAGTATTTGCCGGCCTACCTGCAACAGGACGAAGACATATGGGACTGCCTCCCTTGCAAGGAGTGTTTCGAGGGCTGCACCACCTCGGTTTCCGATACGCCGCATCGCAGAGGTTGTTGCAATGACCACCGAGCAGCCCTCGCGACGTCTGCGCCCGTAGAAAACGACGTCCCCGTTGAAGATGACGTCCACGTGCAAGTTATCTACTTGCAAGTAGTGCCCGTGGAAGGCGCTCCCCTTCAATAAATTTACTGGCAAACACTACCCGGCAAGGAAACCAACCCAGAACACAGATGCCTGAGGTATGTGGACCTCGATGAAGATTTAAATGACTTTGCAAAAAAAATTTGAAACTCGGTGTGTGCATGGGAACTTAAAAAATTTTTACATAAAAAAAATCGTATGAAATGTTTAGCAACATCCAAGGTTTTCGCTCGTTGGACGCATACACTATCAAGCAGATTGCCATATAGTACAGTGACGAAGACCAGAAAACCAAAGTTCTCACTTTTTTACCGCCGTGTCCTTGGAAACACCTCGACCGCACCACACAGCAGACGTATCGCCTACAGACGTACGAAACGCACGGACTAAGGTGGGACGAGGGAAATATTCCGTACAAGGAAATTCCGACAATGCTGGACTCTGCCATAATTCCCTATTATCCTGTGTATGTGTTTGGAAGACGCCAAGAATCGGTGATTCGCAACAGGTGCCCCATCGGAATGAACTTCGTAGCCCTTCATAAGCATTGCCGCTGCCCGCCGTTTGGGCAGCTCGTCGAGACGTACGCCACAAGACTTCACGAGTGCAAAAATCAAAGAGATTGCTCTGCTCTGTGCAACGCCGAAGCCCTAAGATTGTGGAGTTATGATAACCCGTGGTACACTATAAAAACAACTATGAGAAACACATCGTACATTTAAAAAAAAAATATATGTATGTGTAATGCCATACATGACTCAGAGAATAAACTCGTTTAAAAAATATATATTCCTTGTATTATACAGGAGAAGAAAAATATTGCGATGTGTTCATAAATAAATGTTTTTAAAAAAACATATTTTTTTATCTAGAGTTATGCCCTACTCAAATAAGTTTAAAAAAAACTTTTGGTAAAGAAAATGTATTTATTATATATTAGTTTTGTTATAATTTAAAGAGAGAGACAAAAAAAATTAAAATCTTCAATGAGACTCTAGCCGTCACTAAAATAACACATTATATATTTTACTTGTATGAACGTATTTATTAATTTAAATATATTAATGTTTAAAGGTAAAGTACTTTGCAAATGAAGGAGGCCTCGATCATTATCTCTAGACGTGCCGTGTAGCAGCTGCAGAGATGGCAGGAGTTAATGTTGGCACCACATGGAATATTCTCGAGTTGGCAGTCGTGAGTTGGACTGTTCCCTTCCTGCTGAATACGCAGCTGCTGGCCAGGCCACCTGGTAATGGAGGCGGGCAGCTGGCCCGCCTACAGCGGCAGCTTCACGCTAGCTAACAAAACTTAGAATATTTCGCAAATGAAATATAAGTTCTAAAATAAATATTTATTATTCCAACAGAGAATGGCTTGTTATGAATTTACTTTTAAGTCTAATCATACCTTAAAGCGGTTAGGGCGTAGCTAAATAATTAATCATGATCAGGTAGAGCACAGAAGTATAAGATGGATTATATTCAACATAAGGATTTTACAATAACTATTTACGTAACTATTGATCGGGGGAGCTTAAATGGAACACCAAGATGCTAATTAATTGTATAAAGTATTATTACCTCACGTCAATACTATTACAATCTAATTGAAAATTCCCCACATTGTTCATGTTGCAGGATACTAATTCTAGGAGGCGGTTAACGACAGCCGGACACACTACATTCAGTGGTCTTCTCGTTGCAATGGCCAGACGACAAAAGATGCCGCTCCCGGCATTACACTGGTCTATATCGGGCGCGTTGCTTAATATTTTCGGCCCCATTTACTGGCCTGTGGAGGGGGTTTCTGCAACTGTCTTTCGCAATGTGTTATTGCTATCGCGCTCGTGTCCTTGTTCAATGTTTGAAGGTGTGTTTAGGCAGGCCGTCCAGCTAAGGCCTGATCACTTCATAACATCTCCCCCAATGTTCACCAGCGAGATGCCCTCATCTCGCCCTAGAATCCGTGTCGGTAGTGGAAGATAATTTTGAATTCGCGTAGTTCATCGTCTGGCAGTAGTAATATGGATCGGGGAGAAGTCCCCTTCACTACGGTAGGAAATTATTTTGAAATAAATTATAGTAGACGGATAAGTTAGGTAAAATGGACTGCCTATTACTGTCGTGCAGTCCTCGGGCAAGGCGGGCCGAACAAACGCTGTGCTGTGTGTTTGAAGTGGCATTGCGGACCTTGAACTTGCATTTCCGCTGGGGTGTGCAAAGTGTCTTCCACGCGAAAGCACGGCAGACCACTCCGGGTAGGACCGAACGCATCCGCCTTTCTTGAGGTTTCGAGTCCCTAAGCACTGCGTGGTATGGATTTTTGATACATTATTCCTTGCAACAGCAATACAACGTAAAACATTGGTCATTATAGCGGAAAAGAATAATTTAAACTTAAAATAATCTGAATTATTAAAATTAACTGCTCTCACCGTTACAACAATTATTGTGTTTTGTTTGTACAGAAAATACACTTGCTGAAAATAAATATATTTTAAACACTGACAAAAATAGCGAGTAGATAGGAGAATGTTACATACTAAATTGGTATGTGACGTCACGGTGGTAGGATACTTATGGGATGGTATCAAAATGCAGAATATTATTTAATTGATAATTTGAACTTCCATAAAATTTTAAAAGAAAAGACATATTTCAGCTTCTTTTGTAGTATGTTTCAATAGTTAAAAGGGAAATGGAAAGGTTTATTAAAATACTATACACAGAAGTATTAAAATATATAAAAACAAAATGTTGAAGTAAAAAATGCTAATTATTATACAAGAAATATTGTTAATAACAGATAATAATATCTATTGAATGTGGTAAATTGTACAAATGGTTCGTTTTCTATAAAAATTAAAATCTTAAATTACAGTTATAAAAAAGTCATTATATTTTCCTTAAAGACTAGATTATTTAATGACCACAATTCAATAAAGGTTTACAAATGAGACGTCTCTATTTGATATCGGACACTCTTACAATGTATTAATAGAAGTTGTTATTTGAGTATATACATAAAAAAAAAAATTTTTTTTACAGTCGCAAACATTGGAATAGGATTATTTTTCCAAATTATTTTCAATCTTAAAACTNACTTTCCTTAAAGACTAGATTATTTAATGACCACAATTCAATAAAGGTTTACAAATGAGACGTCTCTATTTGATATCGGACACTCTTACAATGTATTAATAGAAGTTGTTATTTGAGTATATACATAAAAAAAAAAAATTTTTTTTACAGTCGCAAACATTGGAATAGGATTATTTTTCCAAATTATTTTCAATCTTAAAACTGATTTGATTTTTTTTATACATTATAATTCATAAACCTTTCATTTTGGAGGCCTCCTATTAGCAATCGCAAATTTTGATTATTTTTGGTATGCAATCATAAACTTTTTATAGTAAAGTTTGTTATGTATATGCTACTGTTACCGGCAGGGTACGGTGTGAGTGTTGTATATAAAATATGGAAAATGTTGGTCATTTGTAAATATTTTAACGTACGACTCGCGTACTGGGTTTTGTGGAAGTGCTGATGCTGTGGAATGAACGTGTGTGACTCGACGACGTTTCTGCATGTGACGTCAGAACCGATGTCCAGCCGCCGCTGCTATCGTGGACATTGCTTGCGCCGCCCTCCGGAGGGACTTTGGATAAGAGGGTGTGACGTCACTGCTGGTTGCTGCTGTTCANACATTGCTTGCGCCGCCCTCCGGAGGGACTTTGGATAAGAGGGTGTGACGTCACTGCTGGTTGCTGCTGTTCATGAACATGAGGTACCATTGTTCTGAAACTTGCAAGAAAATGTATTTACACAATGCCTTCACAGTTTGTCAAAACATCTTATATAGCATTTTTTCTTTAAATATTTAAGAGGTCCCTAATATTTTATGCAGATTATGGTTATTTAAAATTAAATTGTGAATTTAATTCTGGTTTAATTATATTTATGGTTGTATTATATTTCTGGGTGTGTCCTACCTTGGAAGGTTATGTATTTAAACGTTAGTTAAAGCTTATTTATTTCTAAACTGTCTTTGTAAATTATTCTCTCGGGCAGTATGTGGATGATAACTTACGTTACAACTTTATAGTTACGTTACTGTTTTTGATCCAGTTCTTAGTTAATGCCTACAAATGAGGATGGTTATGCTGGTACCTATTTTCATACAAATATTTTTCTCTGAAAATATTTTATTGTAGTTAGCTGTGTGCGCGGATAAAGGTCATGATTATTAAAATATTAATAAGTATGCTGGACCCCAGCAGATAGTATAAGTATAATATAGTGACACTGATTATTAAAAAGTTAAGATAGTAATAAAGAGTAGAAGAACGTATAGATAAAGTATAACTTTAACAGTAATTCCACACGCAGATGAAATGTTATCTAGGCAAAGAGACATCAACACGTAGTATAAGTAGAATACCGGGTGAGTATTCAGGAATACCCCAACTTTTAAGGTATGTAATATCAAAACCAAACAACCTACAGCCTCTATTGACCAATCAAATAAACCATGGAAAGGTAAANTTTTAAGGTATGTAATATCAAAACCAAACAACCTACAGCCTCTATTGACCAATCAAATAAACCATGGAAAGGTAAATTTGGTTTACCATACATTCATAAATGTTCAATGCCACCACCACGAGCGTCCCGAAAGACATCTATGCGATAGTCTAATTCGTTCCACACTCTTGTCAGATTAAGCAAAAAGAAGATAGTAGAGAGGAAAGGAACANCTCTATGCGATAGTCTAATTCGTTCCACACTCTTGTCAGATTAAGCAAAAAGAAGATAGTAGAGAGGAAAGGAACACATAAATAGTTAAGTAGTTACTAATTACAATTCTACTTTCACACAATGGCATATAATACGGGGATTAGGGAAATCTGCACTCAATGACTTACACCAGGGAAGTCAAAAACGAATGTACCCTCGTGGTATACTTTCAAAGTACTGTGTAGTATAGAAAGGACCCACAGCAAAAGTCCAAAGTTCAACTCATCCAGATTGCGCACCTACTATCTGAACTCTTTCAAGGCTAGCAGAGCATAGAAAACAGGCTCCTCTGGTCGGGTCGCCACTCTGCCAGAGGCCCAAAGATTGTTCCGCGTATCACGCGAAACGTAAGGTTTGACCTCTTGGGTAAGGCTACACTCTACTGGGGCAGATGCGGGCAGAAAGGGTCAGCATTAGCATAATTCCTATTTCGTAAAATATCCTTCACTTCTCACTCCAGGTTTCATCTCACGTCAGATTTAGCAGTCTGCATATCCACTTCAGGACTGGCGTGAATTTCAGCACATCAGAAAGCTCCGGGTAATGGGCTAAGTCCGTAGCACGCTGATTTGCAAACACTGAGGCACTCGAGCCATGGGGAAGTGCTGATGCGGGAAATATATTGCCTCGTCACCTTGCAAATGGGTTGCGTCACCTGGCATGTAGTAGCGAGGTCTCGTCCTTCCATATGGCATATAATAATGTCATACTGGCTTTATGTCAGAATACTAAAATCCCGTAGTTACCTGTCATTGCTTATTTTTATGTATGTTATGAGAAGTTTCTTAAATATACAGTATGTAGGCTGAAGGGAGAGTATCATTATTTTTTTTTATATGTGCACAACAATATTTAACTATGTACAATATGGTGTACAGCACGGAATTTATTAAATTAGCTCTCCAGTTGAAAGTTAATTTAATTAAAACGCTCACGGGATTATGAATTACTATCACAGTAATAGTTGCATTTAAAATAACTACATCCAGCACACACAGGTAACTTATATCTTAATTTAAATTTATAGAATGGTATTGCTGAAGTAAATGGTTTTACAATATATATATACGCAACTAGGGATTTGCGGTTCACACTGAAAGTTTTTAAATTTTAATAACGCTTGTTATTTAGGTTTCAAATAATTGCTTTGTATGTTTAGATATTGGACTGTAACAAGTAAATTACTATTCAAACCTAATAAATTTTAAAAGTAGATATGATGACANGTATGTTTAGATATTGGACTGTAACAAGTAAATTACTATTCAAACCTAATAAATTTTAAAAGTAGATATGATGACATTTTTTAAATAATACAGCTACTTACAAGCTAGAAGTTTTAACGTTAAAAGTGGACGTGGCGAAAAAATTAGTTATTATTAATACGGAAATTAGCGTGGGTGGGTGGGGAAATAATTGAAATGGGAGTGGATGGTAGAGAAGGGGATGGAAGCGAGAGGGTAGGGTGGNTAGAGAAGGGGATGGAAGCGAGAGGGTAGGGTGGAACCAAGCCTCCACCATTGTTATGAATTTACTTTTAAGTCTTTTCATACTTGAAAGCGGTTATGGGCGTAGCTAAATAATGAGTCGTGATTAGATAGAGCACAGCAGTATAAGAAGGAGTTTATTGAACATAAGGATTATGCAATAACTATTTACGTGACTATTGATCTGGGAAGCTTAAAAGGACCACCAAGATGCTAATTAATTGTATTAAGTATTAATATATCATCCCATTACCATTACAATCTAATTGGAAAGTCCCCAACTTTTTCATGTTGCCGGAGGCTGATTCTAGGAGGCGGTTAACGACGGCCGGACACACCCATCTTCAGTGGTCTTCTCGTNTGTTGCCGGAGGCTGATTCTAGGAGGCGGTTAACGACGGCCGGACACACCCATCTTCAGTGGTCTTCTCGTTCCAGGTGCTCGACAACAAAAGACGCCGCTCCCGGCCTATATCGGGCGCGTTGTTTAATATTTTCGGTCCCGTTTACTTGTCTGTGGAGGGGCTTTCTGCAACTGTCTTTCAAAAGGTGTTATTGCTATCGCGCTCGTGTCCTTGTTCAATGTTTGAAGGTGTGATCAGGCAGGCCGTTCAACTAAGGCCTGATTACTTCATAACAGGCTGCATATTAATGTATCATGTAAATTTTAATAAGTTCCAAAAAGAATTCATGAATGCGTATTTATTTTATTATACAAACTTTAATACGCTGGAAAAAAGAAACACACTTTTGTCCTTAGCCCATTCGAGAATACACAGAATCGCACACTGACACGAGGGTCCAGGTTCGACACTTGAAAACATACACGTTACTCTAATGATGAAAAAATATACACATAACCATGCTGATATATGAACAAAAACATTCATACATGACGATTTATGAAAAACAGATATAACATACTGATTGGCACAAACAGAACATACTGATGAAAAAAATTATACCCATTACCAAACTGATTCGTGAAAAAAAGACAAAACTTCCCTTGAAAAAAATTAAACTTCCATCGTATAGGTATATTCCAAACTTCCTTTAAAACAAAATTAAAGAGAGCGCAAAGGGAAAATGTGATGTATATAAGTCTCGGCACCATCCATTCATAATCAGCTTCACATACGTTAACAAGGACTGGAATATTTCGCATGCGAAACATAAATTATATAATAAATATGCATTATGTTGATCACATCAAATGCAAAACACCTTAGAGTAAAATTTTTTTTTTATTTTCTTGTTAGTACACCCAAAAAAACATTCGTACGCCAAGTTAATAATATATACCTATATGTATGTAACACTTCATAGTTTTACTCCTACTTTAACCATTGATAGAATTAATATCGCAGCTATGCGTGCATACATAACAGCCCACATGTGTTGAGGGAAAAACTGGGATATAAATGAAAGAACGAGCTTCTCAGCACACGTGAAACGATTTATTATATTAAAAATTATATGTTTACATTAAATGAAACTTTTAGCGGGGTTTTTATGCCAAAATGTCTTTCTAGGCGATCAAGGAGTCATCATGTTTGGAGTGTCCCAGCCACCGCACGTACACGCGACCATTACATCGTTAGCACATTCTCCACCAAATACGCATGTGGAAACTGCGTAGGCCAGATCTCTTCGTTGTGAAATCCACCAATAGTGGGTTCGCCGCATAGGTCCTCGAGGTAATACATGCGTGGGTACGAGTGTCGTATACGCACCACCTTGTAAAACACTGTAGATCAGTTCTGACAGAAGCCCTTGTGGTAAACTCCCCGTTTTTTTTTAATCCACGCTAAGTCTCCGATCTTGGCTATAGGCTTGAGTGGGTCCCTCCTCTTCGGAATAGCAAACACGGTCCGAACCAGGGAGTCGTTTTTCACGTCTTCGGGCTTCACGTGAGTGGTAGGATGTACTGTAGAATTGTACTCGCGAACGAGTTTTGGGAGTATATCCAACTACTTGTAGTTTCCGTTCGCCGTGAAATATCGACACAGTTTAGCTTTGAGCGTCCTGTGAAGTTGCTTGACGATTCTGGCCTGTAGCCCAGAATATGTAGGGAGAAAAATGATTGGTGCCATACATTTTCATCAGTGCACGAAAATTTGCAATTAAATATTCTTTGCCATCGTCGGTGTGGAGATTTTTCGGTATGGGTCCTTCGCGCAACACACCCGCCACGGCTTTCGTGACGCCACGCGCATTCTTAGACTTGTACGGCGTGTCCCAGGCATACATAGAAAAAGTATCAATTATGGTCGAAATATAGTGGTGACCTTTATTGACACGAGCAAAGTCTTGCATTTCGTTCAGGACAGATTGGTAAGTATCGTCCAGCCCTTTCATGACGTATTTTCTGCGTGGGTAATTTATCCTAGCGTATGTGTGCAGCTCGTTAGCAACTGCACACTTGCTCATTTTGAAATGTAGCCCGCCTCTGCTAGTTCTCCGATGATGGAAATTATTTCGTTCGTGTGCGAGCGGTTTCCTGCTGCCTGCGAAGCAATCAGGAGTCTCAGCCTATATGTTAATTCATCCAGATCATCCCAGTACTGATAGTAGATTTTTTCTCCGCTCTTCAGTTTCAGAGTCAAACCAGAACCACCAATTTCACGTACCGTAGGAAACAGTCCGGCTATAATGGGGAATTTTTCGTGAACCGTGTCTTTAAATCGATGTGATGCAGGGTTATTCTCGGCGTAATATGCGCGACTTTAGTTTAACAAAAGGCGGTACTTGCGCAAATCCGATTCGGTGTAGTGTCCAGGGCACCTACGAAACAAATGTTCGCTCAATCCCTGCGTGATTTTTACCTTGCACTTGCCGATCTGCAGTACATCCCTGGGAAAAAATAAAACTTCCTTATTTCCAAGGTACCATTTTCCACCACTTTACTGTAAACCATAAGTCTTGTCGGCAGTACGGTCAGAGTAGGAAGCGATGTAATGAGATAGAAGACTGCCAACATCGGGCATGTGCTCTCGTGTTCGTTTCCGTTCTCGTGCGCGCAGCAAATCGATCAGGAGCAAATCGTCTTCGTCACTAGGGATGCCACCTTCCGATTCGGGCAATTCCGGGTTTCTTTTTCATTTACGCGTTGGGATCGGTTCTTCCATCTTGATTCCACGTTTGATTTCAACGCGGGCATCGTCCCCGTCACTTGTTTTTTTTCGAATTTGGTCTATCCGGAGGGTAATAGGTTTGAGAGCCACCTCCCTTCGATTCTCGACGGCAATTATGTTATTTTTCGTGAGAAAGTATTTGGTCCGTACCGCCTCGATCACTCGCTGAAGCTCGTTCGCCAATTCGGTTCGGTTATCCATTGTTATCTGAGTGAAAAAGGCGTTTCGTACATGTATATAAATCGACCTCACCTTTTTGTAGGAAATCATGCGCGATTTTCTTAAATTGCTTTTCCGATATTTTCGAGCTCTCCGACACACGTAACCAATATGTTCTTGCTATGCCTCGCAACATCAGTTTTCGCAGCCAGTTGGGACATTATTACATTTTGTAGGTCCTTCAATTCTTCTCGTCTCTGTGCGTTCGATACATTGATGAGGTCGATTATCCGCACCTCCATGGTCGCTATGCGTTTATCGACCGCGATCAAATCTTCAACTACTTCATATTTCACACTTTCCAATTTTCAACCGATAAGGGATAAGTCATCTCTGCGTGGATAGGTGAAGTGATTCTGCTCACTTTCAAGGTCATCGGGATGATCGATGCCGCCAAATTTGGAAAATGTTTCCGTTACTCATGGTTGGGTTCGTTGAATAAACTGATCGAACCCACGCCTGTGCCTGCCTTTATGTAGTGAGCAGTCTTTTACGATTACGAATATACCGAACTCACCTTTCCAGCACAAACCACACATATCTTGTGTTCGGATAATGTCATGTCTGTATTTATGTGATCGTCGTAAACGTGGCATAAATTAGTGTCGTAGATGCGGTAAAAAAACGAGGAAATTCACATTGTCGCGAGGCAGTTTTTTTGGTTCACAGGAATAAGTTTGGCTGAGGTACACGCAGTCCATGTTTGCATGCTGTTCCATGCTAAAGTATTCTTGAATGCAATATTGTTTATTCGCAGGCAATGTCATCGAAGACAAATATCGAGTTTGGAATAGCTTCGTTCGGAGGCACGCACGCCATCCATGGCCTGCAGTACTTAAGCCAATCGCTTGTATTTCGCTTGCTGGAGCGATTTTGAATAAACGTTCATGTTCTCGAACCGAAGGCCATTCGGTTCTTCCAACAGGCTCAGTAGGACGCATGTTTTACCACACCNTAAACGTTCATGTTCTCGAACCGAAGGCCATTCGGTTCTTCCAACAGGCTCAGTAGGACGCATGTTTTACCACACCCGGACGGCCCACAAATCAGGCCTCACACGATTTTAGGCAACAGGGCACCATGACGTGATTTGTGCTCAGTTTTGACATCTTCCTCGGTGATACGCACGGGGAAAATACCGTCCTGCTGGATTACCTCCATTATACTGAAAAAAAACTGTATAAAAATTAATACTTATAGTTATTCGCAATTTTTTCTGTCGAAGTTGCATGATCGTCGTTCGCCCAAATTTCTTTTTTCATATTTCCGATGTTTTTGGAAAATTTTGCTTGTGGACGGCACATATGAACTGCACACGAATGTCACAATCTTGCACTGATAATTCAAGAGTCTGACCATCTAAAACGCATTTTTAAAGGAGGAAATCCCCATTTTNATGTCACAATCTTGCACTGATAATTCAAGAGTCTGACCATCTAAAACGCATTTTTAAAGGAGGAAATCCCCATTTTCGTCATACCGCTCTACAGTTACTGTAACAGCCGGCTGGTTCATGTAGGTTACGCCGTGCAATAGAGGATATGTACTTGCATTTTTTTTTTCTCGGGAATTAACTTATGAGCAGGACGCTCTCCACCGTTGTGCGAGAAGACTTGGTGGAAGGTCTCTGCCTCGAGCCTAGGTGCACTTCGCATGCAGAAGGCAGGTGGAGGCTCAGTCTGGGAAACCTTGCCTTTTCACAACATGGTTTATGTCCATCACATTTCCCCTGCCATTTGCACACATAAATATTTTTACTTTTTCGGAAAAGTTCAAACACTACACTTTCGTACATTCTTGCCTTGCTTACGTGGACATCGCAATTTTGTTTTACCAACTCCTACAGCGAACAAGTAAGCGTAGAGTTAGGGCATAAATTGTAAACATAACAGTTTTATATTCTCACGTTAATATGTCCCGCACATAAGCCCCTTCGAAATCATCGTAGCAGCATAGCCATAAATAGTACTATCACAAAATTGAATTTGCAGTATGCCTTGAGCATCTCGAAAACTTACTCATCGGTACACACAATTCAGCTCACTGTACTTGCTCCCATCTTCTGACCTCAATGGAGAAAATTCGGCGACGGATATTTCCATTTCTTTTCCGATATCACTGTATTCGAAGTCTGAACTGATGGGGCTCTCTGCGAAGCTGGGAGAGAATAAACTGTAGGACGTTCTGGCCGATGGGGGCTGGTACGGGTTGCCTGATGGTTGCGGGTTCGTGCTAGTAGAAGGCATTGACGAAGTTGCTCCTCGTGCCAATAAGGTGGGGTAAACTGGAGAATATTATCTATATTTTCTTCTCCGTTGCTGTTGCTGATATTTTCTTCTTCACTTGACAACATGGCTATTNATAAGGTGGGGTAAACTGGAGAATATTATCTATATTTTCTTCTCCGTTGCTGTTGCTGATATTTTCTTCTTCACTTGACAACATGGCTATTGTAAATTGTACAGACGTTTGAAACCCCGCAAGTTTCGAAATGATCACTTGGCTTTCCTCTTGAAATAGCGAAAAATAAATGACAGCAAGAAAATGACTGATTTCCCTAGGGGACTCGGGTTGCGTCTTATAAAGAGTTATTAAGGGGAGAAAATAGTCCGCCCTCTCAATTAAAGTAGGCCACCGATCGGTCGGAACGAAGGTTTCCGAAAACATCCGAGTAATTAGCGAATGAGAAACATTGGCGGAGCCATTAAATATATTGGAAGGGGGTGGAGGGGAACCGATTAATTGATAAAAACGAAGGATTCCAAAAATACCAGAGTAATTAGTCAATGCGAAGCATTGGTGGAGAAATTAAATATGTTGGAAGTGGGTGGCCAATTAACCAATGAGAATCAGGGTTGGGGAAATTGGTCAATTTTAATATATTAGAAGGGGAGAGTGGAGGGGGTGAGTTGTCTGCTGGGCGCGGTGCTGGAGAGAGCACCAGCAATGTAAAACAAATGACAAACGAAAAAACCAAGATGGCGATCGAATAAAGGTGAGAGACAAATTCCAGTAATTTATAAACACATGACAAACGAAAAAAAAAACAAGATAGCGGCCAGTGGCTATGACGCTCACCAATATGGCGGACTGCATCGACCAAGATGGCGGACGGCTGCACTTACCAATATGGCAGACTGCACCGACCAAAATTGCAGATGGCTGCACCTACCAAGATGGCATATTGCACCTACCAAGATGGTGGAATGAGTATGGGTGGAGGGGGTGTTGTGGACCTCCGGAAATTTAAGTTTTTTTAAATATTTTTAATAATTAAAAATTATTTTCAGATAATTTTTTAATATTTTTTAATATAATTTTTTAAAATAATTTTGGTCATTTTATGCTTTTTTTTTTGTTTTTCAGGTAAAATGTTAAAGGTCAATGTCAAGGTCACGTAGATCTAATGCGGCGGCCGGCGCCTTGCTCCGACGCAAAACGCTGATGGCCGAGACTCATCATAATCATTCTATTAGCGGTCGTTGTTAGGTATTACATTTTTCCTTTTCAAAACACGTTGTTATTCCTTGCAACACTCGCTTTCACTGAGACGCACAAGTAACTTAAAAGAAGATTCTAGAAACCTACCAAAAATTAACGTTTTCAAAGGTAATTGAATAAAATTATACCAGACATCTTTGAGCAGCCTGTCAAATATCACTCATTACATATTCTTAAAGGCTGTTCACGGTAAAGTGAGCACTTCTGAGGCCATAGTTACTTTTTTATTTTATCTATGTTTTTATCCTTTAGTCCCCTTTTTCAATTAATAGTGCCATGTAAGTAATAAACACAGTGGTTATATTCCACCGCACCCAGAACATAACGTCTAAAGCTAAAGTAAAATAGATTTATAGACTATTATTCCATAGAGGGCTTTCAAAATGCTCACTTTACCATGAATATCCTATAAAACCTAATTTCGTGACCCCAATAATTTTGCCGCAAAAACGGTACTTCATATTGTATATGCGCGCTTGGTAATGACAGTTCGCTAACGCAATCCAAGCTAGCATCAGGCTCCCATAATTAGGTCGTCTTCTGCTAAGGTCGACAAATGCCACACCTACACGGCTTCCACAAATAAGCAGGCCCCTACCATAGTTGCCGAATTCCAGACGCAGATGTGGTTACTTAAGGAAGAAACAACCGGAAAATATGATTGGGATAATCGAGTCGTGGGCACTGCTGTGCCACCTGGGCTCGCCCTCTCTATACAGCTAAAGGTCAAAAGACGTATTTCCTCACACGGTCGCCGTAGCAGCGGACCGATCCAGAGGACGTCCAAGGAAGCGTCTGCTGCGGTCCTACGCTGTCTCTAAGCTCGCCGACGAACGAGCGACTGACGGATGCGACGGATGGTTGTGAGCCCAGCTTTACCTCAAGATTCATGTCCATGGTAATGTGTTTCAGGATGCGTGATAGTATGAATTACAATGCAAGTAGTCTCAGTATAGTGGGTCCCTAGGCAACCCGAGGACGAATTTCCCTCAATATTATATTTATATGTACTTATTTAAAAACATTTAGAGCATGCATTCACCTTGCATTCAATCCTTATTTTCTTTATTGTATATTTATGTATGTAGCTTTGTGAACTACTAGTAACATATTTAGAAATTAATATGTGTGCCTCAAAAGAGAGCGTATATTTTCAGCAGTATGGTTATCATTTAACAACTGTTCAATTGTTTTGAGCGATATCTGTTTATGGAAAACATTTTAAAAATTATTCATATCTCAATTCTAGTTTCCGTTTCCTATCTCCGTTTCTAATACGTATTTTTTTTTTAATGATAAAGGGAAAATATGATAGATTACAGTCGTTTTTAGGTATGGAAATTTCGGCGCAAGCTACATAACATAGCAGAGGAATAATCAACTCACATTTCTCATTATTATCATAACGCTTTGAAATGTAAGGGTCACTACTGATCACTACTGAAGGTCATATGGAGATGAGTTGACGAGAGAGAGTGAGAGAGAGAGAGAGAGNTAAGGGTCACTACTGATCACTACTGAAGGTCATATGGAGATGAGTTGACGAGAGAGAGTGAGAGAGAGAGAGAGAGATAGCGTTTGAACGCAAATTCAGTGTCTTAGGCGTGACGTGTGACGTCTTTTGGAATAGAAACCTCGCTGACGCCCCTTTGCGAGCGCCTCCCCAGTCGACACGTGTCACGAGGCCGGTGGCGGATGGCAGTTACTCGTGTCCCGCAGCTAAACCTTCCCTACCACCCTCCCACCCCCTATGCCTCTAGCAAGTCCGTGAGATCTGTTGATCACAGAGGTTTCACGAGATATAGAAACGCAGTTCGCCTAAATTCAGAAAACACGCACCACAGAAGAAACAGCTGACGAGCAGGATAATGGTGCCGAGAACACCCCCCTCCCCCCTTAGCTAAACACAGGACAATGTGGAAACGCACCGAGAAGCAGCTGACAGAGCAAGCTAGGGACAAAGTGCTACCTTCCCCACCCCCAACCTTCAGGAACCAGGTCGCGTGTTTTGAAAGGCATTGTTCTGCTTTCTTCCACCTCACCCCCTCCCCTAATAATAGAGACACGTGCCGACACTTAAGGAGGGAGGCTGGAATGCATAAAAACCCCTTTACGAGAGAAATGGGGCTCAGTCAATTATTACCGCCCAGAGATGTTAGTTCGAGAGAGCAGTCAGTTGAAGATCGCCGCGCAGAGAGAAGTCAACCGCGTCGAGGGGGCCGGGGGCACATCGCACCCTCGGCCACGTCAGTGGGTCAGTAGAGCAGCAACCACAGTGAGACGACACCTAGTGCGGGCCTGTTTCCAAGGACGCCCCACACCGCCGGAGCTCACCCGCCCCAGCTGACATCATACCAGCAGGTTGTCGGCTCGTTCGATTCATAGCAGTCACCGCCCCGAGACGCCCCAGTTAATACGAGTAGCCACATTAGCATGCCACACCTCTCAAGTGCTGCTGCATGTTATTTGTGTTAAATTTGGGACAATATATTCGTGCTTAAAAATGAAACAGTAAAAGACTACATTATTGCAAACCCCTTAACCTTCAGGCATCATATAGTCTATGCCGGGAGGACGTAACTACGACCCTACACGCCACCCTGTCTTCCACAGTGGTATAGCGTCAAGTTAATTTGGCGCACAACTGTGGGGCCTAGACAAGCCCACGTCAAGTTAATTTGGCGCCCGGACGTGGGACCCAGCACTATTTAGTGTAGCATACGTCAGGCGTAAAGACGACAGGATATTCGATGAGTGTAGATCGTTCTTAGCACTCCCGCACTTCAAGGACTGAAACACGTAACATTCCCTCAGCCGCACAGCGGGTGCCCTTAAAATTAATATCGTATATTTTTATGGTGAAATTTTATAAAACGCTAGTGTTTTTATTTCTTCTGGATTCATGAATAAATTCATAGTTATTACTTAGCTTTACTTCTTGGACAGTATCGATTAACCGACTGTTCACCACATGTTAGTTTTTATTAAAGAGTTTATCCATAAAAATATTTTTTCTTAATGTTCGTGCAGCATATCAGTTAAAATATCCCGCTGTTAATGTGTACACAACTAAGAAGGGTGGGNATTTTTTCTTAATGTTCGTGCAGCATATCAGTTAAAATATCCCGCTGTTAATGTGTACACAACTAAGAAGGGTGGGTTAATTTACATCGCAATTGAAAACAACAAAAAAAAAACCTAATATTCAAATGTAACTATTTAATGGTTGTAAATAGGTAACACAACGCTAACTTTAAGCTAANAAACCTAATATTCAAATGTAACTATTTAATGGTTGTAAATAGGTAACACAACGCTAACTTTAAGCTAAATTAAAATGAATTTTTGAGTTTCAGCAAATAATGGAATCGTTAATCGCATATGTTCGATATCACGTATATTATAAATGATTAAAAATTGTACAATATTACTAAACAGTTATTGATTTAAATGATAACAACTGTAGCAGTATTTAGAAGTTGTGAACAGGAATTTGAATTTTCTGAACTTCTGAACGGGTAGCCATATACCTTTTATATGTTATGATGTTCTGTTTTCTTAAGCTGATAATCTTAATTTTCTCATATGTGGATGTTGTATAATACCACAGAGAATCACGCGCTACGAAACTGACATAAGCGTTGTTTTTAAAGTTTAATGGCAGTTGTCCACTGAGTTTTAATGAAGATATACCATGTCTTTGTAAATTGCCCGTTGTGACAACGAAACGGAACCATGGTGAGAAAATTACTCTAGAAAAAGATAAAATATTTTCAATCGAAGTAAACTTACGAAACAGAAGATAGCAAAATGTAAGCAAAATATATTATTTTTGGACAGATATCCCGGTCGTATAGAACTAACAACAAAACACAAATTAAAATAAAACTTAAAACTACAAGAACATATAAACCAAATTCACTACTATCATGACGTTCGCCACAGATCACAATTCAAGGGCACACTGGAGAACAACATCAATATAAATTAAGAAATAACCATACAATAATATATACCCAAAATTAAAATGCAAAAATATAAGAATGAAGGAATTATTGTGAATTCAACAAGGAACAACTTGAAAGAATAAATACAGCATAATTAAACGAGAAATAAACACCATTTTGATGTGAGATAGCATAAAGAAACCTGATATGCGACGTATCAGAAACTGAGGTTTGTACGCAACTGTATGCACCAATATGACGATAGCTTATCTTTGGTTGGCCCAGACGTTTAACTGATGTTGGGTTGCGGCTGCTCAGTGACTTAGATAAAATATTTACTTATTCTTCCCTCCACATGCCTCCTGGTCCAAAAATAACCACCAGATTAACTTAATTTTTTTTACTCTGTTGGCTGATGACATTTTTATGGCAAATAACAAAAGCACATTCCTTAATTTTCCATTAGTAGATGTTCGATTTCTTAAGTAATGACGTCACAATGTCTCAGACTATGGCTGAGGCATATTGTGTTTTTCTTTGAACTTGTGTGTTTGCATTTGCTATTGTATTTATTATGTAAATTCCTCTATGTGGATGATAGCCAAAGCTTTTCACCTGGCTGTACACTGCTGTTATTCTAAATCATTTGGTATGTGCATTATTTTGATTTTTGTTGTTCAAATGACGATTTTACCTTTGCAGCGATGATTTCCTGAGGTCAACCTGATTTGTAGGTAATATATATGTTATGTTTGTTCCCTAGTCTCGTTATTAGTTATGACAGGAATGAAAGTTAAATAATTATCGTAGTATTAGTTTATGCCTGTTTGTTTAGTTGGTAGCGGTAAATGTTTTGTTACGAAGTAGATAACTGTTACGAAGTAATTTTTTTTCATGTGCTCCTAATCTGTATCCGTGGCCTTTCAGCCCGAACACATATTTACAGCTATGTAGATCAAGGTACTGACGATTCCTGCATTGGTGGTACACGAATTTATATAGGGGCTTGGATAATACTGAAGCGCCCGGCAATATTGAGAACGCTGAAACAGAATGAGAATTTCCATTCTCATCATCGACTGTTGCTGCCGAACGTCTCGTAACAACGCCGATTAACTCTGTCTCGTTTTTCATGTCTGATTGTTCGTGGCACACTTATTTCTTTACAAATGTTGTGCTTAGGTGTGTTATGTTGTTTACTTGCTTTGACAGTCGTGTGCTATAAACTAAATTTACTTTCAAATGAAATAATATTAACAGTTTTATTTCCTTACAATTTCCTGCATTTCATTGCCGGACCTTCAGTGTCGGTACGTTGTTTCATCCAGTGTTTCGTATTGGTTGTGTTGGGAATGGCTGTTCGGCTTGGCTTTGTTGAATTAGATGATTTTCGTCACACGCCATCGAAACAGGATTCGTTTGCTTTCCGCCCTCTCGCATTATTGATCCAGGAATTATACCACTGACTTGAATACACACACACACACACGCCCACACATACACACATATATATGATGTTTTTAAATGAGTGCAGGTATTTTTGGGGACGCAAGAGTGTGACGTAATGAACATGGTGGCAGAAATGCATCCTTATTCTACAAATAAATGAAACGCAAGACGCATATGCTGTTAGCAAAATTTTTTATGNCTCTGTCTCGTTTTTCATGTCTGATTGTTCGTGGCACACTTATTTCTTTACAAATGTTGTGCTTAGGTGTGTTATGTTGTTTACTTGCTTTGACAGTCGTGTGCTATAAACTAAATTTACTTTCAAATGAAATAATATTAACAGTTTTATTTCCTTACAATTTCCTGCATTTCATTGCCGGACCTTCAGTGTCGGTACGTTGTTTCATCCAGTGTTTCGTATTGGTTGTGTTGGGAATGGCTGTTCGGCTTGGCTTTGTTGAATTAGATGATTTTCGTCACACGCCATCGAAACAGGATTCGTTTGCTTTCCGCCCTCTCGCAATATTGATCCAGGAATTATACCACTGACTTGAATACACACACACACACACACGCCCACACATACACACATATATATATAATGTTTTTAAATGAGTGCAGGTATTTTTGGGGACGCAAGAGTGTGACGTAATGAACATGGTGGCAGAAATGCATCCTTATTCTACAAATAAATGAAACGCAAGACGCATATGCTGTTAGCAAAATTTTTTATGTAAAGAACATGTAGCTCAATCACTCAAAGCGAGTTGACGTTGAAATCCCAAGTATAGTATTACAACAATTGTTCAAAGTGATGGCCGTTGACCTGGTTGCATGGCGACACACATCGCACCAGTACTGCTGTACCCAAAGCAGCACATGTGGAGTGGTGATGATTTACGTCATCGACTTGACTTGGTCAGGTGGGTCTTGCAGCAGCGCGTTGCTATTCCAGATTTCCCTGCCAATGTGTTATGGACAGACGAGGCACTCTTTGCCCTTTGTCCTTGCGGGTATCTTCAACAGCAACAGTGCGTCTTGCTGCTTTTTTTATAATATTTGTTATTATTTCACTGAAGTTTCTACAACTGAGCTTTAAACTATATGTGCTGTAGTACAAAAGTCTGAAAATAATTTATCTTACGTGGTTAAATAATATCAGCCATAATTGCTAACTGATGCAAAGAAATAGTTAATACTAATAAGTATTATGAAGCTGATTATGAATTTATTTATAGAGAACAAAGGCAGTTATATAATAGAATATTGAAAAAAAACAATAAAAAATAGTTACATATTTTAAAAGTGTATTTCAAATGTTGAAGTAAGCAGAAATATTAACTGAGCATGCATAATTGCTGATAATGACATACACAGTATTAACTACGTGAAAAGCGTGAAGAATTTTTATAATTACTGCATTGTATTTTTTGTCAGGAAGTTGTTTTTGTTTACTAAAATTATATACATGAAGTTTTGCAAAGAACAACTGCTTGTTGTTCTCACAACAAAGAAGTAACATGTGCTCTTCAAAGATCGGTTTATGAGTACTGATGTTTCCTGCCCACTGTAATATTGTTCTGTCCAGCAGAAATTTTATAAAAATGTTTGAGTTTCATGCAATAATTTGTTTTTGGTTATCCAATGTAATTGCTTCAAAAATTAACAAAATATTCGACATTCTGTAAATTCTCAGGGTTTTTACACTAAAGTGGTTCAAAAAATATAAAAAATTAGTTTAGGTAAAAAGCAGCGTATGTACGCTGTTTTTTCTTTCAGGTATAAATATGATCGTACCAAAACATACAAAATTACTCAAAGCCATCTATAATTTTCTAAGCCCCAGCGCCAAAAAGCACAAATTACTAAATAGGCCGATCTTCTGTCTCAAACTAAGTCACTATCGAATTTTATGTTTGTGACTTACCATTTTTCTTCCTTGTAAAACCGAAATAAAGTGAACAGGGAGTACGGAGTGGAACGAAAAGAAGGCAATTAAGAGTAAGTAGTATTTGTCCATATTTCATCTATTTAATTTCACTGCATTCTAGCAGATTTTGCAATGATTTTCTTCATGAAGAAATATTTTGCTTCCTCTATTATAATAATAAATATTTTTAGTAATAAATTATGTTTTAAGTTTTTAAAGAAAATTATGCATATGAATAATTTTTATTTACAATACAACATTTAAATTCTCATTTTTTGGATTTTGCATTGTATTCGGTTCCTCTTCCTAGTCTTTAGAAGTTGGCAAATTGCAATGCACTGATTTTAAAAATAACATATCCTCGTGTTAATAACTAATCAAAATATGCTTAAAAATATTTTTTTACGGAAAGCTCTTACACGCAGTCTGTCAGTGACTGGTGAAAATAGAGAACAGTCAAGGAATGTTGACCGAGATTGGCTAGAACAATAACAACTCAGAAGAGACCTACTGTGATTTGTTATCCAGGTAACAACCAACAAATAAAATACAATCTATAATGTGGGAATTTACAAATAGTTACAACATATTTATTCGAATTTTATGTCCATAATTTATATCCGGAATTTAGCAAAAAAAATTTTGATAAAATTATATTTATTTAATTTTGTAAAAGCAGAGAATACTTTTATCAACAGCATGAGGTAAACCTACAAAAAAATTTCTACCACAATTTGTGCATACAAATACGAAATCTCTGAGAACAGATGTCACAGAAAATTATATTTTACTGTGTTATGAAACATGAGAGCATTGTACTGGACCGTTTCTATACAGAATTTTGCCCAAGCTTTGTAAATATAATTTGCAAATTGGCTCCTGTTTGGGACAACCTAATAACCTCCGGAGCAGTATTATTACCGGCCATTAGTAGTGGCGGTGACGGTAAGCTGTGTTATTCGCTCTAATGGACCACTTGGGGAATACGTACCCCTC
This sequence comes from Clitarchus hookeri, assembly GCA_002778355.1. Classification (NCBI taxonomy): domain Eukaryota; kingdom Metazoa; phylum Arthropoda; class Insecta; order Phasmatodea; family Phasmatidae; genus Clitarchus; species Clitarchus hookeri. The sequence goes on along the minus strand of NQII01002106.1, from coordinate 15,253 downwards.
GCCCAGTCAGAGCGAGTTTGGGAAATCGAGTTAGCGACGATAGGAGCTGCGCGGGCTAAGTCAGTTAACAACTTGTGACACACACACACACACACACGTCGATCTCGAGCTTCGTAGTTGATTGAAATGCCGGCTGTGGCGTAGTAGCCGCGTGCACTGGACTTACGGACGGTGAGATGACGTCGACAACGGCTGATCTTGAGACAACACAACTGTTCCCAATTTCCGCGGAAGNTTATTACCGGCCATTAGTAGTGGCGGTGACGGTAAGCTGTGTTATTCGCTCTAATGGACCACTTGGGGAATACGTATCCCTCGCCCAGTCAGAGCGAGTTTGGGAAATCGAGTTAGCGACGATAGGAGCCGCGCGGGCTAAGTCAGTTAACAACTTGTGACACACACACACACACGTCGATCTCGAGCTTCGTGGTTGATTGAAATGCCGGCTGTGGCGTAGTAGCCGCGTGCACTTGACTTACGGACGGTGAGATGACGTCGACAACGGCTGATCTTGAGACAACACAACTGTTCCCAATTTCCGCGGAAGCTTGCTTCCCTCGGTTTCGTGTCCCAACCTCCATTAGTTAACCCTCCCACATCCGCGAAGGACTCATTCAACCACAGATAGCCTGTTTCCGAACTTTCTACAGTGTCGTTATAGAACTGTGAACAATCTCGTATTACATGAAAGGCGGTGGTAAAAAGTAAGAACCAGTCATTACTTTGTAAAATAAGTGGCAAATTTGGGGTATAGTCCATTCATGGTTAGTTCTAGCTTTTCTGAAGACCTGCTAAAAAAAAACCACTTTCAGGCTATTCCTCTACCTCGTATAGACAAGACTTAACTTAATACATAAAATTGCACCACAGATACAACGCGCTGTATTTTTTCGCACTCATTTTAATGATATTTTCTATGAGAACTATTTCTTACCTGGCATTACCAACAAACCTCTAATATCCCTGTTTTAATTCATATTAATTTTAAATTAAATGCAATAATTTATAGACAAAATGCTAGTAAAGTTCAATTTAACGAAAAACAGGATAGTTTTATGTTAACAGACGTACAAAATGCTTGAGACACATAACATATTTGAGAAACAACCGAAAATGTCATGCATAGGGTGATTTTTTGAAAGGTTTGAATCGAAAAGTGTGAAGATGCGGCGAATAAACTATACGTACAAAATGTCTCCGGTCACCACACACTTTATCCCAAAAACTGAGGACTCATGTCCGTAAACAGTAACGAAACCATAGAAGTGAATTCTAAAAAAATCATGAACAAAGTTTTCTGGGTGGCAAAGAAAATCATTTCTTTGAGGCAACTTGTTCATAGTATCAAAATATTGCT
>NQII01002105.1:375011-394917 GCA_002778355.1 Clitarchus hookeri | reverse complement strand
TCCTGGTTTTCCCTCGTTCGTTGCTTGTTTGACTGATTCTGTCCTCTGATCTATTGTGCGTTGTTAATGTTTGAGGTATTCCGAGTATTCTTTGTGTGAAAATATGTCTCAAAACTGGAATATATTGAAAGATTTCAATAAAAAAAACTCACACAAAAGGCCAGACCTATTAGTAGTGGCAGTGATATTTCGCGAAAAGATTTCGAGACAAGATACATTCCAAAGCAGTGTAGGGTCGTCCAGCTCCTTTGATTGGCTAAAAAATGTTCTGGCCCGTGTTAACCGTTTGCGCACGTATCACGAAGGTTCAGTGTCGGAGTTACTTAGTCCCGAGTGGCTTGGGCAAAGGCGGACACGGCACCAGCAGCCAATGGAGGTATAACAACAGCTGGTGTGTGTATATAGTATTGAAGTCTACTGTGTGCTCCGATTTTTACGCGAAAAGTCACTGACCCTACCTATTAGTAATTGAATAACGATGTTATTACTTTATAGATGGAGTACATTTCTCTGCTGAAACATCTTCAAGCACTTAATAGTTTCACTGAACGTTTGTGTTAGAAAGTTTCACAAAATAAGTTTAACATTCCTATTTATTTGTTTTTAATATGCTCGAGCTATTTAAGTGGGAGGAATAAAGTTCCTTTGGTGCTTAACCAACTTACGCTTATATCCAAAAACTACACATATGTTCGTGAGTTTTCGGGAATAAAACCTCTTCCGTTGGTACGCCTTGGTAACCGAGGATACAGACATCATGTTATAATCAGCTTCTACATGATATTTTAATTTTATTTGCTTAAGTAACGCTACTTTGGTAACATATTTTTTATGAGCAGAAAAGTCAGTATCCACTATTTATAAAAAAAAATGTACATAAAATATAAAATGTTGAATGTCAGGGATTAAAAGACGACTACTTGAAACTAAGGGACAAAATCGTATCGGAATACAACACGAGCAGCGAACGTAAACAAACATTGGAACCATATTATCAAAAAATAAAAAATAAAAACTTTTATAGCCCTATTTACTATCTAGTATCTAACATCACGAAGGAAAACTGAAATGAGCTGAATAAACCCACCACTGGTGAAATAGTAGTAAAGTTTAACCTTACAGCGCNTAAAGTTTAACCTTACGAGCTTAAGGATGCTCTGACTATGGTGAAATGAAGTTGATTTTTGTGTAGTTAATTTATTTGCGCGGCGAGCAAGATAAACGACAAGCTTTGAGGAAATATATAGTACGCAGTGTTTAAATGATATTGTTATTTGGGAGGCCTTTTATTTTCATAGCGTTAAGGTAGCTGAAGAGTCTGCGTCGAATTGGATTGCCGCAACTCAGTGAATTAGAGGAGAAATTGCGACTTTGGCGCAAGGGGCAGGAGGCACGGAGCGTTGGAGCTGTCCATGATCTGTCATTCCAGTCCTTGTCCGCCATGTTAGATATAGGTAGGTGACCTCGACATGTTGACATTGACTTCAGTGACCTTGAAAACCCAAAATATCCACAAAAATTCCAATAATTACAAAAAAATCCATAAAAATGTATATTTAAAAATATAAAAAAATTATTGACAATTATTAAAAATGTATTAAAAAATTTATTTCAAAATAACTTAAATTTCCGGAGGTTCCCCAGACCCACCTCCACCAATACTCATTCCGCCATCTTGGTAGGTGCAGTCCACCATATCGGTAGGCGTCACAGCCACCGTCCACCATCTTTATAGGTTTAGTCTGCCATCTTGGTAGGCGTCGCAGCCACTGTCCACAATCTTGTTTTTCTTTTTCGTTTGTCATTTCTTTATACAATACTGGAGTTTGTCTCTCACCTTCGTTCGACCGCCATCTTGGTTTTTCGTTTTGTCCTTGGTTTTACATTGCTGGTACTGTCCCTAGCACCATGTCCAGCAGACGAATTAGTGCTTTGGACAAACATGACGAGTTACCGTACCTTCCGAAAGAATTTCTCCTGGTCTACGCACCTTACGAAATTTGGACCGTATTCAAGAATTTGCCGGCCCACCTGCAGCAGGACGAAGACATACGTGACTGCCTCCCGAGCAAGGAATGTTTAGAGGGCTGCACCACCTCGGTTCCCGACACGCTACATCGCAGGGGTTGGCGCAAGACCCGCCGAGCAGCCCTCGCGACGTCTGCGCCCGTGGAAGACGACATCCACATCGAAGACGCTCTCTCCGTTGAAGACGCCCTCCCTGTAGAAGACGATGTTCCCGTGCAAGCTATATACTCGCAAACTGTACCGGCGTAAAACCCAGAACACAAGTAAAAAATAAAAAAATTGGTTTTAAAAATTATGTGTCATGTACGGATGCGTTATGCAGCTTTCTATAAACTAATGATGGCTCGAAAACCCCAAAAAAACAGACTTAAAACCAATTCGCTACACCTCACGGTATGCGATACGCACAGTGAAGGATCCCATGCATTCACCTTATACAGGCATAGACGCTCATCATTAAACACATTTCCTCCCAAGTTTAAAATCAGTACATTAGGAAATTTAGCCAGCGGGGAAAAAAACATTCATATGGTTACTCCAAGTGCGGCGATTTTTCTAGCACCCATTGTCTGCATATAAAACTCTTTACTCACGTAATTAACGCACATATATTAAGTTTTGCAGGGAAAAAAATATATACCGTGAGGAGATGCTAGTATAAAGGTACACCCACCAGAAGTACAAAATCATAAAAAAGAGTTACCTTTGGCAAACAAATTTCTGTATTTTCATTTATTCGCTGGCGGTGGCTCCATTAAAAGATATATTTGATCCGCGGTAAAACAACTCCCAAGAGTTACAACACACTGCTACGTGACTTTAAGCGAATGAAACGTGACATGCAAATGTGTGGACGTATATGTGTGCGGCCTTTAATCCAGCAGGAGTCATTAATAGTCACTCTTTAAGAATTACGCGAACTAAAACATAGTTTTATTCCCAGATGCTAGTCCATTATTCAGATTTATACCACAACACGAATTCCAGCAAAGACACGCGCATACAGCTCTCATTCACTACCCTTCAACCTCGTCAACATATATAAGGAAAAACTTAACAAGTGCGAAAAAAAAATTTGAGCATATTGCAGCCAGTACATTACAGAGGCCATGCAATTTTAGTTATATTAATCCCTTGCGAATGTAAAAAAAATCAATTCTATGTACAATTTTATTTGTTAATAAATTCTGGCTCGAACTCTACCTTTGTTTTTTTTTTTCGTATAAAAAAACCAAATGTGAAATTTTTCTTTATTTCCGGCGAAACGAAAGATAATTTGTGATGCTGTAAAAATAAGAAATAAGGGGGGAAACGATCATTCTCCACTTGTTCATAGGTCAAACACACACACGCACACACCTGTGGTGGGTCTCCAGCTATGTCAAATTTCAGGGAGATGTCTGGATAATTTGTAACCGGTACTTGCCGTACTTTTACAGACACTTATTCTAACAGTGCGTGTCTGCAGGCTTCACCCGTCCATTAAGTAAGATTATTGACGCAAATAAAGTATTACTCCTCTCTTAGATGATTGGTGCGTGAACAATTAAATTTCGATAAAAACTTACATGTTTGTACCATGGCGGCCATTTCCCCCTTCTTTCGAATGGGGTATGCTTTGAATGGTATTAATAATATTGAGAATGGTTTATAGCTTGATCTTTAACAAAAATGTGTTATATTTAGGTTAAGTTTTTTTACTACCTCAATACTGTACATAAACTATGTAGTTATGTCCTTATATAGCATGATATCAAGTACTTTTTTTTATCGCATTAGCGAAGTTAGTAATTTACAATGTGTTATCATATTAGTAAATTTGGGTGTAATTATGATACATTCTCTTCAATAAAAAAATTGAATGGAGTTGTGAAGCATTTTTCAAACGTATTTAGTCACTATTTCTGTGCTACATTTCGTATTTAAAGATAGGACCTACATCATGCTATGCTTGTTTAGCCCAACATTAGAGGTTTTTATTCATACCTAAATGCTGCACCATATATTGGTTTGGTCTTGGAACTACACGTACTTATTCTTTTCACCCAGCTCATTTGTAGTTTTATATTATGGCCATGTATTAAAAGTGTTTGATCAGCTACTTCAACCACGTTGTATTGTCTATATAGTTAACTTCCTCCTGTGTGAAGAGTTTATATTTCTATACAGAGCTAAAACAATTTCCATAATTTGAAGGAAAGTGATATTGATTTCAAAATTTTTGTGCCTATAATTACCTAATCATAAAATAAATTTCTCAACAGAAATTTTTTAACTTGGCAGAAGCATTTGTCTTTGACTCTTCGCCATGTATTTACAAAATCTAAATTTCATCAATTAGTTCAGAAGAAAAGTCAGTTATACCCGATTTAATTACAATAACACTTGTCTATTCCATTGTAAATTTTTGTTATTTATTTGAAGTAAGATCAAAATTAATGCTATCACAGTGTTAATTGTGTATACATACCCAAACGGCGTGATAGTTTTGCTTCAATTTTGGTTTGTAAACTTTATAAATATAATATATAGATCAAAGGCTGTATATCGATCAAAGGCTGTATATCGATAAAGCAAATGTTTGACCTGCGTTTTTGGCCAATTATTGTTGTTTTCGAAATATATCCATATGAAAAGTGTTTTATAGGTTTGTTAAAATAAAGTACTTCAATTTTCTATTCAATTTTTTTATATATTTATTACAGTATTTATGTCATACGCAATACAAATTCAAAACCAAGATAAAAGCACAATATTGGTAATGGCTAGATGAGAAATAAATCCTGGATAAAAAAATTTTAAACATACTTTTCTTAAATTATTTGCAAACATCAGGTATGTGCTGGCATATTTTGATATTTAGGCAACCTTGATATAAAAAAACATTTCTATAATTTGTCAAAAAAAAATTTCAACTGATACGCACAAATACTGTGCATTTGGCGATTATTTCCAGGCAGGTTTATTCTAGTTAGGTGTGGTGGTAGAGTGTGTACTAGGCAGCTCAAAAGTATAACTTTAAGCAATGCTTCAGAAAGGTTGGTAAAGGCTGTCCACGGTAAAGCAAGCACTTTGGAAATCAACATTTAAAAAAACGCTTCTCATAGCTGTATATATGCTACATTGTACACAATAGCATGCAGTCTTACTCATTAGTTGGCAGAAATTTAGCAGAAATAGTTCTAAGACTCGATGCAGTATTGCGAGTGCAATGTTTAAATTTCTGACCTGTGAAAATAGCATTTCTTGTTTTATACACAAGAGAGTATGGATTTGCATATAAGTTACACATTTACAGTCATAACGGTATTACAGTTTCAATTGGATGGGGGCATGAATAAGGTGATCAGGTTCATGGCAATGTCAATTTCGCATGTGGCGGAAGGATACAAAAGGTGAAGCGAACTGTAGATCGTGAGCAGGACTTGCAAAAGTTTTCAACTAGACGTGAACAGCCGTTATTAACCGTGAGTAGAGTGCGTGCGTACTTGATAACTAAACTAGCATCTCGTGAAGAGGAGTAAGACTCGGAAGGTCGGCAGTTGGAAGGACCGGCGGAGGACATCAGAAGGACCGGCGGAGGACATCAGAAGGACCGGCGGAGGACATCAGAAGGACCGGCGGAGGACATCAGAAGGGCCGGCGGAGGACATCAGAAGGACCGGCGGAGGACATCAGAAGGACCGGCGGAGGACATCAGAAGGACCGGCGGAGGACATCAGAAGGGCCGGCGGAGGACATCAGAAGGACCGGCGGAGGACATCAGAAGGACCGGCGGAGGACATCAGAAGGACCGGCGGAGGACATCAGAAGGGCCGGTGGAGGACATCAGAAGGACCGGCGGAGGACATCAGAAGGGCCGGCGGAGGACATCAGTAGGGCAGGCGCAGGACGCAGGCCGCGGAAGGACACGGCGCCCTGATGCAGAGAATGCCGGTGTTGGTGCAGACCCTCCACGGGCCCAAGCAGCGGTACTGGCAATACTGCGGATGCTGGATCTCCTGGCACCACGGCTTGGCGTTACGGTAACCGGCGCAGATCTCTCCGCGATCGCAGTCGAAGTCGCAGTAGCGGGCCGGGTACTCCACCATATCGACGACCTCACCGTCTGATGACGTCACCGCCACCGACGCCACTACCGCCAGAAGCAGCAGCGCAGCTCTCGTCATCTGCGCCCACAACACATTGCACTTTGGTTCGACACCTACAAACCCACTTGGATTTACACTCGCAGGCACAGCAAACAAGAAATATTTCGATGTGTGTTGTGCCTTTATATCTTATATCTGTGTCTACGGATCCGCTCGCGTGGACTACAGAATTATAGACAGATATATGTTACAGCGGAGTTTTTTTTTAAATGTCTTTCTATCCTACTCAATTCTTTACTAAATTATATTGTTCCATCTTTGACGGTTTAGACAGCGTATTGCAAGAGAGCGCGCTGGCGGCAAACATTTTTCCCGACTTGATTCACTATTATCGTCACTGCTTATTCCTTATGTTACTTAACGTAACAAAATACATACTAAAACCTGGCCAGAGAACATAGCTACGCATTTAAAAAAAAAACACTTAAATCGGATAAGTGGTTCTCGCTTGATAAGGGCACTAACGGACAGACAGAGAGACGCTGAGTTTTATAATATGCATAGATTAGGGTGCATAGCATTTATTTGTACCATAAAACAAAGGCTGGAATGCTCTTCAAATTTGAGGGTGATGGACAGCTTAGGCATTGCTTTGGGGATGGAAGAATTGTGGCTTACTGCTGGGTGGGAAACTTTCTTTCGTTTCGGGCGAGCTTGCTTGAGCTGGGAGACTACCAGCAGGCTAATTCGTGGTAGAATGTTTTATTTGAATTCTTGGTAACCGACTGGACTTGGCATGACTGTATTCGAGACTACTGCACTGAGGCTTGGTTGATAGGAGGGAAACGAGAGAAGTGCTGAAGTGTTACTCTCAGCCTTGGACCCGGCACCTGCTACCCTTCTCTGGTCCCGGCAATGGAATATTCGTATTTTCTTCTACCCGGGTGATAGTCTCTCTTGAGGTGATCTGGGTGAGTGGTCTGATATTGTGAGCAGTGAGATGTGACCATGTAGGATATGCACAAAGGAGCAATTGATTAATATTCTGAAAATGGTTAGGCGGATGTCAGCAGATGATCCAGACGATGGAAGAAGTTTGTGTGCGAATTTTATCAAGGCAATGCCATTTTTGATGGTGACTGCGACAGTGTGTGTGATGTTAAGTTGAATTTTTGCTCTCTAATGTGACGCGTAAGTATTTTAATGTGCCGGTTTAGGGTATCGTCATTCCCGATTTTGGAGGGGGGGGGGCATTTGATCTTGCGTGATTCAGACCGATGCCAAGTTTACTTAGTTAAGCGCTTGCATGGAAGTGAGTCCTCAGCTCAGGTGCTGACTCGGCATATTGACGTGAACTGAGGTGGCTAGCAGACACGTGTCACCTGCATACTTCACTATGTGGGTGACGGGTGATGTCTCGACGTCAACAGGTGGAGTGCGAAAAGAACGGAACTGAACATGAACTTGGAACCCTATGAGTCGCCTGCTGGGATGTGATGGGCGATGGAGAGAAATCAAGTTGGCCTGATTGGGAATCTCGAACATCATCCCATCTTCAAAACCTCATAACCAAATTAACAAAGTATGATATATAATAAGAGCCACCTGTTTTTCGGGGAAAGATTTACATGCAGGCTATACATCAACTTCGTTCGTGCACACTTGCGAATTTCCTTTGGCTATTGGCAACGTGTCTGTGTGAGAAGACATTTTATACTCGACTGAGCCAATCAGAATGAAGTTACCCTGACACTCAACGTCCATGAATGGCTGGAAGAGAGGTAGGAACAAATTGGTTCTAAATTAACGTTTTTTGCCGTACAACTAGTTGTGTGATTTTTTTCACTAAGAAAACGTGGCCGTAAACAATAGTTTGTATGGAAACGTGCACCCACTAAGTGACGGGTTTGCGGCATGGCATCAGTACGGGGCCGTCGTTAGATGAAGGGTGGCATCAGATGAGGCAGTAAGATGGAGTGCAGTTGGAATGCAGATGCGGGGAATGTTTGAATATTCGGCCATGTTTCTCACAGGTGAAACACCTCGCGTGATCCAACTGAAATCAAAACTTGTATCATCGTGAGAAACAGAAGAGAAATATTTCGTTTTAAATGGAAAACGATGGATTACACTCGTTTTCTGCATGTCACAGAAAAACAGACAGGTCAAGGTCACAAGCCATCCAAGAAATGTGCGGAATGTGCGGAATGACAAAAAAGGAGTTGTGAATATTCAACTAGCCTAAGTAATCCAAAATCTCCTGCAACCCCGTACCCTGCTTCAGAACGAATCAGGTGTGTCTGCCAGCGGCTCCTCAGCATACTAGTCCAGATCACTTGGGAAAATAAGATTTCTGGTTTCAGAGTCACACGAGAACGTGAAATTTTCATACCTATGTATATGTTAGATGAGTAAGTAATCCGTTATCCGGTTTGTTATAATAGTGGTGAAAAAAATATAACATTTTGTACAATTTAAAGAAAAACTGAGAGTTTCTGTAATTTTTTTTTTAAATATGTGTTCATAAAGAATTAAATTTATCTTTCGTACAGACTTGCAAGTGAATACAAAATAGGAACGGAATTTAAAATCAATACCTGACAGTTCAGCAGTAACCAAAATAATATTTTTTCCCGACAAATAATTATATATTGCCAAAACTTCCAAGAACACTTAGGTTTCATTTCAGTTTACACTACGGCTATATCAAGATGAAGGTTTGCTTTAAATAAATGCTTTATTTTGTATGTTTTATCGAAACAAATTTTTATATCAGATAAATAATAAGACTGAATGCACATTTTGTTGCCCCAACCAAAACCTTAAGTAGATTGAAACGTTTACGTTTTTTACTGCGAGAGTAAACCAACTTCATTAATTCAGAACTTGGCAAATAAAAATTTAATTTCTTATTTTTGAGAAACAAATTAAAATATAGCAATTCTTCAAATAAATAAGTTCTCGTATTTCTTGGTTTAAAATATGTCATTGAGATTATCAGAGTCTGTAATAACTTATTTTATGAGTGGTGTTAAAGTAACAAATAATCGAGGTAGAACTGCGATTTAATAAATTTCGTATTCGCTGTACTCCAAACCTGAAATAGCCAAAATGGCTAAAGAACGATGAAACCAGAGAAAATTTATATAAATGTAATTAGTGCCATTTTGCTTATTGCGACGGTGCCTGCATTTCTGTTATTTAATAACCACCGTTTATTGTCACATGTTTCCATTTCATACGACTGGTTTTGCTTTCGGCAGGAGCATACTGACTTTCAGTGACTTGCGCTGACTTGACTGCTGTCACTGATTCAAGTTTTAATGTGCACGAATACATTTCCAAGATTACAAATGTACACTGAAGAGCCAAAAAAACTGGTACACCTGCCTAATATCGNCAAGTTAATATGAGTCACCGCTAGGCCTCCAAGTTAATATGAGTCACCGCTAGGCCTCCAAGTTAATATGAGTCACCGCTAGGCCTCCAAGTTAATATGAGTCACCGCTAGGCCTCCAAGTTAATATGAGTCACCGCTAGGCCTCCAAGTTAATATGAGTCACCGCTAGGCCTCCAAGTTAATATGAGTCACCGCTAGGCCTCCAAGTTAATATGAGTCACCGCTAGGCCTCCAAGTTAATATGAGTCACCGCTAGGCCTCCAAGTTAATATGAGTCACCGCTAGGCCTCCAAGTTAATATGAGTCACCGCTAGGCCTCCAAGTTAATATGAGTCACCGCTAGGCCTCCAAGTTAATATGAGTCACCGCTAGGCCTCCAAGTTAATATGAGTCACCGCTAGGCCTCCAAGTTAATTAGAGTCACTGAACTAACAGCTCAGATAAAGCAGCGCAAGAAGTATCTATAGTTTAACTCTTTCAGGCATAAATACAAATTTAACTTCTGTTGTTGCAACGATACATTTTTTTTTGTTTGGGACCGTAACCATATAAATACAACGCTCTGGCGTACGCCGGGACCACTGAAACTGTGTCTGCGTTTTATGTCCTTGGCAGCGTCTGTTGATGCGAAGAATTATGAATACCATTAAGAGAGGGACTTCTCTGTGGGGAGCCGTGTTTTACTGTTCACAGAGTTCGTTATTAAATACTCTAAATGTGCAACGTAAATAGTCCATTCACGGTTACTTTCAACATTTCTGAAGCCCTGCTGAAGTTCTACTTCCGGTATATTCCTCCACCTCAACACACTAAAATTAACCAATTCTAAAAACAAAATAACACCAAAGGGACAACACACCGTATTCGTGCGCACTCAGTGTCGTAATATTTAGTATGAGAACTGTTTATTACTAGGTATTGCCAACACACCAATTATGTTCCTATTTTTTTTACATATTAATTATAAACTAAATATTATAATTTATGGATAATCATAAGTAAAAGTTATATTTAACTTAAAGTAAGGTACTTTTATGTTGAAAAAAGTATAAAACGATGAGGTGTTTAGGAAATAATTAAACACGCTATACACGGGGTAATTTTTCTAAAGTTTGATTCTAAAAAGTATGCAGAACCGACTATAGACCACAAGGCTTGTAAGAGCTGAGCACTTATCTAAAAATCAACTCACTTTGAAGAGCGTCCGTAGAAAGAAACTCACATTTAAGCACTACTGGAGCCACGGTGATTTAGTGGGTAGACTACTCGCCTCCCACCTAGGGAAAAACGGGTTCGAATCCTGGCGGGGTCGCTCCCGGATTTTCACATGTGGGAATGGTGCTGGACGATGCCGCTGGTTGGCGGATTTTCTCGGGGATCTCCCTTTTCTCCCGCCGTTGCATTCCGGCGTGCACCCATTGATGCATTGAGAAATATTTTCTTCAACTTTGATTACCCGTTTAAACTCCGTGGCTGCAGACTTGGCAAACAGACGGAGCTCTTAAGAGAGACGTCCGTTTGTGAGCATTCCGCGGCGTGGCCTTGTGGTATCGCAAGTGAATATTATTGTGCGTTTCCAGAAATTAAATTCAATCTAAAAATAGTGAAAATAATAGCAGAAGTTGGTGACAACACAGAAAATTTGCTGTATTCCGTTTGCATTATTCAAGGTAATGTGCAAATGCCTGCACCCTAAAAATGTTTAGTACTTTTACAAGAAATATCCTTGGAAACCCAGTTGCCAAGAAATTGCTTTGTAGAACTACAAACAGTTTCTTTGTAAAATCTGCAAAACATATATTTGTAATATTACACATTATAGCCTTGTATTACAACTTACAGTATTTTAAAGTAAATATAAAATAATTTTTTGTCTTCTAGAAAACAAATGTAATGAATTAATAAAAGAGACTATCTTAAAAAAAATTTGATAATATAATTAATGAAAAAAAATGATACACTTTGCCTGGACACTAGAACCTGCACCTCTAATTACTTCTAGCCTGTACCCTTAACCACTAGACCAACTTAACTTACGTAATCTAAGCTTAATTTTATGCTCAATAGAACTCCAAGTAGCTACTTACAAAATTATAGGGAAGTTATTTGATTAAGAACAATACATTTACCTGTACTGAATTTCATTTTAAAATTCCGTGAAACTAGGAAACATTAAAAGTTAATGAGTAATACGATCACGTTTGATTGAAATTGTCGTTTTATCATGATTATTTGAGTTCCAAACATTTCTTGAGTTCTACTGCAAACACGGCCGTTTTAGTTTTACAAAAAGATTAGTTTTACAAGAGAAATATGTGTACTGTTACAAGCATTTGAAAATTACAAAATATTTTTACAGTCAAATTTTCAATATACGTGTACGTAATTATACATCAATATGATAATACTTGCTAATAACTGAAACCATCTTCGAACTTCATCTAGCGTCCGCCGTCCACTGGAAGCGGGAATGTAAAGGCTGTTCACGATAAGGTGAGCACTTTTAAAATCAACCTTTGAAAATATTCACCGCCCGGTATTGAGTATGATTCAACACGGGCATTGGTGCCTTCGCTGTCTGTGGAGTTGGCAGTGAGCTGCATAATCCCTTGCTCGCATCGCTGCGGCTGAACGTCACGATGCGCAAAGCGTTATTTGCCCGCTGAATTAGATTTGCATTTCACATACCGACTGAAGGTTATCTGTTCGATGCAGCACACCTAATGTCCTTATTTTTTAAAATATATCGTGTAAGACATTGATAAAAAAAATATATCCCCTCGTGCACCTTGATCATCACATTTCTGGACTTCCTTCGCCTCTCGTGGAACGCGAGCGAGTCAAGTGATCATACTCACTTCCGGTCTCGTGATTGGCTTCCGACGACTTCGCTCCGACGCTCTCTCGCGGAATAAACGCGCGTTACGGCGGACGGGACTTATGTTGGAATCGCGCGTGCCTTTTCCTCCAAACACGGCCGAGGCGTGAACTCCTGCACGTTGCACGCCCGCCGCCGAAGCAATTACGTCCCGAGTCCCCCGAGACAATGTCGCTTCGTGATTTAAACGAAAACATCGACCGTCCATTGTCCACGTCGTTACTACGAGTAATGTTGCGCAAACGTTTCGAAACCTGGGCCTGGCGGATCGAGAGAATGTTGGCGAAAAATAAACAGCTTTTATCTGTTAGATGATGCTCTGTATAATGATTCAGCCACTTGAAGCCCTACTGAGTCACTAAATTAATATTATGAAAGTGTTATACTTCATGGAATACGCCTATTAACTCCCTGCTGTACAATAAATGGATTAATTTAGCCAGTCAACGATTAACTCGTAATTTTGCCAGTTTTTTGGATAAACAGTAATTTCGTTTGAAAACGGACATATTATAAAGCGTATTGCGTATTTTTTAAATGCCCAGTGGCCGAAATAATTGCACAGAACGCGTTGTGGAAGATGCGCTTAGCATAAACACGAGTAATGTATGTTCTAACCGCAGAGCAGTAAGGTTCTCAAACGTTCCATTACCATAGGACTGCTCATTATAATGGAGTGGAGAGATTTTGACGGCTCTTTACAACGCTGGGTGCGCAGTCTTCTAAAAGGTAACTTATAATGAAAGTTTTAAGTTACGTGAAAAATAAAAGAGAAAGATATTACTTGGTTACGAAGTTATTTCGCAAATATGTGTTAGAATTTTTTTAAATAGTACGGTTAACATCAGCGAAACTGGTAACTACGGAACCTTCGCGACCATTAGGGCCAGTGATTTTTTTCGAAAAAAAATCGGAGGACACAGTAGACTTGAATACTTTACATACACCTCCGCTGTTGTCGTGCCTCCATTGGCTAATGGCGTCTTACCCGCATCTGACCGAGCCAATCAGGATTCCGTAACTCCGACAACGTACCTTCGTGATTGGCGTGCAGGCAGCAAACACGGACCAGAATATGTTTCAGCCAGTCAAGAAAGCTAGAAGATTCTGCGCTGTTTTGAACTTTACCTTATCCCGAAACCTTTTCGCGAGATATCACTGCCCCTGGTTATCATTGTGGGTTCAGAAGTACGTGGTTAAAACGCCGGTGCTCGCAAACTGCGCCGTGCCGGAGGAATCACGTTATCTTAACGCACTTGCGAGGAGCACAGCGGCAGAGGACATATCTGGCACCTTACTCCGGGTGTACATCAATCTGCACCTAAAGTCGTTTGTCCTGAGCATCAGGGCCAAAGCCTTTAGAGTAAATGACGTTCAGGGAANTACATCAATCTGCACCTAAAGTCGTTTGTCCTGAGCATCAGGGCCAAAGCCTTTAGAGTAAATGACGTTCAGGGAAAATTGCGGTATGAGCCGATTTTCTGGATCAGCGAGCGGAGACAAAGATTTTTCAGGGCAAACGACCTTAGGGAAACAAAGGACCAAAATATTTTTTTAGAACAAACGCCTTTAGGACAAACGACCTTCGCGCAAACGCTTTTAGGGAAAAACACGTTTAAGAAATATGACGATGCGCACTGTTTTTCTGGATTTGCGAGAGGACACGACATTTAACAGTAAAGAACGGGTGAAAAAAATACTTTTATGGCAATCGCCTTTACAGCAAACGATTTTAGGGCGAACGGCTTTAGGGCAAACTCCGGTTTAGTGCTAATACCGTTTTTGGATTAGTTATGTGTAGGGGCAGTGATATTTCGCGAAAATATTTCGAGACAAGATACAGTCCAAAGCACTGTAGGGTCGTCCAGTTGCTTTGATTGGCCACAAAATGTTCTGGCCCGTGTTAACAGTTCGCGCACGAATCACGAAGGTTCAGTGTCGGAGTTACTTAGTCCTGAGGGGCTTGGTCAAAGACGGACACGGCACCAGCAGCCAATGGAGGTATAACAACAGCTGAGGTGTGTGTATATAGTATTGAAGTCTACTGTGTACTCCGGTTTTTACGCGAAAAGTCACTGGCCCTAGTTATGTGGTAAAATGCTTAGAAAATTATTTTTAGGGCAAAAGCTTTTAGGGTGAATAACGAACCCCGATGCCTACAACCTCCTCGTTTTGGAACTGGGCGCTGTGTGCAGATTCTGTATTTAAGGACGTGCATCACTATGATTGTATCGCTGGTCTTCCGCTGTCGCAGCCAAGCTGTCCCATGTAGTTACACTACATTGCCGCTACGTGCACTTGGCGCCACATACCACTCATAGGATCACTGGAATACTACAACATTATTTGTTCATTTCAGGCGGTACATTAGGCTCTTTCAAGACAACATATACTTGTGATATAACTCAAACGATGGGCAGATTGTTCTTCTATGAGAAATGCGATCCTTTGTGCTGTGACAAGGGTACTAGTATGATAGTTGTTTGGCAGTAAGACGTATACATCAATGAGACTTGCCGTTAAAATAGGAGATTGAATGAGTGCGCTGAAAACAGTGAATATTTTCCTTGTATAGGAAACTACACCAAAAATTAATTTTGATTTTGGAAAATTATTGTAATTTTGAGTATTATTATATTTGTAATTTAAAATAGTCTACAAGAGTAGTTTAGTATATTTTTCTACCATTCTGCCAAAGCTTATTTGGATGATAGGATAGAATAAAAATGTGTTTTACTCTAGACTTGAAGCTGCTCTGTTATGTAGGAACTAAAATTTCTCCAAAACCGCAGACACGTTTATGAAATTTTTCAATTGTTTGTACCCAGCTATTCCCCGAAAATAATCTGGGATAGCTATGAAGACCATCCTTAATAAACTATGGAGCGCACCCTTAATTTACATGAGGTATTTCCTTAATCTACTAAATTATATGTACAGAGTTTCTATACATTCACGTTTGTTTATGAGTAGTGTTAATATTGGGGTGAAGGTGGTAAAAAAAAGTTATTGCAAGGCCGAAATCATTGTTTATGTAATAATTATTAAAATTCTATGTATTATAATAATATATTGTAATGTATTATTATAATAATTATTGTAATAATTGTAATATTATTATAATATTCGTTTCACCCTCTTTGGGGTACGATGAAACAGTCATTTCTTTGAGTGTTGCTCCTTCCTTTGCACCCAGTACTTCTTCATTCTTTCAGATCTTCTTCTTCTCTCCTCATCTGAGATGATGGGTTTCGACCTTATTTTAGATTTTTCTTGGAACCTTATCCCTTCGTCTTTAAATTTTATCTGTACTGTTCTATCAAGTAATGACTTTTCTGTAATTTTTAATTCTCTTAGGTCTTTTTCAATTTCTGTGAACCAATTAAGCTTCGTTTTGCGGTTACGGAAGAAATCAAAAATTTGTAATATATTATGTATAGTTATAAAAAATTGTATATTAAAGGGAATGCATTATATGTGTTTCCTACATTTTCCTGCTTGTACGACGCTGCGAAACTACACAATCAAAAGACTAAAATGTTTGTTGAATAACTTCGTAAATGTTCAACGGTGTCATTGATAGTAATTTCTCGTTAAGTGAATAATTGCGTCTAATAAACACATATGGGAAATAAATGTATCGAAACCTGCGTGATTTAACAGCTAAAACAAGAACTTTTGCCTTCTCTTCTCATGGATGTAAACATCAAAGTGTTAGAGCAAAAAAATTCTACCTAAACATCCGAGCAAGCCGAGACATGATAATCAGTGCCATAAGCTTCGTTAACTGAATAAATATAAATTATTACATAAGGCACTTAAAAAATACTTCTGCAGACGCCAGTTTAGTTATTACTGCTCAATATAGCGCCTCAACTCATCGCTCGAGTTCAGCAGATCTCCCTGCCGCTGGAAGATAGCTGGCTGCCCTCGTCAACACAACCATTTTAAAAGCCTTTTCACACGACCAAATTTTTTTTTTAAATTACCCTCAATTTTTATTGAACTCATTTAATTGAATGCTATATGACGTCATACGAGCGTCATTATCGTGTCCATTTTCTCTTTCAATTTCTTGAGTGTATTGTTTTCCTTCTAGATTTTATTTCTGAACATTTTCTACAAATTTCTTTAATCCAAAATTTCAGTCACCGATTACAGTATTTCCGGCAATATTAATGGAAGTAATATCGTTATAATAGAGTTGTCTACACACATTTGAAGTTGTTACATAATAAGGATGCATATTTAAAGAAAAAACGTACAATAATATGAAGAAAATTTGTTGAGATTTAACCAATGGTTTTCGTGTCCTGCATGAGACGCAGGTATTTCGAAAAATGTACTCTTGGTATTTTTTTAACTGGTTTCATTAAAAAGCATGTGATAAATGTTCATGTCGAGATTTGAAAACTTGTTGAATGCAATTCATTGAAAGGAAAATGAAATGATTTTTTAGTCCAATAAATTGAATTCAAGTTAAAATCAATAAATATTTGATCGTGTGAAAAGGCCTCAAGTTTGTCTGAGCAGAAGTCATCCTCTACCTACTTTAGTAATTTCGAAGAGGTACTCTAAAACTTAAAAAATAGAGTAAATCGTGTTAAATAATTTCTAAGCAGAAGGATTTCTCAACCAGGTTTGATAGTAACTGGTGGAGTAGATCTTGAGACATGGCGCAAGCTTGTGCCTGTAATTTTAAAACTGTCAAATTGTACCAGAGATATGGCACGTAACGCTACAAAATTAACACGGTCGCTTTAAAAATAACAATCTAAAAAATCAATTCGCTTTTCACAGTATTTATTGCATGCCAAATGTGGCTGCAATTATTTTAGAAGTTACTCAAGCACTACATTTAAGTTTAAATTTCAGAAGACATATTTTCGATTTATGAGAACATTTTTTCATAAACTGCAAAAACGACGGGTTAGGCTAATTTACAACATTAGACTGATTTGCTTAGCAAATATCACGGATTAACAACATTCTTAATGATTGCAGATCATCTTCGAAATTAGCCTGAGTGGCTTGCAGTTTCTGCAGTCGCTTACTACCTACTGCATTTCGCTTACCATGCCCAAACTACGAACAGAAATTTCCTAGTTAAAAATTGTTTTGTGGTAGCGCCAGTGTAACATAATCTCCATCGCTTCGAAGAGAATCTTAAATAGTCGCGCTGTTTGGTTATTCAAAAGGCGTTCCATTCTTACTCCTCCATGAAACAGTCCTTTTTCGTCATTTCTTATGTTAAATGAATGTCTAACCACCGTCGTGTTTGTTTCTGTTCCATACAGACACGCACACACATGCGTTCCCTTGCTGCCATCCAATCGTTGCGCATGATTCACGAATACAGTACGAGCAAAGATAGTTTTGCACTGTCGTTACCGTCGCAATTGGCTGGTTATGGAATCTTATTCTTTCAAATAATGGTAGGAACAGAAAAAAAAAATTTGTTTTATATATCTGCAAAATGCTCTTTATCTTGAATATCTTTATGAAGTGTCTTTTCAAACCAATTAAAACAACTTAATTTCCATAGTTATTAAACAATAACGCGAAAAATCAGAGATGATTTGTGGAACATACAAATAAAATAAACTAAACCGCATAAGAAATTAAACAAGCGATGATAAACCAAATTATAAGAGCTTATTACACATATTTATTAACATTTATTATACGTAAATTTGGGTTTTATAAAAATGATAGAAAAAAATTTTCATTTCATTTGTTAAAAAAATGTATACTTTTTTTTTTACATTAATGCATTGATACCTTGCCAAAAAAAGTTAACTTTTTAAAATGTAAATTACTTACTTCCTACAAGTTATTTATATTTAATTATTTGTGTGTTCAAACCAAGTGAAATGGTTATTGTGACGTTATTATGGGAAAAAATGGTACTTGGTTATTTTATTTATTTTAGTGACGGGTGATGTGTTCTTGTAAGAGATCATACCATACTAGAGATGCTATGGGTGTGAATTTTCAGTTTGTTCTTGTGGTCCCCAGTGGCGTGATGTGGAGATAACTCGTCCCACGCCATGGCAAAACGGGCTCTGTCCCCGGCATGGCAAATTTCCGCAAGCTGGAAATGTGACGGACGTTGCCGTTTAGCAGGTGCGTATTCTAGGGGTACTCCAGTTTTCCGTCCGCAAATGCATTCCGTCGCTGGTTTACCTCAACTTCACTCCACTCCCACGCATTCTTTAGTGTTTAGGGGCAACTACCCTTCCGTCTCATAGCGTTGCCATACATTAGAGAGGAAATGCGACATTTTTAGAAATCACACTTTACAGATTGTTTTTACGTGGACAGATATGGCCGGATATACTTTCTTATCACACCCGTGCCTATGTACTTCCTGGGTAATGAAAGGGTATAAGTGATTCCCATTTATTTGATTTCGAGACCTCTTGTGTTATCATTTTAGGCCTTTGGTTGCTGTTAGGTAAACATAACTTTTCCATTTTTAGTCTACTATCCGGAGTAAAGAAAAGCTTATGAGATCTTTTTACCTGTCTGTGTGCGTATGAGTGGCCTAGGTGTGTGTGTCTGCGTGTGTGTCCCCCATTTTCAATTATTGAACGCGTGAACCGAATTTCACCAAACTTGTTACGCGTATAAGTACTAAGCAAATACAGCTGACATTTATAGTTTTCGACCACTCCGGGCGCTTACCTTAAAAATGGCGGCCATTAAAAAATTAATTTTGATTTATCTTCTCGGAAACTATTCTACCAATTTAACACAAATTTTGTACATTGACAGCGAAAAGTGTAAGCATTGAATTTAGGGGTGGATATTGTTGTAGGTCTGCCATTTTGGAATATAGCACAACATGAAAAAATTAAGCGTTTCCGTCATATCTCCAAAACTCTACCCAACCAATTCTCGTCAAATTTGGCACGTAAGAAGCCATGTTAACCTACGTAGCATTTATTTTCAAAATGGTGGCAACATAAATATTTTAGGTATATTTGGTATAACTGTCATACCGCTTGACCAATTTAAACCAAATTTTGTATACTGCTAGTATCTGTTACAAGCAGCATATACGCCAAAAACACTTTTGTCAGCCATTTTGTAAGGAAGCACTACATAAATTAATTAACATTTTATGTAATATCTCGGGAAACAATTCACCGATTCCTACCAAATTTGGCACACAAGTAATACTGCGGCAGGTGATATATACAAATATGTTTTAAGTAATTCAAACATATATTTTCAAAAGGATGGCCATATAGCCATATTAGCATATTAGGCTATATTTTTTAAATACTCTTTTAATAAGCTCTTTTTTAAATACAAAAATTGAATTTAAAATTTACTATATTTACTTTGACAAAATGCACCAAAAACAGGCGCCGCATCTTTTGCTATGCTTCGTGTCCTCATTTTGTAATATTCCGAGCAATTCTACATTTTTGAAGTCCTTTAATTCATAAAATATCGTATTCCGATGTACCAAAAAATGTTGGACATTTTTTTTTTTTTTTT
>NQII01002105.1:352487-374998 GCA_002778355.1 Clitarchus hookeri | reverse complement strand
GGGGGGAGGGGGATTTGCATAACATCGCGCCTTCCGCCACCCTCCTTCCACGACCTTTTGTCTCCGAGCTCGACCTGAAGGCGGTTCTATGCCCATCCCCTCTCCACCCGGCCGGGAGATGAGAAGCACAAACATCTCCGAACTTACCTGCCATTATTTACCGTTTCCAGTTACAAATTTATAATTTCTCTCCACCTTTGGTGTCTCATAATAACTTGAAAGTGAATATTACGTCGGTAATTGGATTAATGAGATCAAGGTCGAGAAGATTCATTGAAAAATGCACAATGTCACCACCTACAAAATACCAAAGGTAACTAAATAATACGCTGTAAATTTTGTGTATGCTCACATCTCTAGTAGTAGTTAAGTCCCTGAAGTAAATGTAACCAGAGATGTGTGCTTTAAATTAATAATTCATAACATATTCCATGTAACAGTGTTAACCTGATATTTTGGAACGTATGGAAAGGGTGTCAGTAGATCCATTACACAAAAAACAACCAAATATAAGATAGTTGGTGTGTAAGCAGTAATCAATAGAATTTCCCAGAGAAAGGCAATGTTCGCATTGGTGCTACCTTTTGGATTCTGGATCCATACAGCATCAACCATGATGTCGTATATTCAGCAACACGTCTTACGTGAACGAGTATTCTCGGGATAATAAGTTAAGGGGTTGGTAAATTTCTGTTTGAAATATTTCATGGTTGGTTGCACCAGTTATTTCATAAAAATGGACATGGTCTGCTTTTGCTCTGAACCCACCAAAGGCACATCTAACGAAGTGATTCATTACATTGTATCCACTAGTGAACACAAATACGAACTGGCCAATATTCTGTGAGCGAGAGAGACTTGCATATCAACATCTTATATTCAATTTCCTCATAGCCATCGAAAGCAAAATGCCAAAAATGGAAAAGAAAGAAACCAATTTTCACCTTCAAAAATTTCCATACTTAATTTTTGTTTCCAATAATGTTGTGAATTATTTTTCTACATCATTCCTATTAAAACATAAAATAGGATAGTGAATGGAAACATCAGTTAAATTAAGTACGCCACTGTAACATACGAAGCCACAAAAGCCAGTGCTCTGTTTATATCATTATTTTGTTGTGGGCCAAGCACCCGCTAGATATACCCACATCCTTTGGAGTGCTATATCGTACACTGTTACTTATCAGCTCATAATACACTGACATGCCAAAAGTCATGGGATAACAGTACGTACTCTCACAATGATGGGATATTCCAGCAGGATAATGCACCATGCCATCGGCCAACGTTGTCCAGGACTGATTCAAGAAGCATTCTGGAGAGTTCTAGCGATTGCTATGGTCACCTCGTTCGCTCGATATGAACCCCGGCGAGAATTTATGGGACGTGGTGGAGAGGTCCATTCGCACCCAAGAGCAAGGAAGCAGGAAGCTGTGGGTTGCTATCCAGATGGCTTGGGTCACCATATCTCCGCGGGTGTTTCATCCACTTGTGGAATAGATGCCACAACGAGTTGCTGCACTTCGACGAGTTTGAGGAGGACCCACACGATACAAGACCCATATCTCATGATTTTTGGCGTGTCATTTTATCACCTTCCACTGCTCTGCATCTAATGATGTCGTCGTTTGCAGCATCCCAAACAATGTGGAGCATTGGCGAGTGTTATCAGTTGCTTCCTTTCAGAGGCACGACCATGAAGATCACGTGCTGTCACCTCCTGGCTGAGAGTCATATCGTTAGCCTCTGTGCTTGAGCTTTTATGGAATCCCTCTGCAGAAATTAACATGGACCTTTTACAATTGGTTTATACAACTCACTTCAGAGTCAGCCAGTCCCGATTTGTTAGTTTCTTGGGCATTTTAGAGCGATGATTGGCGACTGTGTTTCGATGATACTTACACCTGACTATAACATTGCTAACGGTGGACCGAGGCGTGTCTAACTGCTGAGAAATCTATCTGGTGGAATGCTTGAATAAAAAAACCTCTGTAATCGTACCCCTTTTGAATCCACCCCACTCTCTGTTGAATCATTATAACACTAAGCATATTTATTAGTGGTCAAGCATGTGAACGTTCGCTTATATAAAGTCGCACTGTGAACAAAAGCTCGCACTGTGACTTTTGGTATCAGAGTATACTTTTATTGTGCAATGGCAGTTTGCAAGATTTTTTCGGGAGGTAAATAAAGCACTGTCAACGACTTGGTAGTTGGCGATATGAATCTGTAGACGATGATTCCAAAACGTACCGTTTGTAGAGACTTTTTGTTAATAATTTTCGTGTCTAGGCATGATTAAAAAATACATTTAGAAAGGCTTGGTGTTGTGTTCGGGCAGGAGTAGTGTGCACAGTAACCATCGTTGTACTGGTTTAGAAGTAACGGCACGATATGTGCTTTATGCAGTACATGTAGTGGTTCATTGTTCCCCCATTTTACATCTGGGTATGAGTCAACTGAGCCGTGTATCTTGCAATACTGGTATGTCTGAAAGAAGGGCAGGCTCCAGGAAAGAGCGTTTTGAGAAGTTTGTAGCAATATTGACGTAATCACTAAATGGAATTTCATGCCTGGTACAGCCTAAGTGACCATCTATGAAGAGTTAATCATCAGGCTTTATGTTGTGGGTAATGTTGTGCAGAGCGATCAGTCAACTGTTTGTGCGCGATGCCACGTAGTAAGTGAACTAGATAAAGTAACACATTACTGTCCTCTAGTCAAGGATTATCTACAATACTGCATCTACAACACCTTCATGTATTCTCACAAAACAGCTAACAAGGTCCTCCGTCGTTATCTGCTTCATCCTTTGTCGCGATGCTAATGGTCCCTGATCCATCATGTTAACCTCTAACACGTACTGGCGAAACAGGTAAGCGTCACCTCAACCCAATATGGCTGTCTCTTATAAACGTGTATTCCTCTAGCATCCGGTGGTGTTAATAAATCCTAACTAATATTATAAATGCAAAAGTGTGTTTGTTTGTTTGCTAGTTTGTCCTTCTTTCACGTCGCTACGAAGCAACGGATCGACGTGATTTTTTTGTACACAGATAGTTGGAGGGCCGGGAAGTGACATAGGCTACTTTTTATCACGAGAAAATATTTCATTTCCTCGTGGAAATTCTTTTTGGAAAAAAAAAAAGTACACAAACGGAATAACAATGCAACCGAGCAACAGATTGACGTCAATTCTTGCACGGAAATAGTTGGAGGGCTGAAAGGTGATATTGGCTACTTTTTATCGTGAGAAATCATCTCAAAAATTTACAAACTATAATAGTGAATCAAGTAGGAAAAACGTTTGCCACCAGCGCGCTCTCTTGCAATACGCTGTCTAAACAGTTAGAANGATAATAGTGAATCAAGTAGGAAAAACGTTTGCCACCAGCGCGCTCTCTTGCAATACGCTGTCTAAACAGTTAGAAATGGAACGGTCTCGTGTAGTAAAGAATTGTGTAGAATAAAAAAAAACTAAAAAAACTCTGCGGTAGCATATATCTATCTATAACAGAGAAATACTAATACGTGTTTTTACCATCTAATTCACCGAGACGTTGAGTTTTATAATATGTATAGAGCATAAATGGTAAACACTAAGTAAAATTCAACTTTATTTTTAAAAAAAACCTAAACAATAATTTTGTAGTCCACGTGAGCGGAGTCAAGGGCACAGCTAGTCATATAATAATTCAGTGTTATATACTTGCAGAACATTAACTTAAATTTTTTACATAAATAAGGTTTCAGCTCTAAGCTCGAGCAGCATTGTTTCCTGCTTGCTTCTTTCAGTTTCCTGGCCACCTTATTTACTTTTCGCATTTTTATAACAGTGGCATGCAAACAATCTCTCTGCTAGACCTTCAAATTTAACAATTTCAAGAAAAATTTATTTGCTTTTGGCACTTTACATGAAGCAGTATTTTGTAATACTTTTCACGGAATATAAAAATATAGACAGAATATGCTTGCCTCTCTTTGCAATCATTGGTATTCTCGTCTCTGCGAAATCTACCGTGCCACTTAATTTACGCTAGAACACAATTCGTTAGGTCCGTGATAGTACAGAGTCGAACATAAAAGTTGACTCAAACTGCTTCTACAAACTTAGCAAGAGGATTTACTAAAAAAANGTGATAGTACAGAGTCGAACATAAAAGTTGACTCAAACTGCTTCTACAAACTTAGCAAGAGGATTTACTAAAAAAAACTGCCTAAGAAAGTAAAAAAAAATATCTTACCATTTTAAAACTTTGGGACCCAACTGTAAAATGACAGNAAAAAAAACTGCCTAAGAAAGTAAAAAAAAATATCTTACCATTTTAAAACTTTGGGACCCAACTGTAAAATGACAGTAAACCTTTGCCAACCCTATCATATTCCATCGATATATTCAAAGACTACTAAAATGAAATATTCATTCTACATAAGATTTTTAGCTCAATATTTTGTTTTACATCCTACCTCATCTAGTCTAGATAACAATGCAAAAGATGTATTCGAGCCAGTGTCTACTTGAAGCAATAAGCCGTATCTTATTTAGATGCGAAACCAGAATGGATGTTGAGAATTCGTTAGAAACTTGAGAACTGAGTGCTGCAGCTTTCAAAAACAGGAAGCCATAATTTATAGTCGTCATATATTAATTTTTACATATGTGATGACTGTACTCAGTGGATAGAGAAGAGGAACTGCAGTAGCTCTTCACGATATATTTTGATATATTGTTCAAAACACACGTTAAAAATATGATATATTTTGCATCTTAGAGATAGTTCTGGTAATATTACTTAATTTTGGTAATTGCCAAATATTGACAGTATTGCAAAATAATGAAAAAAACTGCAAAATGTTGACGATTTTACAAAAGACTGTGTGATACGCAAAATTGCGACATTAGCACATTCTGACTTCTTGCGACTTCATGGTATATGGGGTAAGAAAACATTTACTGCAGAGTAGTGAACACTTATGTTACTAAAGTAAAATAAAATCAAGTAATTACTATGTGATATCGACATGTATTACGATAGTTAAAACATATGGTTATCGATTTCCAATACTTTAGAGTAGCTATGTATTGTTCTGAAATAGATGTGGTTTTAGCATGTCGGTAAAAGATAGTAAAAAAAACAGATACCTCGCAATATTTCTGAGCAGGGGTTCCATAGGTCCCCGGCCGGGTCACTCCCGGAATTTCGCAAATGGGAATCGTGCCGGACGATGCTACTGGTCAGCTGGTTTTCTCGGGGATCTCCCGTTTCCTCCCGCACTTGTTTTCCGGCGCTACTAAATTCTCGCCTCATTTTACCCTTGTCGGCTCTCAAGACCTCGTTGTTAAGAGCCGCCCCAATCTCTCATAGGTGCTCCAATAGCTGAAGACCAGACTGTACCGCGACCCAGGCGCCCATGTTCCCTTGTCGTACCTCGGGCACGTCCCTTTTCCCACTCTAAATAGTGTTCCACTGCCGGCGGCCACCGACTGTACGTAATAAAGCCATGTCACAGGCGGGCGCTTCTATTACTGTATAAATTACCCCCTCCCGCCCTCGCCCACAGGGGGTTGGCGGGCGACTCGGCGACCTTCCTCGCCCCACAACCCCCGACAAGCCGGTCCTACTCGGACCCGGCCCTGTTTGTTTCGCAACTGTTTGCGCTCGCTGTTTTGTCACGTGACACCAGGCGGCGCTGGCGCCACGCCACGTCGATAACAACTGTCCGCTGGAGGGTGGGAGGGTTCTCTCAGCGTCCGCTGTGACGTGGCGTGACGTAGCCGCAGACCACAAACACACGGAGGCCAAGTATAAACCCCTGGTACAGGCTATCCACGGTAAAGTGAGTACTTCTGAAAGACCTCTCATTTAAAACAATAGTCAATAAATATATTTTGTTTTAGCACTAGACGTTAACTTCCGAATGCGGTAAAATACACACATTGTATTTATTGCTCACATGGCAATATTTATTTTAAAAAGTAGTTAAAGCGTAAAATATGGCTAAAAGGAAAAAGTGACTAGGGCCTCAAAACTGCTCACTTTACCGTGAACAGCATATCAAGTAAGGCCGAAACGATACAGGATGTATCTAAACTAGACCGACAAACGTAAGGATGTTGGATAGCAATAAATTGATTATTTTATATTTGTACCAAAAATTTTTCAACTTTACGCATTTTTATGTGATACCATTTTTCTCGAATAAAAAATTTCGCACATCACATTTTTTGAACAGTCTGATCTCAAATCCAAATATTTTATATTTTGCTGCAACCATAATAAAAAATACTGAGTTGTGTATAAGAAAAAAATGTACACTATAAACTAATTCCGTAGGCTACTGCGTGACACATATGTAATCACCAAATAACAGGTCATACCTATGAAAAAAAAAGTTAAATATTAAGAAATGTTTGCATATTTTAAACATTTTTTTTTAAGGCATGAACTCTTATTATTTGGTGATTACATATATTTCAAGCAGTAACCCATAAAATAAGTTAACAGTGTTAAATTTTTTTATTTGTATAACATTATATTTTTTATTATGGCTGCAGCAAAACTGAAGAATTTTGTATTTGATATCAAATTATTAAAATACATATATAATGTAAAACAATTTATTTGAGGAAAATGACGACACATACAATGCGTGCAAGTTGAACGATGTTTGGTACAATTATTAAATAATTACCTTTATGTATCACACTTTTAAAGCTACGCATTATTCATGAAAAAACATTGATAAAATATATGCGAATCTAAAGTGGATCCTGAGGGCGATACACATATTTAAAATTGGACCTGAAATACTAGTTTATTACAAATATTGCAGGAAAAATTTTTACGTTGTAACATTTAGTGTCTGGATAATGTGTAACGGAACAAAGAATTGTAAACACAACAGCACTTATCTGTCACTGTTATCAAATTGTTTCATAGAAATAATCATAGTTGCTACCCTCATTTCAACTTAATCTTCATAACACTGTAGTATAATTGTGATTTATGAACCCGCATGTCACAGACAACTTTGCGCATTATCCAGACACTCGGTGTCCCATCTCTTGTTGTAATAAAGTAGTGCTTTAGGTCCAACTTCAAAGATCTCTATCACCCTTAAGATTCACTTTAGACCCTGTTTTCCCCTCTATTTTCTGTGATTATCCTGCGGCCGAAGTTTATCGGTCTAATTTTGAAACTTACTATATTAAAGAAATTATATTATAGATTACTTAAAGTACCTGGGTAAATAGACGTGAGTTAAAGGCGTGTGTAGGATTAGTTAAAGCAGGGTGCAGACAGCAAATTGAAGACCCACTTTTACGAAACTAAAAAAAAAAAGTAAAATTATGTTTAATCATATTTGTTAAAAATAGTCTACATTAAACCTACTTTTAATATAGTGGTGGTTTGGAATATATCATAAGACCTTGGCTTCGTCTTCGACGACGCTGCAGACGGGGGTCGCCAAGGTCTTACGATTTTTTCTGCGATTTTAAAATTTTCTAAAAAAAAAAATTGTGATTCTTTTTTTGTTTCAGGAGGTATATTTTATTCAAGATGGTGGCCAAAGGTCAAGGTCATATGACGTCAACCAAAATCAAGGTCATGGTTGCTTGTCATGGTTTCTCGCTGTTGCGAGTGAGGCAAATGGATTTTTTTCAAAGTGTTCCCATGATTGTCATAGAAACAAATTATAGGTTTAAAATATGTAATTTTTGTGTTAGGTAAAGGTTTTAAGACACCATCCAAGATGCCGGTTATGGTTTTATGCTTCCTGCTATTGCAAGCGGAGTGCGTGTGTTTACGCAGAGTGTTCCCATGTTCATCTACCTTAAAACTGTATAGTAAAAATTTTTTTCTCAATCGTCGTCATGATTAGTACTCGTATGAACAGCGTATAACACGTCCTACCACCACAATCTTTACACTCAACATGTATGGTAGAAGATTCTCCAGTTCGGTGCATGGCGTGTGAGGTCGACAGACATGAATATCAAAGTATAGTTAGGTTGGCAATATATATTAAGGTTTTACTTTACGCTTCAGTCGGTTCGTAAGGAAGTGGTTTGCTATCCTGTTGTACTAACCAGGACGGCCTGGTCTTGTCTAGCAACCTTTAACACACAGCTTACAGCACTCGACGCTTGTGTAATATGTGATTGCGCTGGTTGGTAAGTGCTTATAACTATTTTCTTTCACATTTTGTTTTTTATATCTGTTGGCATCATTGTGTAGCAGTGTTGACTTATCACGCCTGTGCTTCTCGGCTTCGCAAAAAGTATTTTTCTTTTTTACTAATGATATGTACAACAATATACACTAGTTGTTTAATGCTTATAACTAATTGCTTTTATATTTGTTTTGTATATGTCTGTTTGCATCAGCACATAGCAGGGACGTCTCTGTTGCACCACTAATGTTTTAAAATGTTTGTTGTTTTGCGGCAAACAAAGGAACACAGTCTATACAAGTGGCGTAATGTGTATCGCACTTGATGCATATTAGTCGATTTTTAAGGTTGGGCTTTGTGATCATTTGTACTTTCTCATGTTGGCATGCATTCGAGCTTTTACTAAACTTCTTGGCGTGATACCAACACTGATATCACTATTATGGACTCTGGCTCCGACTGGTAATGAGATCAGAAGGAATATAATAAAACCAACGTGGGATGGCAGAGCATGTGACTCTGCTCCTACCAGGATGCCAGGTGGAAGGAGATCAGAAGTAAAATGAGAAAAACCAAGGTGGCAGCAGATGACAGTGATGAGTGAACATCCAAGATGGAGGTGTCGGTTGGTAAGAGAGAGGAAAGGGTGCATGTAAATGAGACCGAAAGGAATATGAGTAAATCTCAAAGGATAGAGCAGGCGATAGAGAACGGGCGTGGAGAGAGAGACTGGAAGGAATGAGAGAAGTTGCACGACAGGGCAATGAACTCGAACATTCTTCTTATATGATGGATGGTGCTAGCATGGAATGACAGATTGTGAATGTTAGGGTGATCCTTCATCCCTCATTCCCAAAAAAGAGTCAATTAGCCAGATTGTAGAGTCATGCTATTTTCGGACTGAGAGACTCATTAAAATTTGGGTAAAGAAAATTTCTGCGGGAAATTTGTCTGATTTTGGGGAAAATTCGGGAAATTTTCGGCTTTTTTGAGGGAAAAAGAGAAATTCCGAGGGAAGAAAGGGAAAATGGCCGCCTTTGATGAGGAATGACAGAGCAGGAGGATGCCACGTGACGTCATCCAAGATCGCGGCTGTGGTTCCCCGGCTGCCTGCCAGGACGCCAGTTGTTTTGGAACTTCCATTTTCTAACTACTGTTGTAGACTTCAAGTCTATTATAAACGTTGAGCTACATAACAAATGTTACATGTTTTATAAAGTAATGTGTTGTAAATATAAAATATTTCTTCTTAGTTTCGAAGGAATTATTTGCAACAAGTACGTAAATTTTTTACTGTGCAGCACACCAAGTTTACTGGTGTACAAACAAAACTGGTTATTGTACAAACAAAACTGGTTATTGTACAAACAAAACTGGTTATTGTACAAACAAAACTGGTTATTGTACAAACAAAACTGGTTATTGTACAAACAAAACTGGTTATTGTACAAACAAAACTGGTTATTGTACAAACAAAACTGGTTATTGTACAAACAAAACTGGTTATTGTACAAACAAAACTGGTTATTGTACAAACAAAACTGGTTATTGTACAAACAAAACTGGTTATTGTACAAACAAAACTGGTTATTGTACTAGCAAAACTGGTTATTGTACAAACAAAACTGGTTATTGTACAAACAAAACTGGTTATTGTACAAACAAAACTGGTTATTGTACTAGCAAACAAATAATTTTTTCAACAATAATTGTGAAATAGTGAATTTATTATTATTTTCAATATACATAAATATAAGTAATACCTTGCCAAGTGGCATAGTGGAAACAAGCTAGACTCATAGTCTGGAGGATCCAAGTTCGATTTCCGGTTCTGACACGGAGATTTCGGTTTTACGTGGTTTTGCAGAAAATGTAGGTGACAATCTCAAAGTAGAGATAACACTGGCTAAGCTTCAAATTGTTTCTACTGTCGGCAAAGACTGCGCCCCAGATATCTGCGAACTTGAGCATCTTCACACAGAAAGGTGACGTCATTTCCTATTCTTGGAACACATTAGATAGCGGAGTGGGAGTGCAGCCGAGAATATTAGTGTCTGCTACATTATGTAAAGAATAACAGAAAACATTGTTCGTGGTCACCGCTTTTCACTCATGCCCCTTCATATTTTGAAAGCCAGCCACTACTGTTGAGGTGAGTATGCTACTGTCTTCTATGCTCTCACTTTTGACACTACAATAGACTTACTGTTATTTCATACAAACGTTTAAGGCCCCCGTCTACCTGGAACTTTTTCTCACGTTTAGGCCGAGAAGCGCGGGAGCGATAAGGGCGACACTGCCACGCGCATCAAGTACGCCATCGCCGCTAAGCGCAAGGCTCTGAACTGGCGTGCAGTGTTCTCGTCGTGCTGCGTGTACCTATGGGACTTTCAGCGGTGACCATATTATTTTATTAGTGGGAAGTCTTTAGGAAGGTTCAGTGCAGGCCCCTATAGTAGTTTTGTATGTATCTGATGCGTGCATTTTGAGCTACAGCGCCTTGGAAAGGCCGTTTTTAGCGGTTTTGGAGTACTCTGAATTGATGTTTCTAACGTACGTGACATTTTGAAAGTACTTAACAGCTCTCGTCTGAAGTGTGTGTTCTTTTCGTAGATCAGAACGTTGGACGCACGCTTAATAGTTTCGTTGAAAAACGTGTATTTGTAACACTCTGCAACGCAGTTCAAGCGCCAGGTAGACGGGCGCCTTAACTATGAAAATTTATTTACGTTCGCAGAGCGGAACTTATTGAAGGAGTTAATATTTTCCGGCCAGTTGGTATGAAGAATTCCACGTCGTGTTCTTAGTTTACGAGCTCCTCCTACAAGAGACAGCAGCCAAATAGCACGACTGTTCGTAATCTTCGTCCAGGCCCACAGTTATGTGCGACGTCGTATACCATCCCGATATATGCGCAGTTGATTTTAGATCAACACAACGCCACATACACGTACCGTAAACAATTATCTGATACGTGCAAGTCTTTAACATGACACCTGCTTCAAGTGGTTTGTTGTGACGGATCACCTGCGATCCTTTCACAAGGGGTCTGTTTTTTGACGTTGGCGCTTTCAAGTTCATTATTATGCAAAGAAATAAAGAGCGAATGTCAATAAAACTGGCCCTTGATATAGCAGTAGCACGAATTTATGGAACTTAAGAAAGTAACTCTGCGTCTTTTATTGAAATACCAATTAAAAAAATTCAATTTTGTTTAAATAATTACCAAAGTGAACGAAAATTTAGTAAATCATAAAATGTAGTTAATTCATATTTTTACGTCAGCTAACAAAAATTTATTTGAAAGATGCGATCATGTTAACTAGTGTTCGTTCATAATAAACATAATGAAAAGTTAACTCACTTGGGGATGTCCTTTGAGCAACCTTTATTTACTGCGTTTCAAAATACTGTGTTTTTATTTAATCAACTTGATTTCCGCAGTGAACTGTTTAAATAAGCATCTAATGCACGCCTAGAATTAGTGCTAGTATTTATCTTCTCAATCACTAAACACACGACTGTTTACAAAACCCGCCTCTTCTCCTTGCTATGTAGTTATTAACCCACAAAGAAAGATCAAAGAGTAATATTCTTTATCGCTGCCCAACCAATGCGAGATTCTCATAAAAATTGAAAGGGGCAAGCGTGGCTAATGAGAAAATGAAACGAGGGATTGGGAAGGGGGAGGAATAGCAAGGGAAAAGCGTAAAAAAATATAATAAGACACCCCTTTTCATAAAATCTTTGCGGTGAACAAATGGCAAATGTTCGTTTCTATTTTCGGAGGGGTTGAAAAAAAAATGGTTAGGGGGCGTAAAGACGTGCGCGATCGTTTTTCCAGCATTTAATTTTGAATAATTCCCGGCCAGTTGTCTGTGNGGACGCACGCTTAATAGTTTCGTTGAAAAACGTGTATTTGGAGCACTCTGCAACGCCAGGTAGACGGGCGCCTTAACTATGAAAATTTATTTACGTTCGCAGAGCGGAACTTATTGAAGGAGTTAATATTTTCCGGCCAGTTGGTATGAAGAATTCCACGCCATGTTCTTAGTTTACGAGCTCCTCCTACAAGAGACAGCAGCCAAATAGCACGACTGTTCGTAATCTTCGTCCAGGCCCACAGTTATGTGCGACGTCGTATACCATCCCGATATATGCGCAGTTGATTTTAGATCAACACAACGCCACATACACGTACCGTAAACAATTATCTGATACGTGCAAGTCTTTAACATGACACCTGCTTCAAGTGGTTTGTTGTGACGGATCACCTGCGATCCTTTCACAAGGGGTCTGTTTTTTGACGTTGGCGCTTTCAAGTTCATTATTATGCAAAGAAATAAAGAGCGAATGTCAATAAAACTGGCCCTTGATGTAGCAGTAGCACGAATTTATGGAACTTAAGAAAGTAACTCTGCGTCTTTTATTGAAATACCAATTAAAAAAATTCAATTTTGTTTAAATAATTACCAAAGTGAACGAAAATTTAGTAAATCATAAAATGTAGTTAATTCATATTTTTACGTCAGCTAACAAAAATTTATTTGAAAGATGCGATCATGTTAACTAGTGTTCGTTCATAATAAACATAATGAAAAGTTAACTCACTTGGGGATGTCCTTTGAGCAACCTTTATTTACTGCGTTTCAACATACTGTGTTTTTATTTAATCAACTTGATTTCCGCAGTGAACTGTTTAAATAAGCATCTAATGCACGCCTAGAATTAGTGCTAGTATTTATCTTCTCAATCACTAAACACACGACTGTTTACAAAACTCGCCTCTTCTCCTTGCTATGTAGTTATTAACCCACAAAGAAAGATCAAAGAGTAATATTCTTTATCGCTGCCCAACCAATGCGAGATTCTCATAAAAATTGAAAGGGGCAAGCGCGGCTAATGAGAAAATGAAACGAGGGATTGGGAGGGGGGAGGAATAGCAAGGGAAAAGCGTAAAAAAATATAATAAGACACCCCTTTTCATAAAATCTTTGCGGTGAACAAATGGCAAATGTTCGTTTCTATTTTTGGAGGGGTTGAAAAAAAATTGTTAGGGGGCGTAAAGACGTGCGCGATCGTTTTTCCAGCATTTAATTTTGAATAATTCCCGGCCAGTTGTCTGTGTTTGTGCGCGAGATATACGTGGAGATTTTATGTATGCATGGCGGCACGAATCTGTAAACTCCACAGGCCCCAAAAGCACCCCCCTCTCTCTCTCTGGAGAATTAGCCCTTTTGCGTATATCTCTGAGCAGCGTCGACAGCGAAGCTACCCCTCCTTCCACCCCCGAGCACACCCGCGGAATCCCCCCTCCCCCTTCCATGCCGGCACCAACATACACTAATCCGTCTGTGTGTGTTGTGATGGGTGGAAATGTGGCAACGATGCATTCTAATGGGATTCCGGTCGGTCCGGAACCCTAGCCGGAAACTGCTCGCTTGTGGGAAGGTCGGTCAGGGGGTTGAGGCCGTGGCAAGAGTTGTTGGGGGTTGGAAGGGGGAGGAATAAGGGTTTGGGAAGCTGCATTCGAACGCTGGGAGGTCGGTAGGCGTGGCCATGGCAAGACAAGCTTGGTTCCTAAACGCACGACTCTTTGCTATCGTTTCCCCGTTATCATAATAGACGGCAAAGCTGCCTGTACTGTAGCCGTTATCCGGTTATGATTATCGCCGTCGTGTTAGTCTCTCCAGATATTGCCTACGACTAATTCCTGGTTGAGCTCTTTAATGGCGGATCATGGTTTTAAATCAGTGACGTTACCAACAGCATTGTTTTGGACGGCCCGACTATCTTGGTCTTTAAACGCTCGCACTTCTTAAAATAGCAATAAACATCGCATTTAAGAACACTTTAATTATTTTTAGTTTTGCGTGAGATCTCCTTTAAAAGCAGAAGGTTTTGTCTCACTGCAAATGTAGTGAATCATATTTTTTAACGGTTGCAATTCAATTCCACTTGCATAGCTTGGTAATAAAAATCGACTCGTTTCTTTGCTCTAAAACAATTTTATCCATAAATATTGCTTCAGTTGTACGAATTTTGACAGCCTTGGCCCTAAGCCAGTTTTCTTAATCATTCTTAAGGAACCTTGTACGTGGTACGTTCCTTCAGAACTGTTGTTTTTCCGGAGTGTATTATTGTAGGCGTTAAATAGTCAAACTTCCAACAAATGTTTCTCATGTACATTCCTAAATTAACACAGACCTGTATTACATATTTATATTCAACTTTAATCTCTAAGTGGTTAGGGTTCTGCTTTTATGGCCCATGCTGTAGGTTTGAAAGAATGAACGATAGTTATGTGACTCGAGTGTAAAGACGAAGACTTATTTGATTCCTATCGCAGACTCACCCTTAAGATGGCCTCCTGGCAAGGTATTTTGCATGTCCGAGACCTAGAAGCATGAAAGCGCTAAGGGCGACCCAGGCATGCGCATAACACCTCATAGTAGCCTCTATGCGCAAACAACTCAAATTGCGCTCCGTCTTCCCATCGATAACACACTTATATGAGGCTTTTAGCTGTGACTATATAATTATATAACAGTATTACAGATAAAACTGTGTTGCACCTGTAATATACCTTTCTAAATATTCTGCACCGGTACGTTCATATTTAAATTTACCGCGAATGTATCCAATCTAGCGATTTTAAACTGTGAAAAAATTGACTCGGGTGATTTGTGGAGATCCTGAAATTGGTATGCACACGTGCAAAGTTTCTTAGATGCTATTCCTGAGAAGATGGCAGTGAAGCGCGTTGAGTAGTTTTGTTATACGGCGTTTTTCTTTTACCGAAGTTCTGCACGCAGTTTGGCGGATTTTGCTATTTCTAAGAGAAATGAAAACAGTGGATTGCCAAAGCATAAAAATCAAGGTGGAATGATAGAGTAGGACGTCGTGTGACATTGATATTTTCAGTTGATATGTGTACAATAACTCTCCCATAAATAATTTCCTGATAATCTGCGGCAAGAAGTTTGGGTACTACACGAGCGTGGCTTCCAGCAGACATCTCTGGCTGCAATCAAACTTCCCGACCTTTTTAACGCTAAATTC
The DNA here is from genome assembly GCA_002778355.1 of Clitarchus hookeri. Lineage (NCBI taxonomy): Eukaryota > Metazoa > Arthropoda > Insecta > Phasmatodea > Phasmatidae > Clitarchus > Clitarchus hookeri. The sequence continues at coordinate 359,758 of NQII01002105.1, read as the reverse complement.
CCTAGGTGCATTGACCTCAGATACGCGTCCGTGCTGTAGTCCAAAACCGAGCCTGTTAACTTAATTTATGTACTCTGCAAAATGTGTTATAACTGACCTCTGCGAAGTTGCTTCTTACAAATAAAACTTTTCTTGAGCAAACATTCACTGATAAATCGTGCAGATAGTGGTAACCAAATAAGCACATCGTTTATTCCCTACGATGTTTCTATCAATGCTCAAGGAATACTGCTTCAAAGTAAATGTATGGTAGGAGGTCAAAGGTTAAATATATCTATATAAAATTAAAAATCCTGACAGACTGACTCACTCATTCACTTATCATCTAACAGCCCAAACTGCTGGATGTAAGCACTAAATAAGAAAGAATTGGTCAAAATTCGACTTTTGAGATTGGAAAAAGAGTAAAAATATTCTAGAGGACTGATCAGCAGCTCATTAACCCGATGAGATAGCATTTTGCCCTTTGCTTTAAAAAGCTACATACATAAATGCGTAAAAAGAAGTTTCAGTATTTTTTTTAATTCAACCCCCAAAAACAATGAAAAGGAGTAAAATATATTTTCATAGACACCACAATAGCTTATTAAACCAATTAAAATATATTTATGCGTTTACCTTAAAAAATTTATTTTATATATTTTTTTTAAATGTAATATTTAAAACATTTTCAAAAACCCAATGAGATCTCGTTATGATATTTCCTTTAAAATGCTACTTATACTAATGTATAAAAATAAGTTCAAGAATTTTTTGAAATTCAAACCCTAAGAGAGTGAAAAGTGGTCAAATGTGTTTTCGGAGACTCTTCAATAGCATTGACCAAGTGAGATATCGTTGTGCTCTTAGCTTCAAAAGGTAGACTATAAGAATGACTGAAAACTGATTTCAAGAATTTTTTTTTTAATTCGTTACGTGAGAGGGCGAAAAGGACTAACAGTTATTTCCGAGGACTCGTCAATAACTTATTAAACCCGATACTTGATCGTTTGGCATAGGCACAGTTATAACAAATACGTAGATTTTGATGTCAATGAGGATAGTAAGTTTCTTGATATCTCGGATCCAGCAAATGTGATGGAACATCTTCATTATTGTGCTCGTAAGGGGATGAAAGCAATAAATAGTCTTATGAAGGTGTGAAATTAAATAACTAAATTATTTCATTAAAAACTTTTTTAAACAAAATATATCTTGCACACGCGAATACTGCAAATAACAACTTTATTCGGAAATCTCGCCGGCGGTTTATGCAAGTGTTTATTTGATTGAANCACACGCGAATACTGCAAATAACAACTTTATTCGGAAATCTCGCCGGCGGTTTATGCAAGTGTTTATTTGATTGAAAACATAATGCATTCAATAAATGTTCCATTAAATAATTAAATACATATAGTCGGATGCTTAAGTATTTGTTGATGAACCTACCTTCGCAACTGAATACAGGGTTTGGACGTGTACTTAAGTGCTATTGGCCTGTTTCAAATTATTTTTTTTAACATTTGTATTAAATAAAGAACCATCAGTTGGTCATTTTTATTGGATTTATATCAGAATAATAATTTATGTACTGTTTTCAGGGGTACACAATTATTTGGTAAGCACACTGGAATTAAAGGGAGTGTTTTAAAATGCTATAGAAATAAAAACACTCGTGGCATATTATCCATGAGCTTGGCGTCGGGTTACCCGGTGGTGTTGGTGGGAAGGTTTAATGAAATGTCGTGGTGCTCCACTTTGACGGGACAGGACTGTATCGCGCCACATAACAGCTCACCCCTCGACCCGCTGCCACCATTTCGCTGCGGAGCTAATTTGTAATTGATGAAGCCCGGCCCGAGGCGACGGCACAATTTTCATTTGAACCAGGCGCAGTCAGCGACGGCAAGCGTGAGTCGGGGCGCGGGGGGCAGAAAAGAACGTTGTTCGGTGCATTGGCGACGAATTACAGCGCTCGGTAAGTGTAATCACCAGCTGTTTATTACCGGAGCAAACAATCGCCGCGATTAACGAGCTCCATCGGGCGACTTGCCCNTAAGTGTAATCACCAGCTGTTTATTACCGGAGCAAACAATCGCCGCGATTAACGAGCTCCATCGGGCGACTTGCCCAATCCTTTCGACCGCGTAATGACCTTGCTTTCAGGACTTCAGCACCCGAGCAGGGTAAAAAAAAAACAGAGGAAAACATAAACTGCGTTCACGAAAATAGCTTGGTTTTTCTGGAATATTTTACTTTTCGTTGTGGACGAAATCTCTTTACTAAGTTCTACGTAAGGCAGTCGATAACTCTCGATGACAAAATTTTTGTCTGCCACATTTCCGTGGCGTTTATTTCCCCGCCAGTGGCGACAGTTGTGTTTCAGGTCGTTGTGAATGTCTTTGGCAAGAATGTCGTGCAGTATCTATCAGTTTTTAAACCTGCATTAACATCGCTTTGTCTATTTGAAATATCCAAGTTCTGTTCTAAATATCGGTATGCTGGTTTTTAAACGCGAGGGGGAGAAAATTAAAGTTCATAACAATCGATAAATAAATGTCGCAGCATTGGAAGATAGAACTACGAGAAACGTTTTTATCGGACGATACACAAATGTTTATAAACGTAATAATTAAATATCGATCTGTAACTTGTGAAAACGATGCTAAATCTAATGATAAAATTAACTTCCCAAAGGCGAATTAAAAAATAATATGTCTAAAAATCAGTGTCGAAAGAATTTTTGCTCTATAGTTTCTATTTGGTAGCGATTTTTTTAAATACTGTTTGGATTTTACATAATGAACGCACATTAAATATAATAACATTCATCGCGCAAATAACGTCGTGGTGGGGCTCGTGTCTGCAGCTATTTCGTCCCACCAAAACCAACCGGTTACCAAAACCAACCGGTTTCGATCCTCGGCGGGGTCGCTCCAAGATATTCGCACGTGGAACTCGTGCCGGTCGATGCCGCAGGTCGGCGGGGTTTTCTCGGGGTTCTCCGGTTTCCTCCGCCCTTCCATTCCGGCGCTGCTCCAAACTCACCTCGCTTCACCCTCTGATCTTTTTAGCCACTCTTCCAGTCATAATAATAAATTATTTTTAGGTTTTTTAATTTGGTAAAATAAGGGTTGTTGTTCTTTGTTTTATTTTGCGCAACTGCTTGTTGGTTTAGTTTATTTAAAAAAATATGTCTAATTTTTTATAAGTAAAACGCACCTTTGGTTTATTTCACCCCGCTATGGTACAAAAGGCGATATAGTAAAAAACAATAACCTAAACTGAATGAACAGTGAACTGTATGTGAATTCTATAATATGGTCGCCGGCTAAGCGCAACAATATATGAAAAGAGAAAAAATTCGTGACTGTATTTAGAATGTTTACGCGATGATCAGGTATATTCATATGTGCGGTATCTTCATACTTTTTTGAATCAATGCTTTGAAAAATAAATTTTTGTATGACGTATAAAGTTATTTCCTAATGTATTCCATGTATTACAATCGTTTTATTCTTCTGTTGACAAAAAAAGTATCCTATTTTTGGTTAATATTTTATTTATAAATAATANGTATTACAATCGTTTTATTCTTCTGTTGACAAAAAAAGTATCCTATTTTTGGTTAATATTTTATTTATAAATAATACGAATAAGAAAAAGAGAAAATACGTCTGTTGGTAATGTGTGGCAAGAAAAATTTCGAATGCAAAATATTTGCGAAGTGAGTACGCACGAGTGCGTAACGTTGCTCTTTCGGTGTAATTTACTAACTAGACTTACTGAACGAAGCTCTGATTGGATAAGGCGGAGGAATAGCTTGAAAGTGGCTTCAGAAAAGTTAGAAGTATCAACGAACGGGACTAACGTCGACTTAGGGCATCTTCCGCAAGGACTCGTTTTCTCTACCTGAGTCGCTACCTCCAGGTTGGAACCGGGCTAACAAGGGATGATGAAAGAGGGACGAGATTGGGGCGTCGAGGTGTAGTGGGTGTCCTGGTGACGTGCTAGGGGGGTGGGGGCGGAGACCCGGGAGTATTTGCGGAGCGGACCGCAGTTGGGGAATGCACCCCGGACTGCGGCAGGTGATAATTGCCTGGTGCCCGCCCCTCGGCGTCCGGCATTCCTCCTGGAGCCGGCCGACCGCCACACTGTGCGTGCAACATCGCCACAACTGACAGCCACGCTTCCCCCGTTTCACAGTTTTCCAGATTCCGCACGTCAGCGAAATCCAATACTCGAACGTCTAGGAATATCAGAAGAGACCAAACCAGATATTTTTTTATTATAGCCAATTTGCGGTTTCTTCAGATTTCTTTAAACGGACCTTTAAAAAATTACCCCACGTATGACGTGTTTAGTCGTTTTATAAATATGCCATTTATCAAAATCATCTTATAATGGTTTTAACAGAAAATCACGTATTTTTTTATTAAATTAAAATTTTACATATATTTTATCTATAAATTTTTATAGTTCATTTATAATTAATACGAATGAAACAGAGAGAAAATAGGTGTGTTGTAATGTCTAGTAAGAAATAGTTCTCATACAATTACAGAACGTCAGGTAATTCGCAGATACTGACTGAACCACACGAACCTATGGTCAAAACTAAGTAAAAAATACTCTTACGTAAAAATGCATTACACTCTTCGTTTACGATAAAAACGCCACGAAAGTTCCAGAAACCATTGTAGCAAACATGTAGTATTCCAGTTATATAAGGGCGAGGTGATGTGGCGATGCTGCAGCTAATGTCGTCGTAAGACATACGGCGAGGGAACAAGCCGAGCTCAGTATTGCCAAGGAGGCCATGGAGTTCACATGCAGTGAGTACTGGGACATGGCAATAGCCATGAGTGCATCCGGCGGCCGAGCTCCGTGCATGCTGCATGCATCCGACATGCGGGAAAGTGCATTGCTATGGGCAGAGCGAACTTAAAACACCTGTTATGACGTTTCTACTTTTTGCATGTTGATGATGTGCGCTGTGCTTAACGTGGAGTTAAGTCATTTTACCTACTTTAATGTTGTTTTTCTCGTAAACCAAGGGCCTTACGCATTATTACCAAATAATATTTTCTACTTAGTTCTGACAATATATTCGTGTGGTGCAGTCCGTATCCGTGGATTATATGACACCCTCTATTATTACATCGAGTGCGCACGAATGCGGTGCGTAATCCCTTTGGTCTAATTTTCTAGACTTGGTTAAGCTTTGTTTGCGCGAGGCAAAGGAATATGCCAGAAGTACAACTGTAGCAGTGCTTCACAAAAGTTGGAAGTAACCGTGGCAATACTATAAGGGCGCTGCATTACTGTCGCTTAAATAGCGTTCAATTTGTTCGAAATAAGTTTTTTTTTTTTTCACCCTTTCTAAGAAACCTTTAAACGTGTTCCCACTATAAAGAAACGTGTTCCCATTATAACGATTGCGATTAACAGCCATTTCTATGTCCATTAAAAACTATAGGCCTATAATAAACTACCAACAAGTACTTAAAATGAGAACTATAATATATTTAGTAAACATGTATCCAATATTAAAAGGGAACTGAATTTCTTGAATCTGAAATTGTTATACAAGATGTTTACATTGGTACTTGAGAAATATAGTATAGGTATACGTATATATATTTTTTTATGTTGTCTTATGTTGTATTAACATCTTTATGTTGCATGTAATATTTCAATTTTTTATTATCGTCCTATGTATTTTGTTGTATATATGACAAAGCTGAATGCATTGTAAAATGCTTAATGGTTATAAAAATAAATGTCAAATAAATATTAAATATTATATATACGAAAAGAAAACGCACTTCAAACGAGGTAAGAATAAAACTTTCAATACATAATTCACATAATGATATTTCCGAGCTGTACAACATACCTAAAAATAACTTTTTCCCACTGCTGTATCTCATAATACACTGGTTAAAAACATGCGAAACAATTATACAGAGGAGCTGCACTGAACTTTGCTTCAGACATTCCAGCAATAAAATGATGGCGCAACCTCTTAGTCCCATAGATACATGCAGCATGACGAGAACACTGCATGTCAGTTCAGAGCCTTGCGCTTAGAAGCGATGGGGCACTAGGTGCGCGTGTCAATGTCACCCTTATCGCTCGCGCGCTTCTGAGGCCCAAGCGCTCTAAGTAAGAAAGCTATATGTAACCGGCGCCCTTGACTAGCCGTAGTCGGAAATTGATATAATTGAAGTATTCTTTTGACGTGACTGAGAATGAGAATGAAATCGTTATATTTCAATGTAATTGAAATATTTTAGAAAAAATGTATTTGAAAGTGCGAACTCCTGTTTTAATACGAGCTCTGCAACGAATATTTTGAATGGGGTCACCTGAGGAGCCTGGACAATGAGACAGCAGTTGGAGGAAGATCTCTTAGCTATACGGTCCTTCCAGCCGCTTGTTCTCTAGAGTCCATTCACGGCTACTTACAATTCTTCTGAAGCCCTGCTGAAGCCCTTCTTCCATGATATTCCACCTCCTAAGGAGTCTGGAAAATTACACTAAAGGGACAGCGCACCGCATTCGTACATACTCAATGTACAAACTCAGTGTACATATGTACATACTCACCGTACATACTCAATGTACATACTCAGTGTACATATGTACATACTCAGTGTACATACTCACCGTACATACTCAATGTACATACTCAGTGTACTTATGTACATACTCAGTGTACATACTCAATGTACACAATCCGTGTTTTCTCTCTGAATTAAACGGGTAAAAATCTTCCTATGGACGACCGCTCCTCCATTCTGAGCGATGAGCTTACAGATTCTCGGCCAAAAAATTCCTAGAAACTTGATATCTTCTACCGTAAAACTGGATGGTTGAACTGCGTTTCCGACAGCTGACCCGAGAAAAATTTTTTTTTTTTCACACGTCGGTTACTCTTCGTCAGAGATCTGCGTTGATTAAAGTTGGTATTAAGCGATTTTTTCTAAGCACACAAGTACATTTTTTTTTCCGAGTACACCGTGTGTTTTGAGTAGAAAGAAAGCTTAACTGCTGAAATGGGTGAGGACGTTTAGGTTGGCGAAGAAGGTCAAGTGTCCAGAGAAAATCTGCCGGACACCGCCAAGTCCATCTTTGCAACGGCATCAATCACGTTTCCCACATGCGTGATCCCCTGCCGGGAATCGAACCCAGCTCGCCTTGATGGGAGGCGTGCGCTCTGGTAGCTGTGCAACTGCTGTAGAGAGGATGGTGTGAAGTATTGAGCGTGTCCGGTCCTGTGTCGG
>NQII01002105.1:332965-345391 GCA_002778355.1 Clitarchus hookeri | reverse complement strand
CCCCCCCCCCTCCTTCCGACAACCTTGGAGGGTTTCACGCATGGTTCACGACACAGCGATGATCTCACAGCTGAGCGGACAAAGAGCGACGGCCATTCGCCGCACGTCAACCGGAACACAGGGCTTTTGAATGCGTCAAAAGGGGTTGGTTGGCGAGGGTAGAGCGAGGTAGAGAGCGGATCGAGGACGGTGTGGCGTTGAGCTTCCTCGCCGGCTTGGAACAAACCTCACTTGGCGACCAAACCTCTAGCACCCTTTCTTTCGCTGCCAGCTACCCTCCCTTCCTTCTTTTACTCTTCCCTCTTCGCCCTTGCCTACAGCCGATTACAACCAAAGGTAATGGATAAAAAAAAATTAAAAAAAAAAGTACGCGAATGCAAACTTTTAAACACTTTTAAAACGAAGTATTCATGGGCGTAGCTCGGACTGTACTGGTATATTCGGTTATCTTTTCCTTTGTTGTTTAATACAGCGGCATATAAACTCTTAGTTTGAATCGTTGAAAGGAATTAGTTCTATGTCCCCAACTTCTTACTGTGCTTCTTTGAGTACAACGCCTACTAATTTCTCGTAACGAGTTAGCAAAGTACGTAGTACTTTTTTATTGTCGTCGGCTGTTTACAAAACCAGGCAGTAATCTCAATAAAATAATCCGCGTATTTTATTGCAGGCTGTCCAGTAAATACTGAAACTGGCAATAGAGTTGGTCATCACCTAAATAGTAGCTGAAAACCCCACAATTTTCAAAGCATGGGGTTTATATATATATTTTTTTAATTTGTTTGAAAACTCGCACTTTCGGTTGGTTTTTGCATGGCATCACCTCAAATGAAGAATATTATTAATCACGTGTGTAATATTTCCGACGAGTTGCACTATCAAAATCACACCAAACTTTTTCGGTAACGATGTCGTATTTTCAGAAAATGTACTTCCCTTACAAATTTTGACACTTCCTTCTTTTCATCACCCAAGTTTGATGTTTGGTTTTGTAGAAAAAGATGTACCAAGCTATGATAGCGTTTTATCTTAAAAACTTGCTTACTTTTAGTTCAGATTATAAAATGGCACAACACTTCCGGTTTCTCCATTTAGATAAAAATATATTTCTATAAAAATTGCAAGGAAGTTATTAGGAAGAAACAGATGAAAAAAATCATTCAACTGTGCAATGGCACGCGAAATACCGATTAAAGCTACGAGTAATCAAACATTTAAAAAACGCGTCTGTCTCTCGAAAGCCGTGAGATTTCACCAAGGTCAAATATTAGTAATCAGATAGTTAATTAATTGTTCATAGCTATCCATTATGTACGTTGGAGCCTGTATACAATATTCCCTTTATTGTATGGTGGTTTCCTGTTGATTAGATACAATTAGCTCACTAATTCACTTCCTGTGTAGCATATTATCTGCATTGGACATTTTAACTAAAAAATTTTACGTGCGTGAAAACGCTTTTTCCATGTAAGTCATCGATATGTTAGCCGTTTTCATATGTTGTTTATCTTAGTAGGTTAGCTGCCCCCTCCCCACTCAAACTAGATATTTTTTCCATATTGTTTCCATATAGTAAAGGGAATTGATCGTTCACATTATTAGGACGATATAAATATTTTGTGTCATAACATCTACACTACTGGCCTTTAAAATCGCAACACCAAGAAAAACGAGCTATCACAGCTAGATTTATTGGACAGAATACCCATCATGCACAGGAGACATGGTTGTTCTCGCAGCTCAGTGCGATGAACAGAACATGTGGAAGTCAGTACTGTGTGGCCCCAACCACGGGCGGTAATAACCGCTGCTACGCAACGCTGTTTCGAGAGAAAGTCTGGGGTGTCTCCCCCTGTGCTGCGTCGACGTGTGCCCAAAGTTGGTCCATTGTGGCTTCGGGTATCTTGCGGCAGGCCAGTAGTCATCTGGCCATGTTTGGGGCAGAGATCCGGTGAACGTGCAGGCGAGTAATCGTCTGGCCATGGTTGGGGCAGATATCCTGTGAACGTGCAGGCCAGTAGACGTCTGACCATGGTTGGGGCAGAGATCCGGTGAACGTGCAGGCCAGTAGTCGTCTGGCTATGGTTGGGGCAGAGATCTGGTGAACGTGCAGGCCAAGGACGCAGTGTGACATTGTGGCCATCCAGGAACTGTCGGACGATGTGTATTGCTTGGTCTTCCTGGTGCCGAGTGAGCCGAAATACATTTGCAAGTTTCTGTCAACCATGAACAATAATTTAATAAACCAACTTACAAAGTAGATAGAAAACCGTAGGTGGCCTACCTGAAAACATAGTCTGTGGTTGGAATGTAGCTGCTCTAAACTAGAACCATTCTAGAATGAGCATTGTAGAAGGGCATTGAATACCCTGAATGCATCTGCGTGAAATGCGCGTCAAATTGAAGAGAGTATAAAAGAAGAATGTCACAAGGAAAACAAATATGGCGACGAAAGTTTCTTGCTGAAATCTCAATTCAGTTGATTACTTACAGCTAAGAAAAAAATTATGTCACCCACTTACAAAATAATTACAAGATGTCCTCCAATTTTTACCTACGAAAAGTATCGTAAAGAAATGTTTGCATATTTGTAGGCTATGGTGAATAATAAATAGACATATTAAAAATAGTGTATTTTATTTTTTAAACCCATTGAGTAAAATTACAAGCTTTATTTAAAACTAGCGACCCGGCCCGGCTTCTCCCGGGTACAATTTAGTTTCTACAGAGATACAGTAATAACTAAATTGGGGAAGGACAATTACAATATTATATTATAGTAAATTAATAAACTAATATCATTAAAACATACATACTTACACGTCACGCCTATCTCCCAGAGGGGTAGGCAGAGATTATGGATCTCCATTTACCACGATCCTGACATACCTACTTCCTTCGCTTTATCCATATTCAAACATCTCTAATATAACATTATTATATGATAGTGGTTTAGATAATTTCTTTGTATACAACATTAATCGTTTTGCCTCCGACCGCTAGCACAAAAATATTTCTGTTTGACGTGACACGCGAAATGGCTACGTATAGTTGTCCGTGAGAAAAAAATGATCCACTCAAATCCACTCCAGCCACATGAAGAGTTTGACCCTGTGCCTTATTTATGGTCAGAGAATCGTTGGTTTTCTAGGTATTAAAACAGTTTCTCCAGTACCGCAGCCAGTTAGAATAGTACCTTCAATGAGATAACTTTTTAAACTTGTTATTTGTAATCGAGTCCCGTTGCATAATTTCTGTTGATTTACATTTAGTACAAAAGTATGAAAGCTTCTACTTTTAAAATCAGTCTTTGTGGTGGAATGCCAGAAGGATCCAATGAATTAAGAAATTATGTGTGATAGTGCACATCTTCTTCACTGTCGAGTACTGTATCTACTGAGTAATATACTTGTGTTTACGCATTGAATTTTGCGAGCCCTAATTAATTATTTTTTTCGACTTGTTCATTAGTAGGCGATAATATCGCTCTTTCTTTGAACCACGATAGTGTCTTATTTGAAAGGTAGTGTATTTCCGAGCAGACGTTATCCATCAGTTGTTGGTGGTCAGTGACTAAAACACATATATCACTATTGAGAGAACTTTTTCCACAATGCATTGGAGCTCTCCATTTTCGACTTTCAGTAGCATGCCAAGATGCTGTAAAGGACATTTCTTATCTTCATTAAACAGTTTCAACTATGAATTAATTTATTTTGATAAAAATTAAGTTCTTTATGGTTAGATAAGACAGTGAATGTTATGTTTGTTTTTACTGCGTAATTTAAATTGTAAATACGCTTATTACTACTTATCTTTGAACAATAGACATAGGCTACCGCTGAATTTTTTGTAGATCATTTAATTTTACACAATTCTTTCACACATGATTTTGTTATATCTCTAAAGGATTCAGCAACGTATTCCATGAGAGCGCGCTGGTGGCAAATGCTTTTCCCTACTTGATTCACTAATACCGTTAATGCTCAGCTCCTATAAGTGCTAGGGCAATTTTTAATACACACGAACCTTCCTCAATAAATGCAGATGATAACAGTAAAAACCACATCCAAATCCCTTCAGTGGTTCTCGAGATTAGCGCAGTCATACAGACAGACGCGCACCAGGGACTTCCTTTTATGCTATGTAATGATTTATTTCGTAAACAAACACTGTGTTGCACATCAAACTTAGGATAAAAAAATTAAGTACTTAACAAGTTGAAAAGAAAGAGAGAATATGTAAAGTAGCAGACTTTGTGGGTTGAAAAGAAAGAGAGAATATGTAAAGTAGCAGACTTTGTGGGTTGAAAGAAAGAGAGTGTAGTTTGGGCGTCGGTGCCATTTGTCAAAAGTTCGTACTAGCACAATCTAGCTGACAGATTTGGCAATGGACAACATGGATTTTCTCTAGTGGTAGAAGCTGAAAACATGCGTTACCAATGCGCTATAGTGGACATTACTGAAAACATGAGTTGTGTTTGTACTCTAGTATAAAAATACCTACATCCAATCGATGGGAAATTGTTTTACAGAGAGGAGCGGCCCGACAAATAGGTTAAATACATGGAAAATTAAATATTGTTGGGGGGGGGCAGCCAATCATTTGCAGGTCGCCATACTGGGATGATGAAATAATGTAGATCTAAGATGATAGCCTGGGTCAATAATGTGGTTTATACCCAGATTTATATTTTTTAAAACAAATTTTTGTGATTTTTTCTTAATTTTTAAGGTTTAAAGACATCCAGGATAAAGGACGTTGCCAAGGTCACGTAAATTCAATATTACAATCAGGGTCCATTATGTAAACAAACATGGCCGCTGTCCCTCCTGATCCGTTGTGCTTGACTCGGAGCTTTTAGTCCACCTTGGTGATGTGTGGACTATTTCAAGCCATCTCAAGTCCACTGTAGATTTTTTCAAAGAGGCTCTAGTCCATGTTGCTGATTTAAGGAAACGTTAAACCTTTTTTTAAAAAACGTTTCTTGGGAAAAATGCTGTTTTGGGGTAAAATAATAGATTCGTGAATTTATTTTGGGGTAAAATGGGATATATTTTATGGTAGTGACGTCATCTAAGATGGCCACCTCGCACTGACGTGGCACTACTCAATCTTCACCCACATCCCATGGCCCAGACTCGACTATTTTATACTACTAAAGTAGNCGCACTGACGTGGCACTACTCAATCTTCACCCACATCCCATGGCCCAGACTCGACTATTTTATACTACTAAAGTAGGTTCCAAGTTCTTTCAGAACTTGTTTTAAGAGTGTCTTTAGCTTGCACAGCCTGTTAGCGCTCAATTTATTTACCTTTACGGCCTCCTAAATGTTTGGTGTAATTTTCACGTCTTCTCACAGTCCGTTTGCTGCCTGAAGTATCTCGTGTTTCTTTCGCTCGTTAGCGCATCACGGATCATTTCCTTCCTCGTCTCTCTTCTCTCCCTCCATCTTCACTTCTGACTTTATCCTGTGGTCTTTCAACACGCTAATGTGTTCATTTAAGCCTCCTCCCGCCCCCTCCATCACACCAGGATTATCCCCTCTACTACTTCCCAGGCAGCTTTTACGGCGTGCCTCTGCCATCTAGCGGCTTTCTTTTAAACTACACCGTTTCACACAGTCTCTTGGAGCTGTTTTCCGCGTTTGGAGCCGAGAAGCGTGGGAGCGATAAGGGCGACACTGCCACGCGCATAAAGTACGCCATCGCCGCTACGTGCAAGTCTGAACTTGCATGCGTAGTGCTGCGTGTACCAGCTGTTACACTTCTGTTTTATTGGCCGGAAATTTGTAGCATAGTTCAGTGCAGGGCTCTATAATAGATTCGCAGTAATTAACACAGGATTTTTTTAAGCTAGAACAGTTTAAAAATGCANTTCAGTGCAGGGCTCTATAATAGATTCGCAGTAATTAACACAGGATTTTTTTAAGCTAGAACAGTTTAAAAATGCATTTTTTTGGCCACGTTGAAGAGCTTCGAAATAGTGTTAGCAATAAGCGTTATGTGTTGAAAGTTTTTTTCCGCACTAGACTGGTAGCGTGAAAGCAGATTGTGCACACGTGAAATATTTTGTTTTAAAACCATGTCTTACAAACACGTTGCAGCCCAGTTCACTCGTATCGAATGGGGTGTCTTTCCCTTACAAAAAGCAGGATCATCTCCTAGTTTCGATGCCATGATCAAACATCATCCATCATTCTTTCCAGTATTTCTTCTTTTATCCCAGTATCATTGTTAAATACACTGTTTGTTCAATACAATATATNCCCATCATTCTTTCCAGTATTTCTTCTTTTATCCCAGTATCATTGTTAAATACACTGTTTGTTCAATACAATATATTAACATTTGGTATATACAGTATTGCAAGATTTTTGTATATTGGGGTGTCAGATTTATGATAATAGAAAATTATGCTAGGCTGCCAACCCCTCCCACCATTTAAAGTATACGTTTAAAACATGGAAATATTTTCCTTATTTTGCACATGGTTAACTCATAAAAATCATTAACTTAAATTTGTTTTTATCACATATAAAGAAAACATTGGATAAAATTATAAATGAATAAGTTTTCTTAATTTTTTAAAACCTTTACATTCAGACTCTGAAAACACGGTAAACTCAGTTCCATTCATAAATCAGATACGTTCTTTAATTTAATTAATACAATTCAAAAAGCTATCATGTTTATAGTGGGCTGCGAGTTATTTGGGTACTGATTTAATTCACGTTAAGGATCGTACGTTAACTGTTATGATTAGGCCTATAACATCCGGTTTCCTCCCCTTGTCAACATCTGTCACTATGACTACTAACGTTGCCTTAGTTGACACTTCATATAATCAACAACTGGCATTCCTCCGAAGTTACACCCTTTCATAGCAGAGTTATCGGTGTCAGACTTTCTATCTTTCGGAAACATAGAATTGTAATACTAGTTTTAAAAAAACTAACGGGGCAACGTTACAATCAGGTTTCAAATGCGATAAATCTGGACTGGCAGTCATATAAATGTGCCAACTTTATCGTACTCCAGAATATTCATTATAATCTGTTCAGACGTAAATAATATATAGCTTAATATTCAGGTTCGGATTTGTNATCGTACTCCAGAATATTCATTATAATCTGTTCAGACGTAAATAATATATAGCTTAATATTCAGGTTCGGATTTGTTTACTAATTTAAATTAATTTTTATATAGCCTCTGGGGATTGTATTCATTACGTGGAACGTTTTTTTTTATAGGTTAGGTAGTTTTTTCTGACTTAAAGTGAATAAATTATAACTTCATACGAACACATTTTTATGGACAAATCCCCAACAATCCACGGGTAACTTTGCACACGTGTAAACCTGAAAAATTAAAATAAAACAGGAATAATTATTTTTAACGAAAAAAAAATAGAGGTAATTATATTTGCTAAATATTTCAGGAGCAAAACCAGAAACAGAAAAAAGTTACAACAATGACATTCGATACTTCATGTTATTTGTTAGTTATTGCGTGTAATGTTGTTGCACGAAAGACTTCCTGGTTCACAAAAAAATATTTTCAAATAAGCCAGCTGAGTTCAATTTTCTATGGCAGTCGAGATTCAAAAGCACTGACTTTGGAATGAATGTTTTGAGTTCCAGCCGTGCATTTTTCTGTGTTCAGTATAGTTAACTAATTAATCAATGCCTAGTATGCAGTGATATGTGAAATGGGATAAAAGTCTATACAAAAAGAATGCGTTTTATTTAGTTTCAATCACATTCTGTGCAAGTTTATAAATGCATTGCAGTTACATGAAATTATTCAAGCAACTTAGTTATTAAATAGTAACTGTCGATGAGTAAAATTATTTTCCATTATATAAAACATTACAACGGTGGCCATATATAAAACTCAGGTTTTAAGGAATATATATTTTTTACTGTGTACTTAGAGTAAAAAATTAAACATAAACAGGCCTACACATTAATAGAAAGTAACACACGTTTAAGTCAAAATTTTGTTACAAAATGTAATTGTGTAAAGTAAACAATTTTTTGAAAAAAGAGCTCTGACCGTTACAAAACATTAACGAACAAGTGTCTCACGTACTAAATCAGAACTAATGCAGCTTTATAAACTTGTCGATATGTTACGTGTTTTTTTAAAGTTAAAAAATTAACATACAGAAATTTATGAGTTCATAAGAACGTAGATTTCAACAAGCAAGTCTCTACTGTAAGTACTTACCTCTGGGCAATGCCTATAATACTTATTAAGTTTCCTCTAACATACTTTCCAAAAAATTAATCAATTATAATTTTGTACAGGATGTGCGTGTCCCAAATAACGGGTTTTATTTACTTAACGTGTACAAAAATTAATCACTTATATGAAAAATATTGGTTAATTTGTATGTTACTGTCTAGTGTAAAAAGTGGTTTAATGACTTGTTTACATTTTTTTTTACTAATTCTTTAAACGAAAATGCATGATATGATTTATTATTTTTTCCGTTAAATTAAAAAGAAATTTTGACTATGGGTGAGTAATAACACTTTTATAAGACTGTGGATCATAGGACAAAAAAATATCTTGTTTGGTTACGATGGTAACCATGTTGAAAATTAAATAACGTAAATGTTCCTTCATCCACACTAGCAAACAGCGAACTATTAAAGTTAAGCCAATATTTTTATATTTCAACTTTTTTTTAAACTGCGGTATAAGGTTTGGTCGTATGTATTAATTTGAAACAGGAGTAATCTCTTTTAGATTTAATACAAAAAGGCCGAAAACGAGAGAGAAAGATTCACTACGAACGAGAACACGACTGAAGGGGGCTTCTTTCAAGCGACAATTTTGGTGGCGTGCGATTAATTTCATTAAGAGTTCAACAACATCAAAACTGGAGAAANACACTAGCAAACAGCGAACTATTAAAGTTAAGCCAATATTTTTATATTTCAACTTTTTTTTAAACTGCGGTATAAGGTTTGGTCGTATGTATTAATTTGAAAAAGGAGTAATCTCTTTCAGATTTAATACAAAAAGGCCGAAAACGAGAGAGAAAGATTCACTACGAACGAGAACACGACTGAAGGAGGCTTCTTTCAAGCGACAATTTTGGTGGCGTGCGATTAATTTCATTAAGAGTTCAACAACATCAAAACTGGAGAAATTTAACAAACAGTTTCATTTCGCTCCTTTGAATCGCAGACCCATGATTGAGACGAAAGAAACAGAAGCAGATGGAGAAGGTAGCAAGCATCAAGAGATTCTAATTTCCGAGTCGCGGGGCAGAAGGTAATACACAAATGGGGGAAAAACTTTCAGTAATACAGCAATTTTACGTAGACAAGTAAAACAAACCTGCCATATCTCGTGCATCTGAAAGTATTTTGAACCACCCATGGGATTTTTCAGGAAAATTAATAATTAAACTTTGCGGCGACTTTTAGGGAACTGAAATAACGTTATCTATCGAATTCCTACTGATGAAATTTCACCACTGATGCTAGTGAATCCTGCAATGCACCACAACAGTTCAAGGAGACCCAATTTTAAGTATTTAAATTTTCACATAATTTGGAAGCCAATTTAATAATTTCAAGAAAAATTTATTATTTTTATATAGATAATTTTTTGACTACAGTAAAAAATATGTATAATTAGGTATATTAAGGTACTCTTATAAACCATAGCACAGTTTATTAGTATCCACAGATATATTGGAAGTATTTCTACAAAAAATTGTATATGCATCTTCACATTTTGGCAAACTGCAAAAAGCTCGGAATTTATATACATAAAAGAAAATATCGTTGCTTTAAATGTTAAGTCGGGTGGGAGACTCGAATAAAGATAGTTCCATTCCCCGTTTGCTTAGGACTTGATGTGTGGCCATGCTGGAAGGACAGCCGTGGATTTGATTTTCCACTTTGCACATTGAGTGTATGTGGTTTTATTCTAGTTGATATTTAAATTAAGTGTACGCTAAGTTACTACTCAAATGTAGACTTGCCGTGGTACGAGGATAAATAACAAAAGTAATATCCTTGTGCACGGAGATGTTATTCTAATGAGCAACGGCCGGTATCAGTGTTTGCGCGGTACAAAATCACTTTCGATAAAACTCGCTCCGGCGCAGTCAGCGGGGATCAAAACCTACTACTTCTCCAACGCGAGGTCGTTTTACTACCACACAAATGCGCAAATAAAGACGGCTGATAAGCGGGATACGTTTAAATTTGATTTATTGTTGTACTGATGGAAAGTCTGCAGCAAATTTCAATGCAGGGCCCTTGAATAGTTTTGTATGTATTTTACGGGTATATTTTGAGGTAAAGCGCTTTGGAAAAGCAGTTTTTAGCCACTTTGGAGTACTCTGAAATGGTGTTTGTAATCTACGTGAAGTCTTGTAAGATCTCGACAGCCCTCGTCTGAAGTGTGTTCTTCTCGTAGATTAGCGCATTGAAGGTACGTTTAATACTTTATGGGAACACGAGTATTCCGCGCACTCTGCAACGTAGTTCAAGCGACAGGTAAGCGAAAACCATAAGTTTTTTCTTCTGTTTTTGTGTAATATTTTATGGTTTCGTGGGATAAGATGTCGATGGTAACATAATTAAAATAACAAATCTTTTTAGAAATAAATTTAGTCATATTTTTAGCGCCACTGTGAGGTACGAGTATTCAATTTAGAATCTTAATTTGTTTAACACAAAGTTTGGTGAGAACCGAAGTGTTAATTGAAGTCAAAGGAGTGGTACGTGACAATTTATTTAAAAATTCGAAACTTTGTTCTTCTGCTGGAAGAGTTTTTTAACTTCTAATAATTTTTTAACTTCAAAATTTACCTCAAAAGTTAAGACTGAAATACGGGCGAATCGCATACGAAATTTCCAAACAGATATGTTTAATTATATTCTGATAACAAGAACAATCGTTCTTAAATTTATCTTAAGGTATTAATTTTTGTTCAGTTTTGATATTTGTAAGAAAACTATTTTAATTGAAAATTCCTATACCTCGGTTTATTCATATTTGAAAAATAATTTTCTTAGAGTGTCATACTTTTTTCGTGCTATTATTTTATATTACAAAGAAGAGGATTTTATATGTTAAAAATGAAAACATTGTGCCACTCTGTTGAACGCTGGCACTGGTCGAGATGTCGGGAAAATCCGACTTGTGTCACGGAAAGTAAGGAAGATCACGGGATGGCCTTCAGACTGCTTCCTGCTGAGTCTCCCCCATTTGACTCCTCGGAGGTGTTGGTCTCGGAGCGAGTCTGCACTCAACTCCTGCCCAGCTTGACACTCCGCCCATCCGCAGGACACGTCAGACAGAGGGTGAACTCGCGTTGGCGATGGCTGGACATTCGCTGTTCAGTCTACTTACACGAGATACAAGAGAAAACAAACAAATTACGAAGGGAGAAAGTCAAAAAGATGCCTCCGGAAGGGTTTGTAGACCAGGGGGAACGAAAGGGAATTTGCGATGTTATATTATATTCCCCCAGGCAGCCTAAATTACGTAGGAAGAGGTATTAAGTTGGAGTGGAAATAAACTGTGGTATTATATAATGCAGGAAAAAGTAGAAACTCTGTGAAACATATCTAACTCGGTGTTAGTTGTAATAACCACCTAAAAATTTATTACAATTTCTGAATAAAAGGCCCACGATCGTGGTAGATAGGTAAAGATTAACGTTTCGTTGATAGAGAGGTTGTTATAGACAGAGCAAGTCGCCCAGAGAAGCAGAAACGCTCAAGGAATTGGCCTTGGCGATCGAAATATTCGTCTAAGAGTGATTTCGGGAAACCATGGAAAACCGAAACCAGAAAGGCAGGACCGGGATTCGAACCCAGGTTCCCCCGAACGCGTGTCCAAATGTTTAGCACCACACCTCCTTGCTCGGTGATGTAATATAATAATATTACAGGATATGCATAGTTTTAGTTGTAATTATAATGGTACAAAATTTTAATTTTAATTATTTTTATCGTAAATTTTATTTGAGGTACATTTTAAAAAAACATTTCCTATTAGTTTAGCTTTGCTTTTGTATTTAAATATCTGTAAATACATGGTAAGATCATCCCTACGTTTGTAGGAATAATTAAATAAAATCTCTTTGCAGTTGTGTTTATTTATTTGGTTACCTAGGGCAACATTTAACCTCCTATTAGCATAGGCTTTACATTTAAGTTTTAGAACGCTATCGGTCCCTACTTAAAACAAGCCAGATATGTTAAAAGCCTTTGCTTGGCAAAAATTGGCTCAATTTCTTTCTAAAGTAGGATAGATCGGTATGCAGGACCAGGGAACGTTTTAAACGTTGTTAGGGGGCGCGGTTCTTTGAAGAAATCCTACGAGGCGCCTGAAATGGTAAAATTTTCAGTTCTTTGAAGTCGCCGACGCCACTGGAGGATTGA
>NQII01002105.1:300088-321556 GCA_002778355.1 Clitarchus hookeri | reverse complement strand
ACCCACGGCTTCACTCGCGTGGTTATAGTAACAAACTTATAGCGAGAGACAACGGTACTTGTAAGTAGACAGACACTGATCATAAAAACAGATCAGAGCACTAACTATGTTAATTTTTTGGTGCTAGAATCGCTCTTTTACATAGCCACGGGTCGTCATTTATATTTCTTTGTAGATCTGGGTAAACGCTAGCAATCAGTTCCGTATCACACTGCACCCAATTACTAAAATCCTCCGTTAGTGACACACAGCCCTCGGCATCTGTTTCTAACCACCCATCTCCCATTTTTTATAGTGTATCAACATAATGTCCTGTATCAACGTCATTGTAGAGGTGCACTCTCATATTTGTCGTCAAGCTGAATTCCTTGACATTTGCCCATAAGCTTGACGACTTGAGACAGGCTTTGATTTCATCTGCAGGTGTGCCCCTCTGAATCACCGGTAGAGTTTGGCGGAAGTCACCAGCCAGTAATACAACCATTCCTCCCATAATGTCTGTATTGTTTCGTATATCCTGTAGAGTTCGGTTTAGGGCCTCTCTCTCTCTTTTTTGTGTGACATTGTGCTTTCGTACCACACTAACAACTTACATTGACGCAGCATTGTACCCCGAGAGCTATTTTTACTAAAAGCAGTTTCCTGAGGGAATGAGATATTTTTTCGGAATAAAAAGTAACCTGTCACTTTCCAGCCCTCCAACTATCTCTGTGCAAAAAAATCACGTCGGTCCGTTGCTCTGTTGCGACGTGAAAGAAGGACAAAAAAGAAACACACTTTCGCATTTATAATATTAGTTAGGACAAGAGAATTTCGCTGGTTCAGTTAACCTTACGGTACGCTTTGTATACTGACGGTACCTTTGTATACTCGCGTGTCCGTTAATGTTTAATTGTATTCGGTGCTTGTTTTCTTGCTGGTTTTTTTACTGACACAGGATGGCTCTATGCGTATTAAACCGTTTCAGATAATATAAAAATCATTCTTAACTGGTCATAGATTGGGACCTAAATCAGATGCAACCCCAGTGCGATGCCTCGGCAACTTCAGCTGAAGTGAGTAAAAAAGATGAACTGTTACTCGCTATCCAATAGAAACGCTATTTTTGCAGGTGCATGCAATAATGTCCAAGGGCAATTATCAGACATTTGTCGGCACTATCGTCCACTACTGCGTGGGCAAATAAAGCAACAATTCGCCAGATGTAAAATACAGCAGTCAATCATATGTTATCTTCAATCTCTCCCGTCTGTAACGAATATTTTCCTCAGAGGCAGAGAAGCGCGGGAGCAATAAGGGTGAGACTGCCACGCGCATCAAGTACCCGATCGCACCTACGAGCAAGGCTCTGAACTGGCGTGCAGTGTTTTCGCCATGCGGCGTGTACCTACGGAACTTCAGCGCTGATCCTATTGTATTGTTGGCGTTAAGTCTGTAGGAAGGTTCAATGCAGGGCCCGTGTGTATTTTTGTAGGTATGTAACGCATACATTTTTAGATAAAGCGTCGTAAAAAAGTCGTTGGCATGTATGTTGGAGTACTCTGAAGTTGTGCATCCAATGTGCGTGGCGTCTTGAAAACACTTAACTGACATCGTCAAAAGGGTGTGTTCTTTTGATAGATCAGCACGTTGGGGAATCTTCTAATACACTGAAGAGCCAAAAAAACCGGTACACCTGCCTAATATCGTGTAGGGCCCCCGCGAGCACGCAGAAGTGCTGCAAGATGACGTGGCATGGACTCGACTAATGTCTGAAGGTATGCAGGAGGCGTTGAAATCTGCGCCAATTTGAGAAAGGGTTGCGCGTCTGTCACGTTTAATGATTCTCGTCAGTCGTCGTTTGTCCCGTTCGTATACGATCTTTTTTCCGGCCGCAGCGATGTCGAAGATTTGATGTTTTGCCGGATTCCCGATATTCACGGTACGCTCGTGAAATGGTTGTACGCGAACATCCACATTTTATCGCTGCCTCGGAGATGCTATGTCCCATCTCTCGTGCACCGACTATAACACCACGTTCAAACTCACTTAAATCTTGATAACCTGTCATTGTAGCAGCAGTAACCGATCTAGCAACTTTGCCAGACGCTTGTTGTCTTATATAGGCGCTGATGACCGCATCGCGTTACTCTGATTGGTTCCATGCATCTTTTATTTGCATACGCACACCTATACCAGTTTTTTTGGCTCTCCAGTGTAGTTTCATAGGAAAACGTGTATTTGAAACACTTTGCAATGAATTCCAGGCGCCAGCCAGACGGACCCATTACGTACTCCCTACCCACCTCTTTACTGGCACATATATACTTTTCGGGGGCCGTGGTGATGTAGTGGTTAGACTACTTCTAAACGAATCTTGGATCGATTTCCGGTGGGGTGGCTCCTGGATTTTCGCACGGGGGGAATCGTGCCAATCGATTCCACTGGTTAGCGGGTTTTCTCGGGGATCTCCCGTTCTGCCCCCCCCCCCTGCATTCCGGCGCTGATACACACACGCCTCGCCTCACCCTCGTCGGCTCTCAAGACCTCGATGTCACGAGCCGCCCAGATCTGTCCACTCATGCATATGCTCCACGTGTAGAGGTTGTTGGAGACAATTGCTTAGATACAGAGTTTCGCCAAGAGCAGAGCTCCCGTGTCGCTGTCGGTTGGTGCACCGCCGGTCCGGGTTCGAATCCCAGGTCAGGCGTGCGTGTAAGTTGAAGTTAGGCCGTAAGTTTGTTTGTAAGCCATCCCCTGATAAGCCTTCAGGCGTAACACCGGGAGACGTTGATGAGCCCTATCCAAAACCAATCCCGCCAAGTGTCCAAAGCGTCGATGCCAGTAACGATATCGGAGAGACATGCGGGACTCACAGCTCGGTTAAAGTAATGTCCCTGCCTTCCGCTGGAGTGATGCGGGGATGTGTGGTCGTACAAGTGGAGGGGTGGGGGGGTGTTATAAAAAAAAGGCGTCAGAACAAGGCGCCCTCTTGAGCCGCCAGAAGTTGACGCCCGCGTCCTCTCGTCCACGCCAGGCCTTGTAATGACGCCCGGACTACAGTATAGCTACTGTGATGCGTGCCGGAGACGCCGAGAGCAACAACCGGCTAACAGCCAGCTCTCTACTGCGACGGCCGCCACGTGGCCTGTGTAGGCTGTTCATGGTCGAGTGGTCTGACCATCAAGCCTGTAGTTACACGGAGATAATGTGGAATCAAGGTTAAAGAAATCCATTCCCAATGCATCAATTAAAAAAAATAACTCTTTCAATTAAATAAAATATCACACGCAGTTTACACAGAGAATAGTTCCGCGCTAAAAAAAAATTAAAAAAACAAAAAGTACATATTTTTTTTATGAAATGTAAATTTTAATGTTACATTTGAAAAAAAAATTATGAAACATAAAACCTGGCAAAATTTCTTAACGTACCAGTATACCTCAAGATATGCACCTCTGATCGAAACGGTTACCTTTAAATTTGGTGCATTTATAAGAAACTTTTTAACATTGATTCCTCATTTTAACACTGTAACTGCAGGCTATGGAAAATTTCAATGCCGATATTTTTGTAAAACCACAAGTAAGTTAGGGCGAATGTTCCGAAACCATAGACTGGAATGTGTAAACATAACGTCGAATTTTAACAAGCTAATGTTATAGAATTCAAGTCCATTATAAACATTGGATTTCATAAACAAATCTGTACGTTTTCTTAATTGATGTGTCGTAAACATAGAATATTTCATCTGTAAGAGTTACAATAAAATTTTTTTCTAACTGTGGTCCGAATAATTGTCTTTAACAAGTACAGACATTTTTTACTCTGCATTTTGACCGTCACGCTGTTTGGAATGCACCCATAAAAAGTTATAACAACGGGGTAAACGTTTGTGAATACCACTGTAGCCTGTACTGGAAGGTTCCTACTTACATATTAATGTGAAGCACTCGTATTTACCCCTTTTTACTTTTAAAAAAATATACACATTAAAGACTGAAATAGATGGGGAAACTGCCATTCGGATGCGGAAGGTATCCTAAATGCTATGCGTACGCATATACTAAAGATATGTTGACCGATTATTCTCTTACGCGCATGTACCAAAAATTGACCTTTACCCAAAACAACACAACTGTCAAAGTCGCGTGGTCACCAGTGATGCACGTGTTTGTTTATATGTCAGTTTTCAAAAGACAAGCATTTGTATACGAATAAAATACTTTCATAAATTTTAATTTATTCTGACTGCATTACAAATTGGCTAGAGGAAGTATACATACGTCTCAAAGCCCGTGTCTTCTTATCAGTATGCTAACCTCAGATACAATCGAAGACGTTTTTTTTTTGCTAGACGGTTGGCAATAAAGCTGTTCAACGTTGGGACATGGAGACTGGTCATGAGCAGCCAGCGAGCGCGCTCTACCTCATCTTAAGTCAATGTTCGTATGTAGACACCACTTGAAAATATACTGAACAGTTTTTAAATGACAACTATACAACTGTAACTCTGTGCTGTGTTTGGGGGCCAGGAAAGTAAGGCTGTGTGACATAGGTATGTATCGATTAGGGAGCAATATTTCTGAAATGTCACAACAGCGATATGACCCAAAAGTGCAAAGGAATATATCGCATATCGCAGTATTAACGGTATTAGATATTCCGCTGTATGTAATATTAGCGAGATGCTACACTGAAGAGCCAAATAAACTGGTATAGGCGTGCGTATGCAAATAACAGAGGTATGGAACCTATCAGAGTAACGCGAAGCTGTCGGCAGCTAGATCGGTTACTGCTGCTACAATGGCAGGTTATCAAGATTTAAGTGAGTTTAAACGTGGCGTTATAGTCGGCGCACGAGAGATGGGACATAGCATCTCCGAGGTAGCGATAACATTTGAATGTTCGCGTCCGACCATTTCACGAGTGTACCGTGAATATCGGGAATCCGGTAAAACATCACATCTTCGACATCGCTGCGGCCGGAAAAACATCGTGAAAGAACGGGACAAACGACGACTGACGAGAATAATTAAACGTGACAGACATGCAACCCTTTCTC
Organism: Clitarchus hookeri; assembly: GCA_002778355.1. NCBI lineage: Eukaryota > Metazoa > Arthropoda > Insecta > Phasmatodea > Phasmatidae > Clitarchus > Clitarchus hookeri. Next base: position 316,512 of record NQII01002105.1, on the reverse strand, counting down.
AAATTGGCGCAGATTGGATTTGTGGACTGCCCTGCAGGATTCATGGTGTGAATTGCCTCCTGCATACCTTCAAACATTAGTCTAGTCCATGCGACGTCGTCTTGCGGCACTTATGCGTGCTCGGGGAGGGGGGGGGGCCTACACGATATTAGGCAGTTGTACCAGTTTTTTTAGATCTTCAGTGTATGTTAACTATATACAATGTTGGCGATATGTGATATTTGTATTTGTAATATAAATATGATCGATACATTTGCCATATATCGCCATCGATTTTCAATGCTATATGGGTAGCGACATGTCACACTTATTCCGATATTGCCAACATGTTTCAAAACTATATTGAAAAGTGGATACAGCTCAACCCTACTGGGCAGACGGCGCCTTCAAGGGGAATCTCTAGTAAACGATATTAAACTTCTCAAGGTCACGTCCGACTATAAGAAAGCGTTACAACGGCAACTGAGAACAGCACAAACAAGGTCCACGTGTGTTGTTTCTGCCCAGAATCCTAAGCGGTGACTGTACATAGTGTTTTAATTCAGCAATATGTTCATAAAAGGTACAGCATTGTCACTACAGTTTGAAAAACTGTTTTAGAGAATAATTAATATAAAACAGAAGGCTACTTACAGCAATTGTTGCTACTGACTTTTCAATTTTTCAAATACCACATGTATGTTTCAATAACCAAATTTATGAATGGGCATCATAATATCTAACTTCATTTTTGACTGAAAAGTTATTTACATGAAAATATTACATAACTTTTTAATTAGAATAGACATGCCAGCTTACAATAGGAGCCTTATGACAAGGGGAGAGGCCTCGCCAAAATTACGTTCTATATTTTTAGGGTATTTGAAAATCCTTTGGTATTACATAAAAATTAATTTTAATGAAAGTATATGAAAGCAATTAAAAAAAATTACTAAAACGTATTACAGAAGTTATAAGAATTTCTAATGCTGTGTCGTACAAATTTGAAAATTTTTTATAGCTAGCATTTATGGCAACAGTCCAAATAAATGATTTATGTCATTAGAATAAGACAATTACATTTCATGAAAATTCTTTTAGTAATACTACCATTATTTTATTTTAAGTTTTACAATAAAATTAAAATTCAAACGAGCTAATAGTTAAGCCCTAACAGGAGAACAAAATGCTAGACTCTCAAGAAATTCCTTCGTGGTATTCCTAATATTTTAAGAAACATTTCAGCTAAAAAGAGATATTGTTCACGTATAACTTTTTGAAATTAATTTTGCACAGAACGTAAGGTTACAACTGCAAATCACAGTATTTAAAAAAAAATCGGGGAAAGTTATTTTTAAACGGCTTTGTAAATTTTATCAAGATTCAACTGTAATTATACCGCAAACTCGTGAAATATCTTGAAAACACGGACATGAGTGTTGGGTGCTTGAGCAGACTTGAGAGGAACGCCTGCTCCAGGACTTGGCCGCTTGTCGAACGCAAGGCAGCGGCCCGCGCCCGTGAATGGCGGATATTCATCAATGGTTAGACGCGCGGGTAAAAACAGCGGTTAGCTGTGAAGCCCGCCAGCTCCTTGGTTACTGATAGTCGCTGCCGGAGCGGTAATTATATCAGGCCGAGGCAATTATCAGGCGTCATTACAGACGCGGTACACTCGGGCCATCCTGCAAACTGGAACCTGCACCCGCAGACGTGCTCGGGTGTGACGTGTCTGCAGTCGCCGTATCACGGTATACCAGACATTCCACACACACACTGCCTGCAGGCTGTTGGATGTAGGGTAAGCGCTTTTTAACACATGCTTGAGAATTCCTTTAAACTCATATGTATAATTTCGCCAAATAATGAAATGCATTGTAGAGACCTGAAAAGTTCGCAAGTTCAATGACCTTTAGGTTAGACTCCACAGTCTTATGTACAGATACGCCGATATCAACTGAGCATTTGTAGTCTGCTGTCACCGTAAAAGGCGACGATTGGGCCAGCGTTCTCGAGGAGGCGTCAAACACCGTGTGGACCAACGGCTAAAGTTATCTAACCACACGTGTTTTGAATTCTAGCTTGTCTCAAAATGAATCCGCGAATTCTTCAGGTCTCTAATGCACGGGCACCTGTTCTACGCGAAAAGATTTCAGGACAAGTTATGGTCCGAAACACTTTAGTTCAGGCTCATTCTCATGATTGGATCTTCTGAATTGCCACGCGTTTTATCTGCCTGCGTGCGAATATCGGACGGTCAGTATCGGAAAAAATTAATTCTGATTGGCTGACGCATGTAACATACTCTCTTCGCACAAAGACAAGCGACCAATAGCCAAATGGAGACTGCAAGCGTACGGATAGGATATTGAAGTCTAGCCTGCGCGGAAAACAGGCGGACCAAGTAATGTACAATTTGCTATACTCTATTCTCGGTTTCATCACACTTTTTTGAATCGAACATCTGAAATAACATCTTATATATGACGTGTCTGGTTACTTCCTTAGTATGTCATGTATCATAATCGTTTTGTACTAGCCTTGTTTTTGTTTGATTGAACTTTTACTTATGTATAGGGGCAGTGATATTTAGCGAAAAGATTTCGAGACAAGATACAGTCCAAAGCACTGTGGGGTCGTCCAGCTTCTTTGATTGGCTAAAACAATTTCTGGCCCGTGTTAACCGTTTGCGCGCGAATCACGAAGGTTCAGTGTCGGAGTTACTTAGTCCTGAGTGGCTTGGTCAAAGACGGACACGGCACCAGCAGCCAATGGAGGTATAACAACAGCTGAGGTGTGTATATAGTATTGAAGTCTACTGTGTGCTCCGATTTTTACGCGAAAAGNCTGGTTTTTACGCGAAAAGTCACTTGCCCTACTTAGGTATTATCTGTTAATAACAATATTTCATTTACAACTTACGTGAGTAAATACAGAGAGAAAAGAGGTATGTTGGTAATGGCTAGTAATAAATAGTTCTTTAGCATCATATTATTACACAGAGTGCGCACGAATGAGGTGCTTTGGCTGTCTGGTCTAATTTTCAAAGTTTTTTTTTTTGCATGAGGCGGAAGAATATCAAGGGATTAGAACTTTAGCAGGGCTTCAGAAAAATTGGAAGTAACCGCGAATGGATTATAAGTGTGTAATAAACACGGTGTATTTATACATATATATGTGTGTGTACACTTTATAGCTCTTTAAATTAAACGCCTAGAACTCAATAAAATATAAATTTTTGGTTATTATTCTTGCTACGAGAGCCTTAAAAAGTGCTCACTTTACAGTGAATAGCCCTTACCAAGCTATTAGACATGGAGTTTAAATGGATATTCACTGTTAAAGAAATTCCTTCTCAAAGCATCAATGTTAAACATAACCGTTTCAAAATAACGTATTCTAAGTGACATACCTCAAGTAATACTGGCACTTTGAAATAACGTACCAATTTTTATTTTCTATAAGTTTTTTTTCTAATGTTTGGCATTAAAATTTAAACTTAATAAAATAAATTTATGAATCGAATTTTTGGAAAATTTCTTAATGTGGCAATATTCTCTGAGAAAGTCACGTTGAAAATGTTTTTGATTAATGCATGGAGAAGGAATTTCTTAAAAATTGATTCTCCATTTAAATACTCTCAGTGGCATAGCGTCTAACACTTCGACACGCTTGGAATCCCATTTAAATCTTCATTTTTAAAGTGCAACCAGTGTGTTGATGGGCGGAGAACCACAAGTCATAGGGGCTGCGATGGCAGAGCGGTTAGGCTGCTCGCCTCCCACCGAGGAAAACCGGGTTCAACCCGCGGCCGGGTCACTCCCGGATTTTCGCAAGTGGGAATCGTGCCGGACGATGCGGGTTTTCTCGGGAATCTCCCTCCCCCCTACTTCGTTCCGGCGCTGCTCCTTAACTCACTTCAAACCTCGTCGGCTCTCAAGACCTTGATGTTAAGAGCCGTCCAAATCTCTTCGCTCATTAGCTCCTCGGCTGCTGCCACAGCCAGAACTCGTTCTCCTGTTCGACACAGCCACGCGTAATAAAGTCACCCCGAGAGCTGATTGTTCACCATTGGTCCCATAGTCCTAAAGGGAATGTAGAACGAGCGAAGATCCTATAACAGCAGCGACAGTGACATATAACTTTACGGAGATTGGACTTCTTAACGAATCACAACGGGAAATGATAGGTTCTCTACCAGTAAGGAGTAGTCTGTTCCTCTCATGTGCGTGGCGTGAGTGAAGAGATTCGAGGTCTTGAGAGCCAATGAGGGTGAAGCGAGGTGAGCATGGAGCAGCGCTGGAATGAAAGCGCGGGTGGAAACGGGAGATCCCCGAGAAAACTCGCCAACCAGTGGCATCGTACGGCACGATTTCCACATGCGAAAATCCGGGAGCGAAATCGAGCCCGGTTCGCCGAGGTGGGAGGCGAGTAGTCTAGCCACTACACGACCGCATCCCCTCAAGCGGCCAGCACCGCGCAGTCAATTAAAAAAAGGAACCGTCGACAGACGCAAATGAAGTCACCGTAATCACAACAAAAAACATATAAATTCCGCAGCTATTTCCAGGCCAGCGTCATTATCGAAACAAAACCGCCTGCGGCAACGAAATCCAAGACGAGTTAATTGAGCGACCACGTAATGCGACCGACATTCACTTTCCAGAGCTCTCAAATGAGTGGCGCGAACTGAACAGGTATAGAATTTCACCGCGATATGTTTAATGAAACGCACGTTGCGATCGTTACATTTATAAACGAGCTCCCCGCTGATATCGTGGACAAGATATTAATTGAGTTTTGCCTGCACCTGTCCATTCTCACGACGCGCATTCGTCGCGCGATGATTAATATCGCATTCGCGTGTTGGAGCTTCAGGGCGTGAGCCTGCAACTCTAAGAATAATAACATATTACAATTATACGGTAGAATAATCTGTTAAAATATTTTTTCGTCCGTATACGTAAAAGTGTTGGTAAATGAATTCTTTAGAACTCTCCGTAAAGTTACGGACACGTTGCTTTTTCAATGACGGACTTTCCGCAAATTTCAGGGAACTCTCTGTGAATTCACTGAGCTTCTCCGCAAATTTTACAGTTAGTTTTCCCGAACTTCTGGGGGAAAACAAGAGAGATGACTAGAGAAAAATTATTAATTTTCATCTCCCAACAAGGCGAACCGGGTTCGATTCCCGATGGGGTCGCTCCCAGATTTTCGCACGTGGGAATCGTGCTGGACGATGCCGTTGGTCGGCGGGTTTTCTCCGGCATCTCTCGTTTTCCCCCGCCCTTGCATTCCAGCGCTGCTCCCATACTCACCTCGCTTCGCCCTCGTCAGCCCTCAAGACCTCGATGTTGAGAACCACCCAAATCTCTCAACGAAAACAGCTGCAATTTTCATCACGCGGTTGTCTCACACTGTAAAAAAATGAAATAAAAAATTTGTGAAAATATTATATTCAGCAACGAGAATTTTAAGTTAGGTCTTTACACAGCAGATTTAAAATACACTGAAGAGCCAAAAAAAACTGGTATAGGCGTTCATATGCAAATAACAGAGGTATGGAACCAATCAGAGCAACGCGTTGTGGTCGGCAGCTAGATCGGTTACTGCTGCTACAATGGCAGCTTATCAAGATTTAAGTGAGTTTGAACGTGGTGTTATAGTCGGCTCACGAGAGATGGGACATAGCATCTCCAAGGTAGCGATAACATTTGGTTGTTCGCGTACGACCATTTCACGAGTGTACCGTGANACATTTGGTTGTTCGCGTACGACCATTTCACGAGTGTACCGTGAATATTGGGAATCCGGTAAAACATCAAATATTCGACATTGCTGTGGCCGGAAAAAAGATCATGAACGAACGGGACGAATGACGACTGACGAGAATCATCAAACCTGACAGACGTGCTTCACTTTCTCAAATTGGCGCAGATTTCAATGCCTCCTGCTTACCTTCAGACATTAGTCGAGTCCATGCCACGTCGTCTTGAGGCACTTCTGCGTGCTCGCGGGGGCCCTACACGATATTAGGCAGGTGGACCGGTTTTTTTGGCTCTTCAGTGTATGTTACTATTTCAGTACCGTATCTAGTAATGTTTAAGTGTATTGAGTGTTACTAACAGTTTGAATATCCATGCCACGTAGTCCTATTTTGATGCTTGAAGGAAGAGGCGCAAGTGACTTGGATACCGTAACTGTCTTAGAAACGACAATTTGTTGTTTTCGGTGGCTATGGATTGGAAAATTTTGCGAATTCATTTCAGGACAAGATATACGTTAAACATATGTACACTGAAGTCGCATTTGCCATTTGGTCGAGGCAATAGCAGACTTGCAAGGAAACAAGTGGCGAATACCGTACCGCCAGGTGTGAGGTAACACTGGTTACTCATTGGTGCAGCAGCTCATTAGCAAACACCTGAGACTAGAGTAAACACTTGCTGTGGAGTCTACCTACAATTTACTCATTACAATTGGCTACTGCATCCTGTGAAATTTTCCCTTTTGGCTGGATTTCCGACTGGGCGGCACTCTTCCCTCTTTGGCTGTTCCAAAACACTTCGAGTAAATTTTTTTTTCCTTGCTTATGGCAGTGACCCAAAACTGCGGAGTAATTACGCTGAGAAACTTGCTAGAGTAAAACTTTTACACGCGTCATTTCACTGAGTAACGATGGGTAAACTGAAAATGCCGGGAAATTTAGTAGAATCAAATAAAACTGAATGGAAACGTCAACATTCTGGTTACAGACAGACACGGTAAACACAAATGGCGAGTGATAAAATTAGCATTTTTATTTAAAAGTTAACTTGTGAAGAAAATGCTTTTTTTTTACAAAATGGTTACCATTAACTAATGGCAATTAAAGCTGTTTATGTACATAACTAATTTTTCGGAAAAGAAAGAATTTGGATAAAGTGACAACCGTCTTGGAATTTACATTGGTTGCTTAATCAGTACATATTTGTAAACACGGAATGCAATTTACGTCATGTTCGTTCCAAAGCCATGTTTACTCTTGCTTTCCTCAACTGTTACTCTCTGTTAACTTTACTCTCAGAGTAACGTTTTGGAATGCCTCTCTGGCGAGTAAGTTACCAAACGCTGATTCGTTAACGGCGATCCGACATGTCGTTGGCCAGTGGCGCCATTTTTCTGGCGTGTGCGGCTGGAGTTGGCGAAATAAGCGGCTGTTTCATCTCTGTATTTCTAAGTAGTCTGTAACAACCTCACTTGACAACACACGGCCGTCAACCAAAGAAAAACAGCATGTGACCAGTGCGATGCTGAAGACTATCCTACATGGAACCAACTCTTTTCTTGCCTATCACATGTCCTTGATTATTTATTCTTGACACTTAAGGCTCCCGCCTACCTGGAGCTTTTTCCTGCTCTTGAGCCTGAGAAACAAGGCAGCCATAAGGGCGACATTACCACGCGCATCAAGTGCAACATCACCACTAAGTGCAAGGCTCTGAATTGGCCTGCAGTGTTCTCGTCGCACTGCGCGTACCTACGAGAGTTTCGGTGGAGACCCTATTATTTTATCGGTGAAAAGTCTGCAGGCAGGTTCAGTGCAGAGCCCTTGAGTAGTTTCGCATGTATCAGAAGCGTATTTTGAGATATAATGCTTTTGAAACAGCCGTTTATAGTCTTTTTAGAGTACTCTGAAAATGGCAATGCTTAGAGACCTGAAAAAATACGCTTATTCATTTTGAGACATGCTATAATTCAAAACACGTGTGTTGATACAACTTTAGCTATTGGTGCACACGGTGTTTGGCACCTCTTGAAGAACGCTGGCTCAATCGCCGCCTTCCACTGTGACAGCAGACAACCAATGTGCATTTGATATCGGCATATTCGTACATAAGACTGTAGAGTCTAGCCTGCAGGTCATTGAACTCGCGAATTTCTCCGGTATCTAGTAATGCTAGTGTGTGTGTGACTTCTTGAAAGCACTGGAGTGGTCTCGTTACAAGCGTCTGTTCTTTTCGAAGATCGGCACATTTAGCGCACACGTTTCGTAATTTCGTGGGAAAATGCGTGTTTCAAAACAAACTGCAACGCAGTTGAAGCACAAGGCAGGCGGCTTACTTAAATGCTAGCAAATAACCAAAGAAATGATGAATGCGTAAGGAACACTGCAATAAGTTTTTCAAGCATGTTATTTATTTCTCTGTAGTGCTTAAAATTTCGATACGCCATCTGAAATAAAACTTGGTTATTGCAAAAGTAAACCAACAGATCCATTACGCGAGGGATTAGTTTTCCTCAACCACTAGTCAAGTACACAGCGTCTTAAAAACCTGGCAAGTGATCAACCTCTACCTGAGTTATACCACTGTACCTTGCGGAAACGTGGGCTAGATCCAAACGTCGAATAGGCCAGGACAGGTTTCGCATGTTTACGTCACAGGGCATTTTCAGCATGCAAATGTTGTTAGCAATTACGTCATTAAAATTTTACGAACAGCATCCTGTCCCTCTCCCGCGGCCGGAGAGTGGATGCATATTTAACGGCAGCAGAGATGCGTGTGTTTATGCGTGGACCGAAAGAGGCGGTAGCATGAAGGCCGCTTGAGGCGATGGTAATGAAATTACTGTAACGTAAATAATGCAATAGGATGGCAGGAAACATATTCCGTCTCTTTTCTACAAACATCAGGCGATGGACCACGTCTCGTGACTGTGGAAATATGATATATGCGTTCCTTAACGTTTGTAGCTAAATCGTTGTGTTGTAAATATTTAATTTTTTCAAAAAAAAATATTAAGACTTTGAGTGCTGTTGAGGTAATATTACGTCCCCTGAATTTAAACCGAGCTGTTTATACTTTACTGTATCATTACCCCATCCTCATTCGTCGAATGCGCAGGCGAAGAAATATTACTTCGCTACCAGTTTTCATAAGATTCTCTGCAACGTAATGTTGTGTCACCAACACTTTCAAAGTGTAAGTTATTCAGATGAAAATGATGGGTTGTATTATTTTACCTGGGATATAACACTTTATTGGGCCACTTTCAACTTGGTATTATATTGTCGGACAGCCGGCCTGTAATTAACGTTGTACAATATAGTAATCGTGTACGGTGTCGTGTGAACCAATGGCACTGTTGTAAATGGCAATAACAGAGACCAGTAGCACTTACGGTTATGCAGTCGTGAATATAGGCGACTCACTTCTGACATATCTTAATTTTCAGTAAATCTTCATCGCACTCAACGTCATGAAACTGATTTATGGTATATGCTATTCCCGGTAAGTTGAACACTTTTGAAAGCTTTCTCATTTGGAATAACAGCCAATAAATATATTTTATTTTAGCCTTAGACTTTAACTTTCGAGTACATGGCAATATTTATTTTAAAAAGTGTGGCAAGGATAATAAATGGCTGATAGGATAAAAGTAACTAGGGCCTCAAAAGTGCTCACTTTACCCTGAACAGCCTATAACAACAGTCCGTTCAGTCACAGAATACGTAAAATTACAGAAATGAAAAAAAACCTCTTATAACGCGAACTATAGCCCATCAAAATTGCGCCACTGGCCAGCAACATGGCGTAGCGCCATTCGCCAACCAGTAATTAGTACTCACTTGCCAGGAGGTAGCACAGCCAATTGGGGATCTTTCGCAACACAGCAGTAGCCAATCAGACACGAGGCCCACTTTCAGATACTCGCGCAGCCAATTAGGGTTAGAGGAAAGATTTCGGGTGGTTCTTAACATAGAGGTCTTGAGAGCCGACGAGGGTGACGTGAGGTGAATATGGAGAAACGTCGTAACGAAATGNAAATGGCAATGCTTAGAGACCTGAAAAAATACGCTTATTCATTTTGAGACATGCTATAATTCAAAACACGTGTGTTAACATAACTTTAGCTATTGGTGCACACGGTGTTTGACACCTCTTGGAGAACGCTGGCCCAATCGCCGCCTTCCACTGTGACAGCAGACAACCAGTGTGCATTTGATATCGGCATATTCGTACATAAGACTGTAGAGTCTAGCCTGCAGGTCATTGAACTCGCAAATTTCTCCGGTATCTAGTAATGCTAGTGTGTGTGTGATTTCTTGCAAGCACTGGAGTGGTCTCGTTACAAGCGTGTTTTCTTTTCGAAGATCGGCACATTTAGCGGACACGTTTCGTAATTTCGTGGGAAAATGCGTGTTTCAAAACAAACTGCAACGCAGTTGAAGCACAAGGCAGGCGGCTTACTTAAATGCTAGCAAATAACCAAAGGAATGATGAATGCGTAAGGAACACTGCAATAAGTTTTTCAAAAATGTTATTTATTTCTCTGTAGTGCTTAAAATTTTGATACGCCTTCTGAAATAAAACTTGGTTATTGCAAAAGTAAACCAACAGATCCATTACGCGAGGGATTAGTTTTCCTCGACCACTAGTCAAGTACACGGCGTCTTAAAAACCTGGCAAGTGATCAACCTCTACCTGAGTTATACCACTGTACCTTGCCGAAACGTGGGCTAGATCCAAACGTCGAATAGGCCAGGACAGGTTTCGCATGTTTACGTCACAGGACATTTTCAGCATGCAAATGTTGTTAGCAATTACGTCATTAAAATTTTACGAGCAGCTTCCTGTCCCTCTCCCGCGGCCGGAGAGTGGATGCATATTTAACGGCAGCAGAGATGCGTGTGTTTATGCGTGGACCGAAAGAGGCGGTAGCATGAAGGCCGCTTGAGGCGATGGTAATGAAATTACTGTAACGTAAATAATGCAGTTGGATGCCAGGAAACATATTCCGTCTCTTTTCTACAAACATCAGGCGATGGACCACGTCTCGCGACCGTGGAAATATGATATATGCGTTCCTTAACGTTCGTAGCTAAAACGTTGTGTTGTAAATATTTAATTTTTTTCAACAACTTTGAGTGATTTTGAGGTAATATTACGTACCCTGAATTTAAACCGAGCTGTTTATACTTTACTCTAACATTACCACATCCTCATTCGTCGAATGCGCAGGCGAAGAAATATTACTTCGCTGCCAGTTTTCATAAGATTCTCTGCAACGTGATGTTATGTCACCAACACTTTCAAAGTGTAAGTTATTCAAATGAAAAGGATGGGTTGTATTATTCTACCTTGGGAAATAACACTTTATTGGGCCGCTTTCAACTCGGTATTATATTGTCAGACAGCCGGCCTGTAATTAACGTTGTACAATATAGTAATCGTGTACGGTGTCGTGTGAACCAATGGCACTGTTGTAAATGGCAATAACAGAGACCAGTAGCACTTACAGGTTATGCAGTCGTGAATATAGGCGACTCACTTCTGATTTATCTGAATTTTCAGAAAATATTCAGGGCACTCAACGTCTTAAAACTGATTTATGGTATAGGCTATTCCCGGTAAGTTGAGCACTTTTTAAACCTTTCTCGTTTGGAATAACAGCCAATAAATATATTTTATTTTAGCCTTAGACTTTAACTTCCGAGTACATGGCAATATTTATTTTAAAAAGTGTGGCAAGGATAATAAATGGTTGATAGTATAAAAGTAACTAAGGCCTCAAAAGTGCTCACTTTACCCTGAACAGCCTATAACAACAGTCCGTTCAGTCACAGAATACGTAAAATTACATAAATGAAAAAAAAAGACCTCTTATAACGCGAACTATGGCCGCACAGCCCATCAAAATTGCGCCACTGGCCAGCAACATGGCGTAGCGCCATTCGCCAATCCGGAAATGAGTTCTCAATTTCCAGGAGGTACCACAGCCAATTGGGGATCTTTCGCAACACAGCAGTAGCCAATCAGACGCGAGGCCCACTTTCAGATACTCGCGCAGCCAATTAGGGTTACAGGAAAGATTTCGGGCGGTTCTTAACATAGAGGTCTTGAGAGCCGACGAGGGTGACGTGAGGTGAATATGGAGAAACGTCGTAACGAAATGNCGGTTCTTAACATAGAGGTCTTGAGAGCCGACGAGGGTGACGTGAGGTGAATATGGAGAAACGTCGTAACGAAATGGAGCGGGGGGAAACGGGAGCACCCCGAGTAAACCCACCGATAAGCGGCACCTACCGCACGAGTCCCGCACGTGAGAATCCGGAAGTGACCACACCGGGAATCGAACCCGGTTCGCCTACGTGTGAGGCGATTAGCCTTACCACTGCACCCCCGCAGCCCCCTTTCCGAAAAGATACGATATTGTCACTGGAAGAATAGATACTGTAAACAGAGGAATGCTGAGTTTGACATTTTCCAACAACCACATTTATGTGTCCATGACCAAAGTGATGAATGAGCAACAAAATATGGACTTTAATTTCTGCCCTGAAAAAATATTTACATTTAAATATCCTATATTTTATAAATATAATAAGAACAACTGCTTAAAATGAGATCTATCTGGCAACTAAGGAGGCCTATTAAACTCACAGACTAATTAATATATCTTTTTAAGCGTTGCTCGAAGTATTTTTTGTTTGGAATTCTACAAGCAGGGGCGACAATGTCATATACTGGGCAATAACAATCATTGTGTNCTCGAAGTATTTTTTGTTTGGAATTCTACAAGCAGGGGCGACAATGTCATATACTGGGCAATAACAATCATTGTGTCATTCATTTTACTGCAGTCAGCTGTTTAAGGCTTAGCTTCACCCATTCTGCATAAATTCTTCATTTTTTGTGTCATAATTTCAGTTTCAGGTGTATCATTGGAAACGTTTTATTATAGAAAATATACAATTCACTAGTTGCTTAATACGTCTGTATCTAATTGCCACTCCGTGTTATTTCGTGCTTGCAAACAGGCGAGNATACAATTCACTAGTTGCTTAATACGTCTGTATCTAATTGCCACTCCGTGTTATTTCGTGCTTGCAAACAGGCGAGAACTTATTGGTAAAATAAAAAATATGTTTTCGACATTTTACTACACGCAGATAACAAACGATTAAAATTACGCACAAAAATACTGAACAACTCGTAAAATGTAAATTTTCTATTTATGTGCATTGTCAGTAATTACTATTAATCCGACGTGAAAACGAAGAGTTTCTGCAAAAGGGGGGAAGCGGGGCCTTTGAGGAATGTTGTAAACGGGTCTCGGCAGCGATTGGCACGCGATGGACTTATCTCGTTGGAAGGCCTTTTCTATTCCTTACAGCGCAGGTCATTAAACCCACATTGAGAAAAAGGTTTTGTTGAATCAAACTAAGTTTGTTTTTTGGAAGCAAATTATTTTTTTCTATAGGGGCAATAAAATATTTTGTCGTTGAAACCATATTATTAGCTGTTCTTATTTGGATTCCCCAAACAAAGATTTGGTCCGTGCAACTAGATATTTGTTTGGCTGTTCATTTATTAAACAGTTTAAGTTAATATAAAAAAAATTGTAATCCTGACAGAGATTCGAACTAGGTCAGCTGCTTCGCAGCGCTACGCCTTAAAAGCTTAAACTGGAGTTTTTTATTGACATGTATATTGACTACATGATGCAGGAAATGCAATAGTGGAGAGAGGCTCAAGTACGTATGTCTTTAATCTGGTTACACATTTGTTACAAATGAATTAGTTATGACACACACACACTCTCAGGGATACATTTTAAAAGAAAAACAAATAATGGCCATATTTTTTGTTCAGTGTTTTATCTTTCACCGTCAGTAAGTAACTACTGCTGAGTTTGGTATATTTTTGAATATACATACATTTCAAATACTGGGCAACGTGCGAAAATACTGAACAACGTGCGCAAATACTGGACAACGTGCGCAAATACTGGAAAACGTGCGCAAATACTGGACAACGTGCTCAAATACTGGACAACGTGCTCAAATACTGGACAACGTGCGCAAATACTGGACACCATACGCAAATACTGGGTAACGTGCGCAAATACTGGACAACATGCGCAAATAAATATTTCAATTTTTACAGCTTTACTTTTTAGTTTCCTGTTGAACTTATTTGATTAGTATGTTTAATACCATAATCAACATCAATAAAGGCAGTAAAAACTCTGGTACTATCCTAATTGTCACGATAAATACAAACAAACTCTCTAGCTGTATTTTCGAGCGAAGACAATCAAATAAGTGGCCAAACATATATATGCAGTTGATTCAACAAAATATGTTGTTATCCGTCGCATTTCTTTTGACTCAACACAGAGGGTTTGTTCAATCAAGTGTGTAATTTTTTTGGTGAACAAAATTAACTTTGTTGCTTTTCAAGTTTTGTTTGCTCATTTAAATGTTTCGTTGGGGCAACTGAATGTATTTTTGTGCCTATACAAACAAATATTTCGTTGGCTGTTCTCTCAGCGCAAACGCACACGCCGGCAGAATGGCGTCACCAACTGGCCAGAAACACCCGCCGGGAATGCCGTTCGCCAATCAGCGACTGGAATGACTCTCCGACATGATGCAGGCAAGTTGTGCTACCGCGCGACGGTTGCTGCTCGACTTCGCCCCATGTATACGTGGTTATTGAACTTTAGTCATCTCAGGTCATTTACACTCTTATTCCACTCAAATTTAACGCGACCCGAATTAGCAGACTTTTTCAGTCTGCTAATTCGGGTCGCGTTATTTNAGTGCTAATAAAGTTTTCTTGCCGTGTTATTTATTTATTTATTTTTTTTTTTTTAAGCGGCAGCTAGGAAAGTGCACGTTACGTTCATTACAATAAACGTTATTGATTTGCTAATTCCATACTGTTAACATAAACGCCCAACCTTCCGGTGCACTGATTGTTGCATACCCACCAAGCATCGCCGCAACTTTTAATCCCTCCTGCGCTGTTTTCTCGACAGTTGTTTGCCTCTGGAGTTATCTGTTGTGTGCCACATTTATTGTTATTTGCAATATGCTGGATAATAATACATGATTAAATATCGACAAAATATTTGATTTCCAGTTTTTTTTTATATTCGAACAGCTTTTGACTTTCAATAATTAGTTTGTACTATGAAACTAAACGCACTAGAGGTTGACAAAATTTACTGCGTATTAATAACGAAAAAAAGGTGGAAACGTAAATAAGAATTGTGGTCTGAAGTGAATCCTAAGGGCGGTACATATCTTTGAAGTTGGATCTGAAATACAACTGCAGATGGGACACTGAGTGTCTGTATAATGTTTAAAGTTAACTGTGTCATGTGGGTTAATAATCCATCTTTTAAATCCCATGTACGTTGCAGGGTCTTGGAGATTTAGTCGAAATAAAGGTAGTTTTCGTTGCTATTTCCATGAAATAATTTGATAACAACAGACAGGTGGTGTGGGGTTTACAGATCTTTTTTTCCGTTACACATTATCGTAGACACTGAATGTTTCAACTTAAATTTCTCCAATATATGTAATATACTGGTGTTTTAGGCCTAACTTCAAATATTCGTGTCATCTTAGGATTTACTTAGATCATAAGTCGTACACACGTTTTCTCATTTTTTTCGTGAATGAACCGCAGGCGAATTTCGTCGGTCTAATTTTGAAACAGCCTGTATAATACAGCCAGTAAGTTCGTGTTTACCGCAATACGTGGCTGCCTACACTCAAAAGCACTAGTTCACGATCTTACTGAACGTCGCAGTGGTGCGTGGCTGCCTACAATCGGGGCCTCGCCCCTTTTTGCAGAAATTTGTCGTTTACGTCTCATCATTTCAGTTTCAGAGGTACTATCGGAAATGTTTGTTCATAGAAAATATACAATTTACTAGTTGTTTAGTACTTTTTCACTAATTTTACTGTGCGTTATTTCCCGTTTGAGAAATGACAGGAACTTGTAAATAAAATGCAAATATGTTCTCGACTTTTTACAACTAGCATATAACACACAATTCAAAATTACGCACAATAATATTAAACAACTCGATAAATTTTAAATGATCTATAAACGTACGTTGTCGGTAGTTCCTATGAATACGAAATTATGACGCGAAAAAGAATAATGTCTGCGCGATAGTTGATGACGAGCCATAAGGGAATGGTGAGCCTTAACACAGCCATAGCTATCCTGACGCGGTGCTCACGACAAAGGAGTCCATTTTCAGCGGTGGGTGACTGTCCAATTAGACGCAGGAGCGAGTCGTGTTGGTAAAAGGGGGGAGGGGGGTCCTGGTGATGGTGGCGGCGATAACTGAGACATCCAGCGGGGAGTAACTAAGACGTCGCCTGGAGAGTATGTTAATGGGCCCTCCTCTTCTTCGCCCCTTACCAGACACAACGAGCTTAATTTCTTATATCGTCTCTGGTAACTGGGGGAGAACAAGGAGAAGTCCCAAGTCTGGCGAGCAATCCGTGCTATCGTGGTTGTCGACCGCGGCTCCTGGTGTTGGACTTCTGGGGCCAGATCTTCCGGCCGGGTTCAAGTCGGCGTGCTGTGAAGTCTCCCGCCTACCTGCCGCTTCAACTGCGTTGCAGAGTGTTTGGAAAACACCCCCCCCCCCCC
>NQII01002105.1:272237-282794 GCA_002778355.1 Clitarchus hookeri | reverse complement strand
TATGTCCCATAAATGTTCGATGGGATTCATGTCGGGCGATCTTGGTGGCCAAATAATTCGCTGGAATTGTCCAGAATGTTCTTCAAACCAATCGCGAACAGTTGTGGCCCGGTCTCATGGTGCATTGTCATCCATAAAAATTCCATCGTTGTTTAGGTACATGAAGTCCATGAATGACTACAAGTAATCTCCAAGTAGCTGAACATAACCCTTTCCAGTAAATTATCGGTTCATTTGGACCAGAGGACCCAGTCCATTTAATGTAAAAACAGCCCACACCATTATGGAGCCACCACCATCTTGCACAGTTCCTTATTGACAACTTGGGTCCATGGATTCGTGGGGTCTGCACCACACTCGAACCCTACCATCAGCTCTTACCAACTGAAATCGGGACTCATCTGACCAAGCCACGGTTTTCCAGTCATCTAGGGTTCAACCGATATGGTCACGAGCCCAGGAGAGGCGCTGCAGGTGATGTCATGCTGTTAGTGAAGGCACTCGAGTCGGTCTTCTGCTGGCATAGCCCAGTACAGCCAAAGTTCACCGCACTGTCCTAACGGATACGTCCGTCGTACGTCCCACATTGATTCCTGCGGTTATTTCACACAGTGTTGCTTGTCTGTTAACACTGACCATTCTGCGCACACGTCGTTGGTCTCGGTCGTTAAGTGCAGGCGGTCGGCCACTGCGTTGTCCATGGTGGGAGGTTATGCCTAAAATCTCGGAATCTCGGAATCTTGAATTCCCTAACAATTTCCGAAATGTAATGANGCGGTCGGCCACTGCGTTGTCCATGGTGGGAGGTTATGCCTAAAATCTCGGAATCTCGGAATCTTGAATTCCCTAACCATTTCCGACATGTAATGACCCATGCGTCTAGCTTCAACTACCATTCCGCGTTCAAAATCTGTTAATTCCCGTCGTGCGGCCATAATCACGTCAGAAACCTTTTCACATGAATCACTTGACTACAAATGAAAGCCCAACCAATGCGCTGACTATTTATACATTGTGTACGCGATACTACTGCCATCTGTATATTTGCATATTGCTATCCCATGACTTATGTTGCCTCTGTGTATTTAGGAAATATTCAAGCACGTCATACATGAGCTGATATTTCGAAGGCTTTTTAAAGGTACAATAATTTTCGACCCCACGTAGACCCCGTAAATATTACGAGTATTAGATTATTATAGTAATTGATGAATGAACATGATAATAAAAATTTTTAAAGTGCACGACTTACTCCAGGTTTGTCGAAAACAATGCGAGAGTATGAATAATGAAGCTGAAACTAATATTTGAAGTTCGTAAATATTAAAAAGATTTTTAGGAATTCAGTTTGTTTGGTTGACTTGCTTCCGGAGAAATTAGCCACAAAATGAAATATTGAATAAACGAGTTAACGTCTTGCATTCAACATAAATAACAGTTTTTGAGCATCACTCATGAAAATCAAATAACAGACAACTCATAAATTCATTATAATTTTTAATAACTAGTTCAATAATAAAAAATGATAGTTAGGGCCAGTGACTTTTCGCGTAAAAATCGGAGCACACAGCAGACTTCAATACTATATGCACACCTCAGCTGTTGTTATACCTCCATTGGCTGCTGGTGCCGTGTCCGTCTTTGACCAAGCCACTCAGGACTAAGTAACTCCGACACTGAGCCTTCGTGATTCGTGCGCAAACTGTTAACACGGGCCAGAACATTTTTTACCCAATCAAAGAAGTTGGACGACCCTACAGTGCTTTGAACTGCATCTTATCTCGAAATCTTCTCGCGAAATATCACTGCCCCTAATAATAGTCAACAGGCAAGCTCATATCCGACCACCATATATTATTGCGTGTTTTGTTACACAGAACATTCATTAACCGTGGAGCTATTGTTAGTAGGCAGCCCATGTCCGTCAAATATCGTATCGACGTAAGCACACTAGATGTGAGTTCGGAATGTGTGTCGGACGAACACCGTTAGACACGGCGGCGTCTCGCAGCTTTATTGGAAAATGTGTGTAGAACCCCGAACTGACTATCGTCTAGCGTTCCCTTACATTTATCGGCGATATTTTCCTTCCACTTACGATGTCAAATATTGTCCATTATCGGCACAGCTCAGCTGAACGTACTGGGAGAATTGCGAGTGTCTTCCGATCAGGTGATAAAGAGAGACGGGAGCCGAAAATGCAAGTACTCTCTTCCACACATATTATAAAACTCAACGTCTCTCTGTCTGTCTGTCAGATGTGCGCTTATCACTAGAGTAACAGATATCTGATTTACGTGTTTTTTTTTTAATTTCTTTCATAGCTATGTACTCTGACCAGGTTTTAATATATATATATATTGTTACGTAAAGTAACATAACGAATAAACAGTGACGATAATAGTGAATCAAGTAAGAAAATAAGTTTTCCGCCAGCGCGCTCTCTTGCAATACGCTGTCCAAACCGTTAAAGACGGAACAATATCACGTAGTAAAGAATTGCGTAAAATAAAAAGACTTTAAAAAAACTCTGGGGTATCATATATTTATCTATAACTAAACGATAATTCCGTAGTCCACGCGAGCGGAGCCGCGGGCACAGTTAGCCGTTTAATAAACTCCGGCGGCAAAGCGTGCGTGAACGCCGAGAAGCAAGATTCAATTTGCGTCCCATTGAAGGGTAGAAGCTATAAAGAACTGGCAAACGGCGGTACGGAACCGACCGAGCACTCCGCCGAGCCGGGATTTACAGGCCGAAGCCGAACGTCGAGAGAACGGATAACGCGATTATGCGTCTCTCTCATTCCTCTGCTGAAGTTCGCTAGCAGCAGAATTCAAACAAAAGATAACGAGGAAAAAAACATTTTTTCCAAGTGTCACGGATAAGTATGGTTATCGTAAAAATAACATTTGCAAAAAAAAATGTTTTAACTTTCCAGTAAAACTGTTCTGAGAAATGTTTTCTCTGTAACGCTTTATAGTTTTATCGGTATTATGCTTCTTTCTTTATACGTACTGCAAGTATGACTCCTTCCGGTTTTATATTATGAGTCATTATTACCTTTATTTACCCAATTGTGTTTCCTTCAACCTTTCCTCGTGTAATTCTTTGCTGTGGACCGTTTCTGTATATTATTTGACGCAATTTGTTTTCTTTCTTTTCCCATCTGTTTTTTTTAATCTCCAATTTTTTTTTTTTTCTTGCTTCGTCTCCTATTTTCATCAGAGCTTTTTCATTTCATTTTTTTTTCATCGGCCCATTCCATCTTAATTGTTCNTTGCTTCGTCTCCTATTTTCATCAGAGCTTTTTCATTTCATTTTTTTTTCATCGGCCCATTCCATCTTAATTGTTCTTCTGCACAACTACGTTTCGAAACTATCTAAATATTTGTACCTTTTCTTTCAGAATGTGCCTGCTTCATTGTCACATAACACGACATAATAATGACAGATATTACTGATTTCATTTGCTCTGCTGCCTTACATTCCAAGAATATGTCAATAGATGATCGCAGTATGTTCTAGCTACTTCTGATTTTGTGACATCATTTTGTTGAGAGTGCTAAATTACCTCATAAAATATGCACGGTAGAAACTTGTTGGCATACGATTCATTACAGAATGTTGGCCCTACATAAAACACCATACCGAACATCAACCATCGAGTTTCCAACATTGAAACAACACATAACCAACTAAACATATATCATGTAAAAATTATCTCACATCTTGAAAAACCATTATATTATTTAACATAAAGGAAAGGGGCACTGTTTTCATAGAGAAATATTTTTTCACATTTTGACATTATCAGTTGGTTGCGCAACACTAGCCCAAAAGAAGACAACATATCAATGATAAACTTGTTACCAACCGTTTACCAACCATTTTAAAGTTTAAAAAAAATTACATTTGCAGTATTTTCTGGTTTTTTTTTATTAAGTGACATCATTTTCTCGAGAGTGCTAAGTTATCTCCCAAATGTCCATGGCAGAAATTTTTCGTTGGCATATTACTTTGGGCCAGCGTTGTTCTAATATTCGTGTTGCAACCCAACGTTCAGCCAACCTTTCCAACCAAATTCCAACCGTTAGCCCAACGTATGTCGCTGCTGGTGGAGTATACATTCCTTCTAACTCCGGTCTTTGTAATCTTTCTATNCAACCGTTAGCCCAACGTATGTCGCTGCTGGTGGAGTATACATTCCTTCTAACTCCGGTCTTTGTAATCTTTCTATCGCTTATGTTCATTCCGAACTCTTTCCCCAATCTTACATTGCTTTCCGCTATAATTTGTAATTTTTTCTTATTGCATCAACACTGCCATAATAAAACAAATTAAAATATATAATAATAGTACATGTTTTTGTTTAACCGCCGAACAAATTTTTTTCTTTTGTTGGTGATGTAGTTTTCGGTATGTTTGTGGATAACTGTAGCGTGCACGTCGAAAGATTTTTTTAAACTTTATGATAAGTTTTTATACAAACTTACATGTCAGAAATATATTTTATGGAAACACTACTTACTAAGTAAGAACTTTGACTAGCAAAATGTTTATTGTTGTATTATTTTGAATTTTTTTTCAATGTATATTATTCTGCGATTCATTCAAATAAATAAAAATCAAATATATATATATATATAGTTATTATTACTCCCCAGCTTCTGTTGTTCTGTTTTACACTATTTGTTCTCATGAAACAGTATAATAGTGATTCTGATAGAACATTTTATACCAAAACTTCTACGTATGTGTGTGTATATATAATATATATAATATATATACATATACACACACGTAGCAGTTTTGGTATAAGATAATTATGTTATTATTTTTAGATGTGCATAGAAAAAATTATTCCAATATATTTCAGATGCGACCACATAACAATAATAAGCAAAAATGTCCCTAAATTAGAAATAAACGCGAAAACTGGCGTATGCATATATCAAGATGTTGTTGTTAGAGCTATAAAGATAAGTGGAAATATAACACACGCAATATTTGTAATACCACAATATATTTACGAGACATATTCGCGGGCGTCGTCTTCTTACAACATATTTCAATCAATCCACAGGCAAAAGACTCCTGACACACATGTGCATAATCGTAAGTAGGTACACATAATGCGCTGCACATAGCAACAAAAGATACAGAACTTTTACATCAGTGTGCCAACTCATGAAAGTAATCCCTGCCACAGTGCCGGTTATTCAAACCTAAATATTACTTTACTTATGGCACAGTATCTTACAACAGGTGTGTTTTACATTTTTTTTTTTTAATTTGAAACAGATATTTTTTTTTTTGGTGAGCAAGTTTCTACAGATATTTATCCTTAATCACATTAATTTTTTTTAACACTCCAACCCTTTAAGATGAACGACCTCAATTCCTCGTCCAGTTATCCAGAGAGTAAAAAAATAAAATAATTTATACAAATGTGTAATTATGTTTAATAATTCACACATACACTTTAATAAAACAGTATATTTAAAAAAGTTATAAATATAAATAAAATTGTTATGGTCCCCGTGAAAAATACCTTTGATTATTAATTTTTATGAATATTTTAATACCCGATTTAATTACGGATCCAGCACGTGTAAACTGCACTGCCACGTAAAAAAAATTTGACTTTTTTTACGCGCATAATGGCCCGAAATGTGAAGCCGCTCCGACAAGAGATCAGTGGAAGAGTGTAACACGTCACAAGTATACAGAAAAAAAGTACCCTATGTAAGCAATTCTTTCGAGACTAGTTGACAAATATTTTCTTGTAACACCACAAGTAAAATATTGTATCATTACAACTCACTGTTTTTAGAAACTTACAAAACNAAAAGACTCCTGACACACATGTGCATAATCGTAAGTAGGTACACATAATGCGCTGCACATAGCAACAAAAGATACACAACTTTTACATCAGTGTGCCAACTCATGAAAGTAATCCCTGCCACAGTGCTGGTTATTCAAACCTAAATATTACTTTACTTATGGCACAGTATCTTACAACAGGTATGTTTTACATTTTTTTTTTTTTTTTTAAATTTGAAACAGATATTTTTTTTTTGGTGAGCAAGTTTCTACAGATATTTATCCTTAATCACATTAAATTTTTTTAACACTCTAACCCTTTAAGATGAACCACCTCAATTCCTCGTCCAGTTATCCAGAGAGTAAAAAAATAAAATAATTTATACAAATGTGTAATTATGTTTAATAATTCACACATACACTTTAATAAAACAGTATATTTAAAAAAGTTATAAACATAAATAAAATTGTTATGGTCCCCGTGAAAAATACCTTTGATTATTAATTTTTATGAATATTTTAATACCCGATTTAATTACGGATCCAGCACGTGTAAACTGCACTGCCACGTTAAAAAATTTTGACTTTTTTTACGCGCATAATGGCCCGAAATGTGAAGCCGCTCCGACAAGAGATCAGTGGAAGAGTGTAACACGTCACAAGTATACAGAAAAAAAAGTACCCTATGTAAGCAATTCTTTCGAGACTAGTTTNGATCAGTGGAAGAGTGTAACACGTCACAAGTATACAGAAAAAAAGTACCCTATGTAAGCAATTCTTTCGAGACTAGTTTACAAATATTTTCTTGTAACACCACAAGTAAAATATTGTATCATTACAACTCACTGTTTTTAGAAACTTACAAAACTCTCTAATTCATTTTGAGACGTGCTATAATTGAAAACACGTGTGTTGATATAACTTTAGCTATTGGTTCACACGGTGTTTGACGCCTCTTGGAGAACGCTGGCCCAATCGCCGCCTTCCACTGTGACGGCAGACAACCAATGTGCATTTAATATCGGTATATTTGGACATAAGACGTAGAGTCTAGCCTGCGGGTCATTGAGCTCGATAATTTTTTCAGTCTCTAGTAATGGCTTGTCAGAATCACAAATTTTAANAATCACAATTTTAGTGTTTTGGGACATACAAATAACAACAAGAAGTTAATGATGTAATTAATGAGCCTACTTTTCTCTACTTTGGTGCAAATAATTTCTAATGGAGTTCTTGAAAGTTTAGATGGTAGGTAGGCCTTGACGTCTAGTTGACAGCAATACCATTAGAGATGGAGTCAGAAACATGTTCAATAGTAATGTCAATTACAAATACACTCGTGCCTTACCCGTGACTTGAACCCAGGAAGTATCGTACCATTATCTAACCTGCAGTTAAATGCTTTACGGGGGTAGGACTCGTATCATCATCCTCGGATATAATCAGTCTGATGTTTTAAATTATGGAGTTTACAAACCTGGAACATTTACAGTGTTGTCATTTCGGAAAGAAGTCTCTGAGCAACTCAAAGCACGTAAGTTTACATGGTCTACCGTAACGCTACTTGTGAGAAGATTTGTCTCCGAGATACGGCGTAAAACCTCTAATTTTTTTATGTGATGATTTTCATAAATGGAGGACAAAAAGAGTATGTATTAGTAGGGGCAGTGACATTTCGCGAAAATATTTCGAGACGAGATGCAGTCCAAAGCACTGTAGGGTCATCCAGCTTCTTTGATTGGCTAAAAAAATGTTCTGGCCCGTGTCAACCATTTGCGCACGAATCACGAAGGTTCAGTGTCGGAGTTACTTAGTCCTGAGTGGCTTGGTCAAAGACGGACACGGCACCAGCAGCCAATGGAGGTATAACAACAGCTGAGGTGTGTATATAGTATTGAAGTCTACTGTGTGCTCCGGTTTTTACGCGAAAAGTCACTGGCCCTATGTATTAGCAGATTCGATTGTTCTCATAGTCACTGCCTGTATACAAAGTTAAGTTAAAATATGTTACAAAGTTTCGTAGATATGGCATACTAAGCAAAAATGTTTATTGTATTAAGTCGTCTATCTGAAAATAAGTGCCTAGCACACTTGAAATATATTTCTTGATATAACCTACCATAGACAATATTTTTCGACAAATTTGGTACGAATTGGCAAATTGTTTCCCGAGAAATGCTATAACATTATTTTATGTGGGGCTATGTTACAAATTGGTGGACAAATGAGGATCTTTATATACACATTTGATTGTTGTAATAAATACTGCCAGCATACAAAATTAAGTTGAAGTTCGTTTCGTAATTTAGCATTAAGGTCGTTCAATCCTCCAAACACTAGACTGACGGCTCTGAGGCACGTCGCGGCTTAAACAATCTCACTGGCCAGATCGAGAAGGTTACTCGCACCCCAGAGAGAGAGGCTAAGGCGATGACCACAACATTCTGGCAAATATAACCCCAGAAATTCAATCCGTTCAGGGTCCCGACAGGCTTTACTTTATAAAAATCCGCGCCCCTCTCAGGTCACCACTCTGTCCTTGACACACTATTTCACTCGTCCGAGCCGCTGGTTCAAGCGAAGTGACACAGATCAGAAAAGCGTAACGATAACATTAGAGACGGCAACATAGCGTGNCCGAGCCGCTGGTTCAAGCGAAGTGACACAGATCAGAAAAGCGTAACGATAACATTAGAGACGGCAACATAGCGTGAAGATGTGGACAGACTGGGTGATAGCACAAAATATTTTCTTTCTGCGGTTTTGACCACGGCTATTAATTTACGATAGAAACCCTCTCGTATGGCAGATATATTGTACTTTNCCGAGCCGCTGGTTCAAGCGAAGTGACACAGATCAGAAAAGCGTAACGATAACATTAGAGACGGCAACATAGCGTGGAGATGTGGACAAACTGGGTGATAGCACAAAATATTTTATTTCTGCGGTTTTGACCACGGCTATTAATTTACGATAGAAACCCTCTCGTATGGCAGATATATTGTACTTTTAACNATTTCTGCGGTTTTGACCACGGCTATTAATTTACGATAGAAACCCTCTCGTATGGCAGATATATTGTACTTTTAACCAACCTTATTGAATATTAGGTATGTTTGTAAAATGTCGTTATGCAAAGTCTTGTGGACTTGGTGTATAAATANTAACCAACCTTATTGAATATTAGGTATGTTTGTAAAATGTCGTTATGCAAAGTCTTGTGGACTTGGTGTATAAATACTATTCACGGTGACAAATAATCAGTGCCACAGAGTAGATAAGTACACAGATACGAAAAGGCGTGACGGCTTCTTTGAATTGGGTACACCCGTTCTGTGATTGGCTTCGCGAGGTTCTGGGAACGGACTTTTTGTCTCATTGGCTACTGCGTGCTGCGAACGTTTCCCTATTGGCTGGGTTACAGGTCGGCAAGTGAGTTGCCAGTCGCTGATTGGCGAATGGCGTTCCCGACATGTTGCTGGTCAGTGACGCCATTTTTCTGACGTTTGCGGCTGAAGTTCACGGAATAAGCTACTGTTTCGCCTCTGTACTTATATTTACTCTGTGTTAGCACCCAATCATTTAAGAACCTTCCTGACGGGTAATCTGAATTGTGAAAGCTACCTCACATTTCGTTTGTGAATGCCTGATGCCACTGTCTCTAAGAACGAAGCACGCTGTTCATTGCCGCAAGTATAGTAAACGTCATGATATTACACGAGTGCAACACATCGACTCACAAATTAATGCNACGCTGTTCATTGCCGCAAGTATAGTAAACGTCATGATATTACACGAGTGCAACACATCGACTCACAAATTAATGCACGACCTAACAGATTAAGCTACCTAACTAATTAACTTGTAGCCTAAACAGTTCTCTTTGTATATATATGTATGTTTACAGACATGCATGTGTGTGTTTACGCATGTACGTGTATGGATGTATAGGNTTGTAGCCTAAACAGTTCTCTTTGTATATATATGTATGTTTACAGACATGCATGTGTGTGTTTACGCATGTACGTGTATGGATGTATAGTTGTATGCGTGTATACGTATTTGTATATTATATATACACAATACACGCATGTATACATGTAGCAAGCCAGTATTTATGACGGAAATTGTAACACAGCGAGATGTGGCTTAATGGCCTGTGTTCGATTCTCGGAAAGTCAATAAACAAGCCATTCTCATAATGGCCGAGCAGGTGCGTTAAATGTGTATTTTAGAAACGGCATTTAAAATTTGTGTTGCTTTCCTCATTAAAACGTTGTATAAACAGGAATATAGAGAATAATCTGTTTAATATGTTTGTATGGATACGCTCATTAACTGCAACTGGATTAAAATACTTGATGTAAAATACACGTGCCGAGAGCTTTATTAGCACATTTTGGTCAGCGGGGGAAAAAAATAGTATTATAAAGTTGCTTGGCAAGATTTTTCTTGCTAGACTGGTTTGAACGAGGTGTATTGCTGATGTTCCTGTTGAGTTTTCTTCTGCTTGATTAATAGGGTTTGTAAAAATTTGAGCGTCAACCTTTCTGTTTGTAATTAATTAATGCCACACCCGAGCGCAGCGCCGCTGTTCAATTAAAAGAGCGTTTTGCATACTCGCGTGGCGCTAGGTTCTCCAACAGCACGTAATGAAGCAGTTTATTTAATTTGAAATGTAAATCACTTGAGCGGGCTAGAAAACCCGGAGCAAGCGACATTGTTGGATT
>NQII01002105.1:250667-272088 GCA_002778355.1 Clitarchus hookeri | reverse complement strand
GTTTCAGTGTCGCCCGTGGCTAATAATTAAATAACAGGGAACTTGGCGGATTCATTCGGCGACGAGTTAGACTCCACAGTACTAAGTGCATTACAGCATCAGTTATTAGTTGAGTGGAGGGCTTTGGGCGTCCTTTGACAACGGCGTTTTGAGAGCCGACGAGGGCGAAGCGATGTGCGTATGGAGCAACGCCGGAACGCAAGGGTGTGGAAACGGGAGATCCCCGAGAAAATCCACCGACCAGCGGTGTCGTCCCGCACGTGGGCACGATACCAGTTAGTAGTTCGTTGGTTGTTACTACATTTTAACACTTTGAGCGCTGCAGATGCAGTATTACGTCGTCTGAATTTAACTCGGTAACATTACGAACTTCCGCTGTTCTTTGAAGGAACGGACGAAGAAGTATTAGTATGCCAGCAGTTTTAACAATGTTCTGTTCAGCGCAATATCAAGTCAACGACACTCAAAGTGTAAATTACTCAAAATAACAGCACGGACTGTATATAATTATACGTTCGTAAGAACATTTGATTGAGAACCTTTGAACTCGGCATTACATTTGCAGAGAACCAGCCAGCAAGGAACGTTATAACACTGGGATCGTTACGAACCAAAATATTATACCAGTGACCGGTTAAATTGTGACTTCTGCTGATTTGCAGTGAAAGTTAATATGCTGTGTCTGTACTTCAGGTTAAGGTAAAAAATTGTTTAAGTAAATGGTGATGGACAGCTAGCCTTTAAAGTTGAAAGGTTGACGCGATATTGGATTTCCTTATATTTCTCCAGAATTTACAAACCGATCATGTTATGGCACCGCGGACAAGGGATACCTTTACAATTATTTAAAATCTATTTTATTTCCCTTCTGTCGACTTTGTGCATACCTGTAGGTATAATAGAAGGTTCCTTTCTTATTTTTATATTTGTCTCTTTTGAAAAAGAAATACAAACATAAGAATACTGAACAAGCTTCGCAAATGATGTGAGTTCTACAAGAAATGGCAACCTTGGTATTTAAAATAATGTGCTAAAGATTCGTTACGAAGATTTAAAATACGCAAGTTCCAAAATATTTGTCGGAAACGCTCCTTGATTCTGTTTACTTGCATCAGCACAATACACAAAACAATTACACCTTCCAGGTGCCTCGTTACACTAATTACACTTATACAAGAAACATTTAGAATGATCCCCCGGGAGATTTCAAAGACACTTAAGTTCACTCATTCTAGGAAAACGTTTTACAGTCACTTCAAGTAAATATTTCTTAGGAGATCCCAGTATTGATTAAAGCAATTTAAAGTAATATTTTCATCATAATGTACACTACCTTCTTTGTACCACTAATAAAGTGTTAAATTTTTCAATTTAACTAATGTGGATTTTGAAACACATTGCATTTGCAGATCACCCAGGGGCGGAATTTGGTTGTGAATAAATAAATAAATATGCTGATTAATTAATAAGCAAATGAATAAACCCAGGAAGAGAGGGATTTACCCATCTTAAGATGCTCAGGAGCTTGTTTCGCGTCTGAGTGACAGAAGCGTGGGAGCAATAAGGGCGTCACTCTCACTCTTATTAACTGCGTCGCCATCGTTATCGCAGGTTTCTGAACGCGTTGAGCGTACCTTTAGGACTTTTGACAGCTAGTCTATTTATTTATTTATTGTGGAAAGTATGTCACATATAGCAGTATAGGCTCCTGGCGAATGGTTTCTCTTGTCTGGGTAGTTGGTTTTAAGATACTGAGGTATGGGGGGAAAACGTTTTTAAACTATGTTGGGTTAGTGTGACCAGACTTTACAATACCTGTAGATAGCCCTATAAGTAATGTGATTTATAATCAAAGGAACGCGGTTAACTTCCCTGCATAACAGTACTGTACTGTAAATACAAGCTAATGTAATTGAAAAATTAAACAGATACCTGGATGCATATCAAAATCATTAAATTAGCAAACGCTAGTAGAACAGTTTAACATTTATATTTACATCAAATGAATTTTTTTAATTGAATGAATAGCACGCAACGAAGTGTTGTTTTGTCAAAGCNTATCAAAATCATTAAATTAGCAAACGCTAGTAGAACAGTTTAACATTTATATTTACATCAAATGAATTTTTTTAATTAAATGAATAGCACGCAACGAAGTGTTGTTTTGTCAAAGTAGTTCATTTAACTTACTGCACGTGTAAATAATATTAATTTCCCGAGGTCGGTTACGTGCAAAAGGCAGGATTTATCGCAAGACACGAGGCTGAAGAAGCAGATTTTATTACGGCTTTGTCTGGACGTTCGCGTCCCTCGGGACAATACTTCCAAAGGAAGAACTGTCTTGCGAAAAAAACGGGACGTAGTCAGCCTAGTTGTAAGGATCCAAAATAATAGTTACACCATGCATGATATATTGTAAGTGACATCCTCTCATCGCGCAGCGAATACGTTTACTTTTCGTAGGTCAACCTACCAGGGCAGGGGTGCTCAAACTGCAGCCCGCGGGCCCGTTCTTTGTGGCCCGCGCTCGCCGGCTTCAGTAGATACAAGTTACCAAATTCTTATTTTTAGAGTGTCTGTTGCAAAAATAAAAAAGCAATTTATAATAAGAATTTATTAAAAGTTAAAGTAAATCACTGATGAAACTTGGTGATATTTTTCATTTTTTTTTTATCAGTCAGGCGACTTCTGTACATATTTTTGATGTGCCACCTCCGCCCGCCATCGCCTTATCAAACGAATAAACAAACTACTTGCAAGACGATACATGACATGTTTTCCGGAACATGTCCGGCTCTCCGCACCTCCTCCCCTCTTGTACCTGATCCACCATGGTATAACAAGAGACATCTTTCTGAGCCTTAAGAATCCAGTTCATAGACAGTCCGGCACCACCACCAAGGTCTCAGGGAAAACATGCCCCTCCATCCAATTGCCACAACAATTGGATTTCACAGGACCGAGCTCACAGCCGCCTAGGCAGCTGTGGTTATCCGTACGGGAGATTCCACATCGAGGGTCTTCTACCCCACGGGGAGACGCCAAATTAGTACCCTCAGCAACTAGCGATCAGACATTCCAGGATATTCACCGAACAGAGCGGGCGAGCTACATGTATGTGCTCGCAAGTTGGTGGCCACACACATGACCCGACCGTCTCCCAAGGATTTCTCTCTCAGGGCCGGTTTACAAAGCTCCTGCCTCCGGGCGCTTTCATCCACCCGTGTCGAACGACTACTATCAAGGTTGACTTGAATCGTACTTTCCTCGGGCAAGGAATACCCGAGTATTAACAGCTCAGTGTTTACCACTCTGCAGCTTTCAGGCGGGCCTTGAGGCCCAGAGTGGCGGCGTGCAGAGTGGGTTCGCACATCCGGGTCCCCTAGCTGAATCTAATCAGCTTGCAAGGGGACACCGGGCAACAGCGCGGCTCGCACCCTTTCTACGGAGCGGAGCCGGCTCATGACCTTCTTGGCATATTCCGACAGCAATGCTCTCGCTGTGCTGTCGGCAGAATTTATCACAGTCAAGCTGAAATCGAGTCGNTGACTTGAATCGTACTTTCCTCGGGCAAGGAATACCCGAGTATTAACAGCTCAGTGTTTACCACTCTGCAGCTTTCAAGCGGGCCTTGAAGCCCAGAGTGGCGGCGTGCAGAGTGGGTTCGCACATCCGGGTCCCCGAGCTGAATCTAATCAGCTTGCAAGGGGACACCGGGCAACAGCGCGGCTCGCACCCTTTCTACGGAGCGGAGCCGGCTCATGACCTTCTTGGCATATTCCGACAGCAATGCTCTCGCTGTGCTGTCGGCAGAATTTATCACAGCCAAGCTGAAATCGAGTCCTAGGAGCAGCAGTTTCCATCTCAGCTGCTC
This sequence comes from Clitarchus hookeri, assembly GCA_002778355.1. NCBI lineage: Eukaryota > Metazoa > Arthropoda > Insecta > Phasmatodea > Phasmatidae > Clitarchus > Clitarchus hookeri. The sequence continues at coordinate 268,214 of NQII01002105.1, read as the reverse complement.
CCTGAGGTCTTCGAAGCGCACACAATCATAAAACACATGCTCCATGGTGTGCGGCACCAGACAATCATCGCAGAGCGGATCATCACGCAAGCCCAGTTGATGAAGTTTTGCCTTAAAGCAGCCATGTCCTGAAAGGAATTGTATCAGACTGGGGCAAGATAGAGGGTTTGCTGAACCCTTTCCCGGACACTGGGAAAGACAGCGTAGGTCACTCGCCCCTTTTCAGAGGCTGACCATCGGCTTTGCCAGTCGTCGGCAGTTTCCTCCCATGCTACTTCCCGACTCTCCGGATCCAGTTGTCCTGTGATCTTTTCTTTCACGATACATGACACACTGAATTTTTTTAATGTCATCGAATTACCTACCTACTTTTAGTTTGCAAATATTATTATGTCAAGTGTCGTAAGTGCGGCCCGCGGAGGTCTTATTCTTTCTTAATATGGCCCTCTAAAAAAAAGTCTGAGAACCACTGTACTAGGGTCACGATCTGTAGGTTCGTCTCGAAACCCCGTATTTTTTTTCAAATATGCTGTGACTCATTTCAAACGCCAGGTAGGGGATCTCGTTCAGCCACCGTGTTCACAGTCGTAAAAATGTTGCACATGAAGAATATTTATGAATAGTACTGTACACCGTGAGGCACCCGTGCCCAGTGTCTTCCAAGGCCGCGCGGCGTTCCAAAACGTTACTCCGAGAGTAGAGTAACGTAACGGAGAGTAGAAGCCGAGGAAAGCAAAAGAAAACAAGGTTTTGGAACGAGCATGATGTAAATAGCATTCAGTGTTTACAAATATATAGTGATAAAGTAACAAATGCAAATTCCAAATTATATTTGTCCATTTACCCAAATTCTTTCTTTTTAAAAATTTTAGATGAAATCGCGATAAGTTAACCGTAAACTTTATGTATAAAAATATAACCTTTATAAAAGTTAACTTTTAAATAAAAATGCTAATTTTATCACTCGTCTTTTGTAATTTTCCCGTGCGCGTGNTTATCACTCGTCTTTTGTAATTTTCCCGTGCGCGTGTCTGTAAACAGAATGTCCGAAATTCCTTTCAATGTTTTCAATTCTACTAAAATTTTCGGCCTTTTTCAGTTTACCCCTCGTTACTCGATGAGATTGTGCGAGTTAAAGATTTACCCTGGCAAGATGCTCTGAGTAACTACTCGGCAGTTTTGGAACACTGCCTAGAGCAAGTAAAACATTTACTCAACGTGTTTTGGGACGGCCAAAGAGAAACGTTTACTCGCAGAGTAACGTTTTGGAGCGCCGCTCAGACGGGTAATCCTATTGGTGAACGTCAACGCGCCTCTCGTTTATGATTGGTTGGTGGTAACTTCGTTGAGCACGCAGCACATCGTTCGCTGGTTGTAAAACGTACAAAGTATACAAGTTGAGCTCACATCTAAATATAACACGATTGTAACACTTCGGCTCGCAGATCAACGGATGACCGAGCGAGTTAAGTAAGTAAGTGTGCGAAGAACTGAGATTATATGCTGCTGTGCAAGGTTAGTTAAGCACTTTTGAAATCAACCACTAGAAAATCTCACTGCACCTACCTGTAAGTATACAAAGTGATTCTAAAATCATGCGACAAACATTGGGGGGTGGTAGAGCCCACTAAAACAAACAATTATTGTATAGGAATATATGGGCGGGAGTGACGCGTTGAGGCACAAACACAAAAAACATAACACATTAACGGAAACATAAAATGTTCATTAGCAGCATACTTAACGAATGATTCCGTACAGACAATGTTAGAACAGTTGCTGGGAATGCATCCACCAACAGTCACGCATGCTTGGCGACCTCTACATATGGCGTGATTGGCTGACAATGGTGGCGTGCGTGAAATACCTGGCGTATTTGAATTTGTTCGCCAATCACTCCACCGACGCTACCAAGCTTGCATTACTGTCGGTGGTAGCAATTTTGAGCAATTATTATAAACATTGCTGCAAAAAGGCATTTAGCGGCGACGTTGTAAATAAACCCTGTGTTGCATTTCATGTGTTATTTATGTGTTTGTGCCTCAACGCGTCACTTCCGCCCATGTATTCCTATACAATAGTTGTTTGTTTTAGTGAGCTCTACCACCCCCGAAGTTCGTCCCATGATTTTAGAATAATCCTGTATATGTTAACGGGCTTACTGACCGGCATGCGACCAGTAGATTTGGCAACGACGGAAGGAAGCCAGTGCCTCGCCTTAACTTTGCATTTAAAGTATTATCTAAACATTTCTAAATGTCAAAATGATTTATTGGGCTTTCTCTTTTTTTAGAGCATTTTTGTAAAACAGTCACTTTTCTTATAACTAGGGTCAGGAAAATGTTCCGTTTTAAATGACCTGTAGGCTGAACTCTAGTCCTGTTTATTTTTTATCCTCAGCTGCCGCCGCATTATGTAGCCAGTTTTGCCTCAGACCAGATGGAACGGGACTCGGTGCGTGTTTCCTTGCAGGTCTGCTATTGGCTCAGAGTTCATCTATGTGTGTCTAATAAACCGTTATCCAATTGCAAGCACAGCATAGATATACGTGTGTTCACAGTCTAACACGTCCTGAAAAAAGGATTCGCGTAATTTTCCACTCACTACTAATGATTTCACAGTTCCACCTGACCAACGCATGAATAAAGTGATCAGGCACACGGGAATGTAAATTTTACATATGGCAGAACAATGCACAGTGTGCTTCAAGTAAAATGTAAGCAGAGTATTCAAAAGTGCTCAGTTTACCGCGAACAGTCTTATAGTTAAAGGCGCCTGTTTTTCGCGAAGTGTTTCACAAGTTGTGTTCCAAGGAACTTTAGTTCGGAACCACATTCGTTATTGGATCATTTGATTTGTTAGACGTCTTATGTATCTGCCCGAATCACGGACGGTCAGTGCGGGAGAAACTTAATTCTGATTGGGTCCCTCATGTAACAGACTTTACACACAAGGACAAACGTCCAATTGCCAAATGAAGACTGCAAGCGTGCTCGTAGGATATTGAAGTTTAGCCTCGGCGTAAATCTTTTCGAGGAAAACAGGTGGGGGCCCTACTTATAGTCAGGGCCACTCGATTTTGGCGGAAAGAATTACGCGGAAGCTAGATTGCGATATCCTGCTTCCACACCTTCAGTTTTCCATCAGTTATTGGTAGAGACCCTGAAGATTTCGTGGATTCATTTTGAGACAAGCTAGAATTCAAAATACGTGTGGTTAGATAACTTTAGCCATTGGTCCACACGGTGTTTGACACCTCTTGGAGAACGCTGGTCCAATCGTCNTGTTCGCCAATCACTCCACCTACGCTACCAAGCTTGCATTGCTGTCGGTGGTAGCAATTTTGAGCAATTATTATAAACATTGCTGCAAAAAGGCATTTAGCGGCGATGTTGTAAATAAATAATGTGTTGCATTTCATGTGTTGTGTTTCTGTGTATGTGCCTCAACGCGTCACTTCCGCCCATGTATTCCTATACAATAGTTGTTTGTTTTAGTGAGCTCTACCACCCCTCGAAGTTTGTCCCATGATTTTAGAATAATCCTGTATATGTTAACGGGCTTACTGACCGGCATGCGACCAGTAGATTTGGCAACGACGGAAGGAAGCCGGTGCCTCGCCTTAACTTTGCATTTAAAGTATTATCTAAACATTTCTGAATGTCAAAATGATTTATTGGGCTTTCTCTTTTTTTAGAGCATTTTTGTAAAACAGTCACTTTTCTTATAATTAGGGTCAGGAAAATGTTCCGTTTTAAACTACCTGTAGGCTGAACTCTAGTCCTGTTTATTTTTTATCCTCAGCTGCCGCCGCAGTATGTAGCCAGTTTTGCCTCAGACCAGATGGAACGGGACTCGGTGCGTGTTTCCTTGCAGGTCTGCTATTGGCTCAGAGTTCATCTATGTGTGTCTAATAAATCGTTATGCAATTGCAAGCACAGCATAGATATACATGTGTTCGCATTCTAGCACGTCCTGAAAAAGAATTCGCGTAATTTTCCCCTCCCTACTAACGATTTCGCAGTTCCACCTGGCCGACGCATGAATAAAGTGATCAGGCACATGGGAATGTAAATTTTACATATGGAAGAACAATACACAGCGTGCTCTCAAGTTAAACGTAAGCATAGCATTCAAAAGTGCTCAGTTTACCGCGAACAGTCTTACAGTTAAAGANTCTCAAGTTAAACGTAAGCATAGCATTCAAAAGTGCTCAGTTTACCGCGAACAGTCTTATAGTTAAAGGCGCCTGTTTTTCGCGAAGTGTTTCACAAGTTGTGTTCCAAGGAACTTTAGTTCGGAACCACATTCGTTATTGGATCATTTGATTTGTTAGACGTCTTATGTATCTGCCCGAATCACGGACGGTCAGTGCGGGAGAAACTTAATTCTGATTGGGTCCCTCATGTAACAGACTTTACACACAAGGACAAACGTCCAATTGCCAAATGAAGACTGCAAGCGTGCTCGTAGGATATTGAAGTTTAGCCTCGGCGTAAATCTTTTCGAGGAAAACAGGTGGGGGCCCTACTTATAGTCAGGGCCACTCGATTTTGGCGGAAAGAATTCCGCGGAAGCTAGATTGCGATATCCTGCTTGCACACCTTCAGTTTTCCATCAGTTATTGGTAGAGACCCTGAAGAATTCGTGGATTCATTTTGAGACAAGCTAGAATTCAAAACACGTGTGGTTAGATAACTTTAGCCATTGGTCCACACGGTGTTTGACACCTCTTGGAGAACGCTGGTCCAATCGTCNCACGTGTGGTTAGATAACTTTAGCCATTGGTCCACACGGTGTTTGACACCTCTTGGAGAACGCTGGTCCAATCGTCGCCTTTCACTGTGGCAGCAGACAACCAATGCGCAGTTGATATCGGCGTATCTGTACATAATACTGTAGAGTCTAGCCTGCAGGTAATTGAACTCGCGAATTTTTCAGGTCTCTGGTTATTGGCCACGTTAATACGTCGAAGACAGTGCGGTATTTAACTGGGCCATTGAGAGTTAAGTTACTTCGGTAATGCACGTCTGTGATTCGCGGGCAGGCACATAAGCAGCGCAGTAGTTAGTAGTTGAAACCAACCAATCGCGCTAGTGGATCGGAGTTAGAAGTGTTTTGTAACGCAACTTGACAAGAAATCTTTTTGCGAAAATCGGGTACCACCCCTGCTTATAGTCAGAGACGTGCAAACTTCGTGTTATTATTTCAAGACAGACCATAGACTTCAAACGCTTGAGCTTTTGTACTGCGTTTGTCATTGGAATACAGTTTGTTTGGACACGCCCTGGACGGGCTTCAGCCGCTAACGAGAAGCTGGTCCAATCACGTCCAAACAAGTTAAAAAGGGAAAACATGTCCTCACTGCTGCAGAAGCCAATAAACAAGTGGTGCCGACTTGAATATGTGTAGGACGATTAATTTCAGCGTGCTGTCAGAAAATAACGCGAATATTGCAGATCCCTACTTATAGTTAGGGCCAGTGACTTTTCGCGTTAAAAATAGGAGCACACAGTAGACTTCAATACTATATACACACCTCAGCTGTTGTTATAACTCCATAGGCTGCTGGTGCCGTGTCCGTCTTTGACCAAGCCACTCAGGACTAAGTAACTCCGACAACGAACCTTCGTGATTCGTGCGCAAACGGTTAACACGGGCCAGAATATGTTTTAGCCAATCAAAGAAGCTGGACGATGCTACAGTGCTTTGGACTGTATCTTGTCTCGAAATCGTTTCGCGAAATATCACTGCCCCTACATATAGGTCCTGAGGCCGCATCTCCATTGGGAGCGAAGGTGACCCGCAATGCGCACTCGACGAGAACGGCAATCGGCGATCTCCCCCGGGGGACCTGCCCCTCCGTAAAAGGCCAGGCGGCCGCTTTCGCCGTAATTAATCGCGAGCTCCAAAGGGGGCCTTCAACTGGCCAGGACAGCGCTGACNATTCCAGTCCCCGTGCTAATAGCTTCGCCGCCGCGTATCTCATTGAAGCCAATTACCGGCGCGCGTAAGGTCGACGGCGCTAGTTTCAGGCCCGCGAGACTCGACCGCCCCGTCACACGGATTTTTCTCCTCTTTTTATTTAAATTTTTTACCACCGTGATTCTGGCGGCTGCAGCTGACGAATGCGCGGAAACAGCGAGGAAGAGTGCCCTAAGTCACGCCGTAAGAATTTTTAATTGCGTAAGTAATCTTCCAAATTAAGATTGAGTGGAGTTTTCTTATTCGAAAGTGTGTTAATAGCTACCTACACAAAAAAAAATGTAGCACCTAGAGCATCTGTACATATTTATCCACTTTAGGACAAGGTTTATTCTTTGGTTCATATAAATATGTGCTCTACTTTTACTCACTCTTGTTCTTGTGAAATTAAGTATGTAGTATGTTGTATAAAATAACTGTTCAATGCATAATTTAAATTTGTAGGTAAAAAATATTTTATTTATGTTTCAAATGTGAGAAACTTTATTTTTTAATATTTAGGAATTTCTATAGGCTTTTCACGATTATTGCCAAATTTTGTGAAGCCCTGTTTAAGTCATACTTCCAAGACATCTCTCTGCCTCATGCAAAAATAACTTATTATTTTGTATATAAACTATTTCTTACCAGGCATTACCAACACGCCTATTTTCTTCCTGTTTTGTTTACAATAATATTATAAATTAGAGATTATGTTTTTATAGATAGAATATAAGTAAAAGTTCATTTTAACTAAAAAAAAAAGTATTTTTATATTTAAACAAGTACAGAACGCTTGTAATACGAGACATGTACAGGAAACAACCCTAAACATCATATATGGGGGGGGGGTTCAAATGTTTGATTCAAAAAGTGTGAAGAAGCCACGAACAGACTATGTCAAGTTATCTTTGATATTTCTCGGAACTAAAAAAAAAAGGCTTAAAATCTAAGGAAACAAGCCTGCTATTTTAACAGTTTTATATTGGCTCCTTTCAAGGTCAACTTCCTCTCAACTATCTCAGATAGTAGATGTTAACCCTACCGCTAAGGCGAGACCTTCTAACTTCTGCGCGGGTACTGACAACTTAGACAGACTTGGAACCTNGATGTTAACCCTACCGCTAAGGCGAGACCTTCTAACTTCTGCGCGGGTACTGACAACTTAGACAGACTTGGAACCTCTACGTTTATCTGTATTTATAAAATAAAAAACTGACTGACATATCAACGCCCAGCCTCAACCATTGGTCCTAGAAACATGAAATTTGGAGGGAACATTCATTGTGTGATGAAGGCAGCCACTAAGGAGGGTTTTTAAAATTCAGCCCCTAAAGGGGCGAAATGGGGGTCCAAAGTTTGTATTGTGAAAAATATATGTGGTCATTTGAAGCCACCTAATCTCTGTAATGGCACTAGGCTGCAAGTCAAAGCTCTACGTTGCCGTGTAGTATAGGCCACTATATTGACTGTATCGGCTCAGGGATCTTCAATGACCTCCCTTCTGGATTCAAGAGATTGCAGTCTCCCCTCAAAGTGTGCTTCCCGATGCCGATAAATAAGTCGCAGGGGCAAACTCTCAACTTCGCAGGAGCTGACTTGAGAGGCAGGACTGTTTCTGCCGCCGTCAGTTGTACGTGGCGTGCTCGCGTGTAAGCTCTCAGCTCATCCTGGCTGTATTCGTGCCAGCCCCTAAGATGGTCAACAACATTGTTTACAAAGACGTATTGTGAAGAGACTAACTTACATGTTGACTATGCCGATTACCAACAACTCCAAACTTAACAGCTACAATTATCATGTTTTTGGACTTTTTTCAACTTGTGTTTCATTCCACTTTCATTATTAAAATATGTTCTATATGTTGAAGACATACTTACTATTAAAAAATATATACTGCAACGAAGACACGAATTCCACGTGGACAAATTCGCAGACAAGAATTAGTAATTAATAAATGCCGAACTAATTTTTTTGCTGAGAGAGATATGGCAAATTATGTAAATCATGTTTTAGTGGCAAATGACGGGGACTTGTGTATACGGGCTTCATAATGAACCGACTATATCTGCTACAGGCCTTTCCTCTTTATTTTCACTAGCATGCGTCAGTTTTTGCTGCGGGATGGCCTTGAGAATGTGCTACTTCTAAGGCGGAGGCCTCAATAAGACAACTGGGGCAATAATGTGCCACGTACAGCAATAGTTAAATAAATTCTGATTAAATCAATAAAAGGGTGCCTTGTATTTCTCCCCTCATACTCTTTCCAATTATCTGGAAATAAATCAATTTCGACGTCAAAGGGCAAATATTACTAATTTGCTCGCCCTAATGTAAAGTAACAGCGTTACACATTATTATATAAAANTCGACGTCAAAGGGCAAATATTACTAATTTGCTCGCCCTAATGTAAAGTAACAGCGTTACACATTATTATATAAAACAATATGACACTAATTTACTCCCACGCTATTTAATTTAAAAGACAAATTACTTCTGTAAGTTAGGAAATAAAAGTGTAAACAATTTCTTCATCACGACTTTGTGAATTAATGTCTCCAAATTTTGAATTAGCTGTTACTATTTTCGCTTTGAAAGATGATGGTATCTAGCGGAGGGTTCGGCACTTCTTTCACTTATTCCCGCAATAATATATTCAAAACCATGTTCTTGTGTAAACGCTCTTTAAAAAAAAAACATGAAATCTGTAGAGACCATTTACCTTCACAGGAACAAATAATATAATAAAAAAATCAATTTGTCACTTCTGCACTTACTTTCATGTCATAATAACGCTTCTTCTTGAAATAAACAGACTACTGGTAGAAACTAACTTCTACCTGTAAAATTATAACTTCTTCAAAACGGATTTTACGTAGTCTGTAGATCACTTCGTTCTAATTACGGAAAGTATCAAGAGTTAAAGCACAGTAGCCGTCTAAATCACTGCGTTACTCCTGTTATAAACGTATCTTAAGTTTGTCTGGCGATTGTTCGAGTTAATATGCAGATACCAATTTTCGGCGCCATCTACATTTAAAAATATTAGTATCGTGGGCGTATAATTTTAATAGCGTAATAAAATGTTTACTATTCGGATTACAAATCTCGTCATCTTTGTGATTTCAGAAGGTAACGTATTGTTTTATAAAAATAATAATGTTAATAATTTATGTATCAGTAGCAAAAATTGAAACAAATTATAATTAATATTTGCGAAAAACAAAACTAAACGTTGCATTTTAATGTTTAATAACTTCTTTGGTCATGTAAACCGTTTTTTTTTTGTCTTTAAATATCGGAGAAACGTTAAGCGGATTACACACACTTTCTCTCGCTGCAGTTGTGCTCGTAGAGTAGATATGCTTTAGAATGTGCATGCCCGCTGCGCAGGACCAGTCTCCGTTTCCCAAGATTGAACGATTTGTTGCCAGTACGACTAGCATAAACGACGTGGATAGTGTTTAAGGTTAGAACACTATAGTGCTTCGAGGTGTTTGTACACTTCCTCTGAACAACTTATAATGATGTTAAGACTGAATTCAAATTGGTAAAAAAAATTTCATTTAAAAGTTTTTCTCTTTTGAAAATTAATATACAAACAAACATGTACATCACTGTTGACCATGTGACTTTGACAGTTGTGTTATTTTGGGGTAGGTCAATGCTGCGGGCAGGTGCACGGAAGACGAATAATCAGTATACCTCATCTTTAGTCTGTGAATGAGACTAAAATTATTAAGTTGGCTGACGGTTAACTGGGCACTACTTTTCCTTATCACACCCTTTTTTTGTACTCATCCGCCACGAATCTATCAACTGGTGTCCATGCGCCACGCCAATAAAAGTAAAATTCTGAGGGAAAAAAATTTAATCAATATTGTTTTAAAATTACGCCAATTGTCACATTAATTAATGCATATAAACCAAACATAAACCGAGTTCACACTTGTCTAACGTAACCATTGCCTTTTTAATAAAACGTTAATACATGGGATTGCTTTATCTTAATCGTTGCCAACATTATAATAACAACTCCAGCCAGTTTCCTCTTTAAAGCCAGTGCAAATACGGGCACGGGCTTTATTAACGGTTATTTTCGAAAACAGCCGGTAGTGTAAGCAACTTTCAACACACCCCAGTTGTGTTTACCACGCGACCACCCGGTGCGATGACCGCGGGTAACCGCAGTGGGTGTTCACCGCCAGCCAGCCGCGGTTTGAACCTAATATAAATTGTTCCACGTTTCGATTACCGTAACGTTCACAATTGCCTGGGAGTTCCAATGAATCACCTCCCAGGATAACCACAAGAGGCGCCACTGTAGCTGAGCGTTTGTAAAGTTTGCGGCGTGAACTAGACGACCTGACGCACATTACAATGATTCTTTTTATTTTTAAATCGAGTCTGCTATATTAAAATGAAATTATTCGTTGGGAGACGAATAATGAATTATCTCTTTTTCTCATAATAATAATAACCTGAATACAGCTTGATTGTTTGCGCCATACCACCGTGCCTTTCACTTTAAAACATGCCCTATACCTAGGGCCAGTGACTTTTCGCGTAGAAATCGGAGCACACAGTAGACTTCAATACTATATACACACCTCCGCTGTTGTTATACCTCCATTGGCTGCTGGTGCCGTGTCCGTCTTCGACCAAGCCAATCAGGACTAAGTAACTCCGACACTGGACCTTCGTGATTCGTGCGCAAACTGTTAACACGTGTCAGGAAATTTTTTTAGCCAATCAAAGAAGCTGGACGACCCTACGGTGCTTTGGATTGTATCTTGTCTCGAAATATTTTCGCGAAATATCACTGCCCCTACATAGCCAGCATTATTTTCCAGTTCCATCTCCAGACAACGAGAAGTTGTAAAACTGCGATGAGGGTCTTCCCCGATCAGTTTCGCCATCATAAAGCCCAGCAAGTCAGCTATGTGCACGCTAACATATTATTCATAAAGTTACCATACCAATGTGTACAGACCTAAAGAATTCGTAGATCATTTTGAGACAAGCTCAAATTCAAAACACGTTTGTTTATATAACTTCAGCCATTGGTCCACACGATGTTTGACACCTCCTGGAGAACGATGGCCCAATCGTCGCCTTCCACTGTGACAGCAGACAACCGATGTGAAGTTGATATCGGCATACTTGTACATAAGACTGTAGAGTCTAACCTGCCGGTCATTGAACTCGCAAATTTCTCAGGTCTCTGCCAATGTGTACGAATAATGAGGAAAAGTGCGAATGGTAAATTATTTTCCCATATGTACATCCATGGTTCCGTTCCTGCATTCTGTCACAAAACAGTAAAGTGCGTAGGGAAATACCCAATCTTGTATAGTAACGATGCTCAACATTCCTTTATTAACAGTTTGACAAGTGATATTATTTCCATACGTTGTATAGGTTAAAAACTTCCATAATGGTTTAGGAAGTTTACCGGAAATTTTTTTACTGTGTGTGTTCGATAATTTGGCTGAATTTAACAAACTTTAAGCTACGATGCAAACCTGAAAAATTAGCACGCTGCCATCCGTAACGCAACAACGAAACAAGTGTTGAGTCAACTTAATTACATTACTCTTCAGAAATTGTTTTTTTGTTTGTAACGCCTGAAACCTTAAATTAAAGTACGCCTGAAAGGGTTAAGCGCACTCGGTCTTTGAGAGACTGTGGGAACAGGTTTTTCTATATCTGATTGGCCAGTGAGTGTTGCAGGTAATTCTCTATTGGTTGAGCCAGAGTTGATAGGCACTGACTGAAACTCCAGTCACGACAAACAAGGAAAGTCCCTCGCATGGTGGCAGACATCGTTCATTGCTTAGACTACATTCTTTAGCTGCATTAAGAGCCTATTCCAATAACATCAAACATAAACACGTTTCTATAAGTCCCGCCGTATGACAGACCGTTATACTGATACTTGCAGAGTTCCAAGCGAAAACTTTGCTCCTAGTAATGCTCAAAATTTATATTTATCTACGATGGAAGTAATTGATGCAGGAATTTCATATCAGCCTAAATCCCTTCACCAGACCTATTTTTTAATTTTTTTTTTACATTTTATAGGATATGTAATGTGTTAGTTAACTGATATTAATAATAACTTGATTTAAAAAAATGTGGAATTGTTTTTTAAAAAAATACCATAAATAATGCTTTTTAAAGCGTAAATATCGAGATTTTAACTTAAACTCTTGGTTTGTAAAAATTCCAAAAACTTAATTTAAAATAAAAAATTTGGTTTCGGCTACAGATTTTAAAGAAGTCGCAGGAGTGTAAAGTTGCAAGTTCTTGAAAACCCTACACTTTGCTCACCTATGGTGTTTAACTTTAGCTATTTCAACTTCTTATTTCATCTCAAAAGTTAAAATTGAAATACGAGTAAACCGCACAACAAATTTCCAATAAACATTTTTTTACATTATTTGAATAACATTAGCAATTATTTTTTACCTATAGCTTAACCTTTTAATTAAGGTTGATTTTGAGATTTGTTCGAATAACTTAATATTTCCTATGACTCGTTTCATTTAATTTTGTAAAAGTCGTTTTCTCACGCTGCCATACGTTCTTTAAACAATTATTTCACATCACAACAAAAACAGCTGTTCACGGTAAGCTGAGCACTTTTGAAACTAACATTTGAAAAATGTCACTCCCCCCTTCCTGCGTTTATTTTAACGGGCAGACCGACCTGCATGCGCCCAGTAAAGTAGTTCCACGTTTTCAAGTTGAATTAAACGTGTGAGTGAGTGAGTGAAGAGATTTGGGCGGCTCTTAACAGCGAGGTCTTGAGAGACGGTGAGGGTGAAGCGAGGCGAGTATGGAGCAGCACCGGAATGAAGGGACGGGGGAAACGAGAGATACCCGAGAAAACCCACTGACCAGCGGCATCGTCCGGCACGATTCCCACCTTGCAAAAATCGGGAGTTCACCGGCCGGGGATTGAACCCAACTCGCCTTGGTAGGAGGCAAGCAGTCTAACCGCTCAGCCACCGTGGTCCCATTAACCGTGTTATTTAAACATTTGTAAATACCAAACAATTGCTTTAAGTTTTTTTTAAATACGTATAAGTAGAGGCCTGAGAAATTCGCTAATTCGTTTTGAGACATGCTATAATTGAAAACACGTGTGTTTATATAACTTTAGTTATTGGTGCACACGGTGTTTGACACCTCTTGGAGAATGCTGGCCCAATCGCCGCCTTCCGCCGTGACAGCAGACAACCAATGTGCATTTAATATCGGCATATGTGTACATAAGACTGTAGAGTCTAGCCTGCAGGTCATTGAACTCGCGAATTTTTCCGGTCTCTACGTATAAGTGTAGCAATGAACAAATTCGTGAAATATTATCTTTTCTAATCACTTCACAGTTTCACTGACCCGACGCATGAATAAAGGGACGAAGCACGTGGCAATGTTAATTTATACATAAAGTGGAAGAATGTGTAAAGTACATACAAGTATATCTTAAGCAGGGCTTTCAAAAGTAGTTACTTTACCGTGAATAGCACAGGTAAATGTTAACTATTCGCTACGAGANGTTTATATAACTTTAGTTATTGGTGCACACGGTGTTTGACACCTCTTGGAGAATGCTGGCCCAATCGCCGCCTTCCACTGTGACAGCAGACAACCAATGTGCATTTGATATCGGCATATGTGTACATAAGACTGTAGAGTCTAGCCTGCAGGTCATTGAACTCGCGAATTTTTTCGGTCTCTACGTATAAGTGTAGAAAAAATGAAAAAATTCGTGAAATATTAACTTTACTAATCACTTCACAGTTTCACTTGCCCGACGCATGAATAAAGGGACAAAGCACGTGGCAATGTTAATTTATACAAATGGTGGAAGAATGTGTACTGTACATGCAAGTAGATCTTAAGCAGGGCTTTCAAAAGTAGTTACTTTACCGTGAATAGCACAGGTAAATGTTAACTATTCGCTACGAGAACTACGGCGTAGCTGCCTACACGCGTCTGTGTCGAATTTCGCGAAGTTACAAACAGTGTATGTGTTTTTTTTTTTTCCCCCGAGGGCTGGTTTTAAAAGTGTTCGATCAAACTGGAACACGCGATAGCAGGAACAGGTCGACCGCAGCGCTGCCAGATCGCCATTTTGAAAAGCTGACACGTGCGGTCGGGTCGACACAAACATCGGCTCTCGTCGCAACTCGGCGGAAAATACCGCGCGCGGGAAAAAGCTGATCCGTGTCGCGGGCGACGTGAAGCGCGGACAAAAACGCGACTGACGAGCGCGGCTTTGGCGATGTCTCTCCGGACACGACCGCCCGTCGACGGGGCGCTGTACCAGGAAGGGAGCGAGTACTCCGGTGCTTTGTCAAACCCAGGCAGCCATTTGTCGCGGCTTCGAGAAGGGGAGAGACAGGAGTTGTAGAGCGATGTCGGCTACCGTTACCGAACACGTATGCGTGTAGCGTAATTTTATACCAAGCATGTTGCCATCTGTAGGGCCACTGAATTGTCGCCAATAAATGTGAGCACATATTATACTTCAATACTATACACACAATGTTTCTAAAATCATGGGACAAACATTGAGGGGTGGTAGAGCTCAATAAAACAAACAACTATATTATAGGAATATATGGGCGGAAGTGACGCGTTGAGGCACAAACACAAAAATATCACATGAAATGCAACACATTGTTTATTTACAACGTCACCGCTAAATGCCTTTTTACAGCAATGTTTATAATAATTGCTCAAAATTGCTACCACCGACAGTAATGCAAGCTTGGTAGCGTCGGTGGAGTGATTGGCGAACAGATTCAAATACGCCCGGTATTTCACGCACGCCACCATTGTCAGCCAATCACGCCATATGTAGAGGTCGCCAAGCATGCGTGACTGTTGGTGGATGCATTTCCGGCAACTGTTTTAACATTTTCTGTACGAAATCACTCGTTAAGTATGCTGCTGATGAACATTGTACGTTTCCGTTAATGTGTTATGTTTTTGTGTTTGTGCCTCAACGCGTCACTCCCACCCATATATTCCTATACAATAATTGTTTGTTTTAGTGAGCTCTACCACCCCTCAATGTTTGTCCCATGATTTTAGAAACATCCTGTATATACACCTCGGCTGTTGTCGTACCTCCATTGGCTGCTGGTGTCGTCTCCGCATTTGACCGAGCCACTCAGGATTCCGTAACTCCGACACTGTACCTTCGTGATTCGTGCGCAAGCAGTTAACACGGACCAGAACATGCTTCAGCCAACAGAAAACGCTGGAAGACACCACAGTGTTTTTTTTAACTGTATATTGCCTTTAAATATTTTCACAAAATATCACTGTCCCATAGGCACCGGTTCTTCGCGAAAACATTTACGCTAAGGCTAGACTCATGTGTCCTATGGCATAAGTGCAGTTCTCCTTTAGGGTATTGGCCACGTGTCTTTGTCAAATTTAATGAGAGATCAAAACTGTATATGTTGGAGACAGTTTGTCACCACTACTAGACAGAGAGAGGGAATGAACAGTGCAGTTAGTTTAGTGTATAGTCTATTCACGGTTACCCTACCCTTTTTTAATCAAACCTTTAAAAAGCCATCGTACTATATATTACGTGCTTGGTTATTTCCTAAATATGGCGTGTATCACAAGCGTTTTATACCTCTGTTAACGTAAAAGTACATTTTTTTGGTGAAATTACACATTTGCCTATATTTAATATGTAAATTATAATAGTTCTTTCATAGTTTATACGAATATACGCAGAGATAAACTAGGTGTGTTGGTAATGTCTGGTAAGAAATAGTTCTTATGAAAAATATTGTCACACTGGATGCGCATGAATGCTGTGCGTTGTCCCTTTGGTGTGATTTTCTAGTCTCGGTTAAGCTTTGTGAGAATTAAGCGGAGGGATATTTTGGAAGTAGAACTTTAGCAGGGCTTCAGAAATGTTGGAAGTGACCGTTAATAGACCGTAACTAGTGAGACAGTACGATTTATGTAATGGTTCCCATAAGAAATGAAACCCTGGTGTTTATTCGTGTCATTTATTTCTTAAGGTATTAAAAGGCCGAGATTATCAGTTTTGGACGTACGCCGGAAATCGCTTGTGCGTGGAGGCCTCTGTTCGCTGTCCAAGTTGTTGATTTTATTTCATTATCACCCGCTCTTGAACAGTTCAGTAATGAGTAGAGACCTGGAAAATTCGCAGATTCATTTCGGAACAATCTAGAATTCGAAACACGTGTGTTAATAAAACTTCAGCCATTGGTCTACACGGTGTTTGACATCTCCTGGAGAAGGCTGGCCCAATCGTCACCTTCTACTGTGACAGCAGACAACCAATGTGCATTTAATATCGGCGTATTTGTACATAAGACTGTAGAGTCTAGCNCACGTGTGTTAATAAAACTTCAGCCATTGGTCTACACGGTGTTTGACATCTCCTGGAGAAGGCTGGCCCAATCGTCGCCTTCTACTGTGACAGCAGACAACCAATGTGCATTTAATATCGGCGTATTTGTACATAAGACTGTAGAGTCTAGCNACCTTCTACTGTGACAGCAGACAACCAATGTGCATTTAATATCGGCGTATTTGTACATAAGACTGTAGAGTCTAGCCTGCAGGTCATTGAATTCGCGAATTTTTCTGGTCTCTGGCAATGACTAATGAAGTGCCGGATGTAATAGCTAGAGACACCCGAATTTCGCGAAAATATTTCACGACCAGTTGTACTTAATAACACTTTGGCTCAGATCCACTGTCCTGATTGGACGAACCAGTTGTTACACGTCTTAGGCGCATGCCCGCGAATCACAGACATACAGTGTCGGGGTGACCTAATTCCGATTGGCCAGTCAAGTAAGAAAATGTCTTCTCACAGAGACACGCAGCCAATAATCAGAAGGAAAACTGTTGGTACGCCCATAGCGCGTTGAAGTCTATCCTGTGCGTAAGTGGTANCACGCAGCCAATAATCAGAAGGAAAACTGTTGGTACGCCCATAGCGCGTTGAAGTCTATCCTGTGCGTAAGTGGTAGTATCGAAGTGACTTAACTAACTACAGACTGTGTGCCCAGCACGTTGTCTGTGTCGCGAGGCCATCACTGCACGCTTTAACTAGTTCCGGTGATGTGTTTGTTTAAAGAACGCAATAGTGTCCAGAATACCGTCTTCATCAATAAAAACCACACCACTCGAGATATTCGGTATTTTTGCGATGCTCATTATAACGCTCTTTAAAAATGTACGTATATACTTTCAAATTTTAGAAGGCGTTAACTATAGTCTACCCCAAAAATTTTTTATTTAATTGGAACCAGAAATGTTTGTAGGTATACACATAAACTATTTAAATTCCAAGAATTTGCAATGCAATGGAAAGCAAACATTTAATAAATATCTCACAAAAGCTCCGTCTCTTTAATTCCGTCATTCTCTTTTTGGTGAAACCATAACGAAAGCAATCGTGATGATTGCAAAGGGAAGGAGTTGGCTGTCAGGTATAAAGTATGGTTTTTTTAAGCAGGCAACAGTTTAAGCTGCGCCGGCCCGTAAATTTGAATTCCCCCCCCCCC
>NQII01002105.1:69870-250443 GCA_002778355.1 Clitarchus hookeri | reverse complement strand
GGCCCGCAAACCACTTCCCCTCATATCTCCGCGTCGACTGTGCTGCCGCCGAGCGGGCTAAACGGAAACAGACTCAAGCCCATCACCTCCCTTAACTTCCACTCGGCATTAATTCCCCACGAAGTTACAGAGCGTTTCCCGTGGCCTATTAGAAGAAGGGGGGGGGGGGCAATTAAGTGCCAGACGTTAATTAAAATTTGCCAGTTTCGCTGGCAATCAAGGCGTGGTGGTATTTATTCTATACGTTAACGCGACCTTAGAATAAAAGCTACGGCGCATCTCAAATGCCATAAAGAAATTTCCTGTGATAATAAAAACAGCTTACGCTGGCTGCCTTACGTAGGTCTTTACAGTAAGCGTAGTACTCTGGCGTACACAAAAGTTTCGTTATTTCCAAACATACTTCGCAATTTTTTACAATAAAAAAAATTCGCATTTGTTTTTGTTAGTGAAAAAAAACCACAAATTATTACTCGAACAAATTTGTTAAGCTAGCCGTGCCTAACTAGAAATTATAGCTTGCTTTCGGTCATATAATCAGTTTTGCTACCAACCTTTGAAAACATTCCCCTACCCGCAACTGCATTAGGCATATATACTAACGAACTCGCTAAGCGGCACGCCTCCGAATAAGTTAGAAGTTAAGCAGGGAAAAAAAGTCCAAAATATTTACGTAGCATTAAAAGTGTAATTTTTAAGTTTTTTTTTACGAAATTATTAATTTTTGTTTCTTAATGTTTTGAACATATACATAACAGTAAAAATGGGAATACCATGAACTTGTTGAAGTTGCTAATATTTTTTCACTTTTTTCTCTTGATATCGAAGAGTATGAATATCAGTTATTGGTTCCACAGTGAATGGAGGGGAGAGATATGGGCAGGTGTTAACATCTATGCCTTGAGAGCCGATGAGGGTGAAGCGAGGTGAATATGGAGCAAAGCCTAAAGGAATTTTGGGGGGGGGGGCCGAGAAAACCTTACGACCTGCGGCATCGTTAAGAACGATTTTCACATGCAAAAGTCCGGGAGCGACCCCGCCGGGAATCGAACTTGTTTCGCCTAAGTGGGAGGCGATTAGTCTGACCACTACTCCACTGCGGCCCCTCGTCTGTGTCAAGTCATGGCGGGGAATAGGAAGGGGCACAAAGAACTGAGATACACTCAGCCAGTGCAGGTACACACAGCACATAAAACACTTGACCCGACACAAACCCCCAAGGCTGGTACAGGTTTACATTTCCAGTGTCCTCGCACAATATCTCTTGAACAGTTTCTCCGTTGTTAATGTACAACGTGTGTAAACATTAATTTGGGACATCGATAATTCTGTGAACTACAATATAAACAATACGATTGGAAAACTGTTTTAATAAAAAAAAATATTTCTTTCTGTTGTATTTCACAGGTCGCATAAATATTTCTATATTTCCCTCCTTTCGTAATGCACCGTTCTTTATTATTTGTGATGGATTATCTTCCCTGCTCCTAGAAGATATAGTAAAGCAACCTTTCGGACGTAAGCCCTTGAGTGACACAAACCCTACATCTTCATTTCACTCCAAACTGGCTGTAGTCCTATGTTTATTATCCTTAATATTACTATCTCTAAATTTATTTAACGACTACTGACTTTATGGTTTGTGGTGAGTATCCTTTCTCGAATATTGTCTCTATCTTTAAAATCCCCACACTTCACTGTCTGCTGCGAAGCTCCCTATTTCGTTACATTTCCAGGCATGGCATTTTCTGTGACTACAGTCGGTTGATGATAATTGTATATTTTTAGTGTTTGTGTTGTATATATTTTTTTTATAAAGGTGCCGTATCAGTACCCGTTGACTGGTGAAAAATTATACTGGGCACAATGAACATTTTGAGTATACAATTGCTTGTATCCTAACCCCAACGCAAGTGACGTCAAAATGACACACGCTGATGTATGCGTCCATAATGGGGACATCCAGAACTAAGCTTCCGCAAACTGCCACGAGAGCACAGAAAACAAAGAAAATCTACTGTCCTTGTTCGTTAATTCCTTATCGTATGTTATCAAATTGGGACTTATACACGATGTTCATTTTAATATTAAATTTAACATTTGCACATGAAGTACTTATTCCCCTGCAGACTCCGAAAATTGTGGCCGATTATGTGTACTTATTTTAAAATGTACACAGAGCACCTCGTTTAAAAACGCAACGAGCAGTTTACGTACTGCATTATCTACTTTATATTCCCTCATATTTACTGACTGCAGAATGAACTGACGCTCGTAGATAATTAATCGCACCCGGACTTAACACAGGACACTTTGAAAGGGTCGACATGATAATGTGTTATGAAATATTTCTGTTCATATTTGTGATTTCTTAAATGCAATTTTCGACTATCGTTTCCACGCTGTGCTTGGTGTCCGTTCGTGGACAGTTGTATTTATTTCGTTGATGGCGTGTGTGTATTAATTTCCGTTTTAACTAATTTAGTTTATTCATTTCAACTGTATTTAGTCATGGAGAAGCTATTTTGTAAACTGCAATTTAGTTTTGAATATGGATAGATGCGGGTCGGGGCGATGGTGACTGATGGCGTTAGTTGTTCGCGAGCGAGAATTTCTGGGCTGAATATCTCGCCACTCCAATATGTTAGTGAACTGGTTATGGTGTCAAACGAAATACCTAGAGTATGCATGTCGCTTTAAGCAATAAACGCCAAATATCAATTTTGTTACTTTCGTTTCATTCGCATTTTCCAAAGAAAATGTTACGCAATAACACGGGCCTATTCAAGTCAAACCCAGGGACCATGTCCCCGTCACAGCCACAAGAAGACTTTTTTTTTCCTTGTAGTCTGCGTTTTTCAGTTTGTAAAGTTTAAATTGGAAACCTAAGTTCTCAGCACGCACTGCTGCTATTTTCTGTACATCACGGCATCGTTAATATCAGCAGAATGCAAAATAATAATTTTAAAAACTATCTTCTTCTTTTAAAATGTGTACACACTGTTTCGCATACATCGGCAGAATAAAATATTTGAGTCGTGGTCTTGTTTACCAAATCGAATTATTAATAAAAATAATATTTTATTCACGTTATATACATTTTAGTAACTTACTTTGTGGGATAGTTATTAACAATGAGACAAACTGTTGCTGTGTACAGTTGCTTACCCTAAACCACGCGTGTTATAATATTTCAAGACAGCAGAACATATTTGTAATTTTATAAAAGTCGACAAATCGCAAAACCCAAATTACAAAATTTGATCTTCAATTTTGCGGGCAAAAGTCGAGTTACAATTCGCCATTTAGGGTACTAATACGACCACGTATTCAGGTAAGGGTCTTAGATATTTCAGGATTTGAAGAGCAAAATCACTGAGGTGGAGAAATGCGCGAAATACCGAAATACCTGCGAAAAGAGTCAGCTGTTGGTTACCTCTTGCTTCGTGCGTGGAAATTCGTAATTGCATTAGTTTAATTCTTTTCCGAGTAAAGTTCCCTACAGTTTAGTTATTTTCTTTCCGTTGCTAGAGTAACGAAGGAATATCCAAACATTCACAAATGTAGTTAATTAAACCGAATACTATTTACATCAAGTGACCAAATCCATCGCCAGCAATGCCCTATGCTGGCGTTTATCAAGTAAAACACACTATGGTCTGCCTCAAAACTCTGATTTTTTCCCATAAACAGCAGCTAATATAAGGTTACAACTCGTCGGAAACAAATAGACACTATTTTTCCCCCCTATTACGTGCTGTTGTTTCATTATTTACTTGTTGGAATTCATGCAAATTTCAGTTCGACATATAGCTGCTTGTAGAGGCACCTGGTGATGGACCGGTGAACTTATTGCTGCCTACCGCGTGCTCTCGCTGTCTCACCCAAGTTACGAGCAATTTGTAGCAGAGTAGCGGCCGACTTCATTATATATTTAGTGTATTGAAAATAAACGTAAAATGTCATAATACAGGGAATTCATCGTCACAAAAAGCTAAGAGATTCTTCAAACAAATCATCAAAGCCGTGTTTTAGAAATTATTATTTAGTTCGGGAGAGAGTGCTGCCATCTATGCAGTAGATGTAATAACTAAGTGACATCTCTGTTGGTGTTGGAACTATCGAACAGCGCTACATGTATACAGTACTTCAAACACACGAGGCCCCATTTACTGTGACTTCATCTCAAGCGTATTCGCGTTCTCGAGCAAAGTGGCTGACATCTGCAACTAGAAGCTTATCGATTCTAAACTGCCTTTTTGATACGATGCAGCTAACGACATGAATGCTCATTCCAATTTCTAGAAATTCTGATATAACAAATCTAATGAAAAACGTAATAATTGACTACGTGGTATTACCAGTCTAAACACAATCCTAACTATAAACGAGCAGTAGTGACTAACAAATATTCGTTCACCTACTATCCTAGCAGGAGAAAAGTCAGTGATTTAGTGGCTTCTCTTCATCAGTTTTAATAGAAAAATTATTGATTTTTCCACTCTCGTGGTTAATTTTTATTATTTAAAAAGATAATATTGTAAGCATTTTTAGTCATAATATCATATCCAACAAAACCGTACTTGACGATAGGATAAATAATTTTTTTCAATTTAAACTAACCGAGGATATCCACTGAGAACAGTGTGTTGTATTTCTTTCCTCATAAATCTCCCTACCTTCATAGCCATTTCCATACTCATATTACTTACGATGTCGATAAGGGTGGACNGAAGCGATTATACCACGGAATACAGATTCACCATCATCTGTTAGCCCGAAAGTAGCGATTATTTATAATTGGTAAGCTATTTCGCATGCGGCAAAAAATTTTTTTTTTTTATGTTTAGTATTTTATTTAATAGTTTAAACATTCGTTTTTACTGTCTAAAATAGATCTCCGAACAAGCGCACGTCTCACCAGAACACTCTATTGGTTATACTTTGCCACATCCCGCAAGCCCGCCATTTGCAAGTGTGTTGTGCTGCGCTCTGGCGGCGTCCAAACAGCAAACTGTGCTCGGATATTTCAAAGATTATACAAATGTGGTCAATAACGCGGACACAGATTAGGCTGTGTTTCGATTTTTAGTAAATCGTGCCATTGATCAATTTCCCTTGCTTCTTTCATGAGAAATATTCGTTCGGAATTACACAGTAACAATGGTTAGAGGCAGTGATATTTCGCGAAAAGATTTCGAGACAACATACAGTCCAAAGCACTGTAGGGTCGTCCAGCTTCTTTGATTGGCTAAAAAATGCTCTGGCCCGTGTTAAACCGTTTGCGCACGAATCACGAAGGTCCAGTGTCGGAGTTACTTAGTCCTGAGTGGCTTGGTCAAAGACGGACATGGCCCCAGCAGCCAATGGAGGTATAGCAACAGCTGAGGTGTGTATATAGTGTTGAAGTCTACTGTGTACTCCCATTTTTACGCGAAAAGTCACTGGNTATTCTTACTCGCCCGCACCTGGGACACGGTTACCAGCCAATGGCGTGCTACAAGGCTCGGATAAGAACTAATGGAATCTTTGGGCTACCTTCCAAATTGTCTAGCTTAGTTGTCCTATGAAAATGTAAAGTTACAATAGCGCAGCATGAAGAAATTAGCACACACATATCCAAATAAATGGTTACCTATAAATTCATAGACGGAAGAATCAAGGCGTTTGCAAGCGAAGTGTTGCTAATTACATAGAAAACCTCACCAGTATAAAAAACATCGCTGTATATCTAATACACGTCTTATGACACGACGACCTACTGACGGCAGCCACAATCGCGCGTCATAATTAAGACGTCGCCTTCATGCTTGTGTCACCTCGGCGGTCGCATCTTATCGCCACGTATTTTTCATGACGGGGCAAAAACAGATACGTAATCGACACCCAGTTCAGTTCCTCGCTCGTAAAGGCGACCAGGCATATGACGGGCGTACTCAGGTCGCCCTCAGCGTTCCCACGCCCCTAGGCCTCCGACTTGCAAACTATCTCTTCCCAGGCTTAAACCTTCGTCCTTGCTTTTCACGTGCTCAAGTGGAGACCCAGATAGTCAGCATTCAAATACACATGTGTTATATTCACGCGTGTCATTGGTAGAGACCTGAAAAATTCGCGTATTCTATTCGGGACAAGCTAGAATGCAAGACATGTGCGTTTATATAATTTCAACCATTGGTCCACGCGGTGTTTGACGCCTCCTGGAGAACGCTGGCCCAATCGTTGCCTTCCACTGTCACAGCAGACAACCTATGTGCAGGTGATATTTGCATATTTGTCCATACGACTGTGCCGTCTAGCGTAAAGGTCATTGAACTCGCGAATTTTTCAGGTCTCTAGTGATAGGGCATATGTTAGCACCGCACTCCCACCTGCAGGACTCGGGACCAATCAGTAGTAAGCATTCAGCTATATGTTAGCTCCACTCCGTACGGCTGGCTGTAACAGGAGAATGATCTCTGCCTGGGGCGACAGCCAATGAACAAGCGACCTCTGCTCGAGTGTGTATAGGACTGTGGGGTCTAGCTTGGAGCGTCTTAACGCGAAATGGCATAATTAGGGGCAGTGATTTTTCGCGAAAAGATTTCGAGACAAGATACAATTCAAAGCACTGTGGGGTTGTCCAGCATTTTTGATTGGCTGAATCATGTTGTGGTTCGTGTTAACTGTTTGCGCACGAATCACGACCGGTACAGTGTCGGAGTTACGGAGTCCTGAGTGGCTCGGACAAATGTGGAAACGACACCAGCAGCCAATGGAGGTATGACAACAGCCGAGGTTTGTATATAGTATTGAAGTCTACTGTGTACTCCAATTTGTTCGAGAAAAATCACTGGCCCTAGGCATAGTCTCTATGCATTTGACTAGGGCCAGTGATTTTTCACGTAAACATCGGAGCACACAGTAGACTTCAATGCTATATACACACCTCAGCTGTTGTTATACCTCCATTGGCTGCTGGTGCCGTGTCCGTCTTTGACCAAGNCCTAGTCTCTATGCATTTGACTAGGGCCAGTGATTTTTCACGTAAACATCGGAGCACACAGTAGACTTCAATACTTTACACACACCTCAGCTGTTGTTATACCTCCATTGGCTGCTGGTGCCGTGTCCGTCTTTGACCAAGCCACTCAGGACTAAGTAACTCTGACACTGAACCTTCGTGATTCGTGCGTAAACTGTTAATGCGGGCCAGAAATTGTTTTAGCCAATCAAAGAAGCTGGACGACCCTACAGTGCCTTGGACTGTATCTTGTCTCGAAATCTTTTCGCGAAATTTCACTGCCCCTACATATGACAAAACAAAAATTAAATAATTCTAATACAATGTGTAGTCTTCCAACAGAAAGCTAAACGTCGCATACTTTTAAGTACGATGCTGATGTGACGATCTACTTTACCTGAATGCCTGCCGACTTTAGAGAAAGGAAGCACACTATCCAGTTTGCATGCAAAAATATATGCACTTTGTAGCAAAGAATTTTTCAAAATTTGTTAAAAAAATTAACTGTTTAACAACGAACAAATTATAGACATTCCTGAATAGTAATACATATTGAATTCATTATTTTAATAGAAATAATCAAGAATTAAAATTATAAAAAAAAATTCATACTCAGAAATAATACCGGTAGAGTCAATTGGAATGGGCGCTGACATTCAGTTGAGACGCTTAGTCCTTAATTCATCACATTGGTATTCGAGCTGACGAACACCTACACGCGAGTCAGATAAAATTTTGTGGAATCACTATTGAAAATTTTACACTTATTTATGCGTTATAAGTTAATGTATTGAAAAGAAAATTGTAGCAAATGTTTTAATAAAACGACTGGAATAACCGATGACATTTCAAACTCATAAAAATCAAGGCCAAATTTTAAAAGACCGTCCGGGTGTCTAACTGATGACTGGAAAAATACGGAATAACGCAACTAAAGAAATAATCGAAAAATTAGAAATATCAGTAGCAATTAGCGACCTGGTTAAGTGGCCTCCTCAGTTATCGTAGGAGTATCATTGTAAACGGTTGTATCTATACTAATTGAAAACGGAAAGATATGAAATATTTAAATATAAATCCTTTTTCAGGACAGAAATGAAAGTTGATATGTTGTTGCCAATTCATAAATGTGTTTACTGGAACATACACGTGATCGTTGAAAANGGACAGAAATGAAAGTTGATATGTTGTTGCCAATTCATAAATGTGTTTACTGGAACATACACGTGATCGTTGAAAAATGTCTAAGTCAGCAAAAATCGACGTAAGTAACGCTCAAGTTTACGATATTTATTATTCTGTAGAACAGTGTTTTAACCTTCAGCAACAATTCTGCATCTTTTCTGAATAGATCGTTGTACTAAAGCCTCATATTAACCGCTTAGAAACAGAAAAAGCGCGAACCTCGTTTATGCTATTTCACATTGTCCCGGCATTGCTTCCTTTAGGCGCCTGAAGTTATGCCAGCGCTCGCACACTTGTGCAAACGCAATGTCAGGAGTTCACAGTTGGCGATCGATCAACACTTCCGACGGCACGTGTGTTCGCGAACAAAAGCAGCGGTTGTCGGCGCAGTTGTGGCAGCACTGAACTGCGCGTCTTGCACCTGCAGCTGTGTGCAGTGTGGCGGGAAGTGTGTGTGCGTTCTTCCTCTTCGGTGCACATAGACCGTCGCTATATAAGCTGTGGCCCGTGTCACAGAGGCATCGTTCCTGTCTGCAGCTACGGAAGAAGTCAGTCAAGATGTACCCACTCCTCGCTCTGTTCCTCTTGGCCGCTCCAGCCTTCTGCACCAAAGTCAAGCCGTGTAAGTTGTCGCTACTATGCCACCGGAGTTATACAGGATGATGGCCAGTAGTTCATTTAGTTAAATTATTTAGGTGCAGACTAAGGTCACCTGAGGTTGTTGCGTTAGGGGTAAACAAATACTCGTAATCTCCGTTATTTAATACACCAGGAATTTATTGCTCTGAAGGTGACATAGTTATTTACACACACTGGCGAGACTGAGCCCCCCTGCAAGTCGTAAGCCTGAAGGGCTGGTGGGCTGAATACTATGCGTCGGGGAAGGTTGTTGAAGGGAGACGTTTCCCTACTTATCTGTGACTCCGGATTTTGGTGAGTTGTCTTCGTTGGTAGCTGAGGCATGGTGAGTTGGGTGGCCCTGATTCAGCCCCTCGGACTGGCTCACGTTGACGTGCTGTACGAAGTTGGCTGTTTCCTGCGGCTTTGACGGTCTCTCTCTGAAGTCCGGGATTTGGGTTTCCCGTGACTTGTACTTTCCCTGCGACCCCGTCTAGCGTTCCTGCTCGTCCACCTTCCTGCTATCGCGTTTCTGCATTCCTGACCATGGAAACTGCCACTACATTTTCGGAAATTAATTCATAAGTTCTCGGTACTTTTACTGGGTTTGTCTCGGGAATTTACACATGAATTTTCGGATGTTCCTGGGTTCTCTCCTCGGTGACGTTACTATAGACTCACTGACTGACTGGCTGCTCGCCTCATCGCCATACGGTGCATGACTACGCCTTCTCGGGGAATGGCGCCACTCGGACTGGGGCTACCAAACATTTTCGGGAATTTAATAATATTCTCGGCACTGTTCTCGTCACACGACTGTTTAATCCCGTTTCGGCTTCTCCTGTTTCGGTTACATCTATCTCGTCTCGCGGCTGTAACGCCGAACAACTCCCGTCTCGGCTGAACAACTGACTGCGAACAACTGCTTGTACATTACTGCCTGGGCCGGGCCCGAACTCCGGCCCGTTGATACGACTGCCTCTCGCCTAACTGCCTTCTCTGTGTCGCATCGCGGCTGCCGAACAACTCCTCGTCCACGACTGACTGACCACTACTGACCATCTACGACTGAATGATCACGAACCTTGGCTGCTCACGAATTTAACCTGTCTCCCGATATATTCAAATTGGCTGTCAGCAGATTGTGTCGAGAGAAATAGGGACTTCCCTGGTGTCCTTCGCGTGTTTTTTGTATAGGATTCCGTGTCACGTCAGCGGCTCGCGCGCTCAAACTAGGGGTGGAGGGAGGGTGTGGTAAGCATCTCGGGGATTCCTGGGAGCTGTGTCGGCAGTAATTCTCGGTGGGGGCTACCCTGTTTCCTTCGCCGAGGGCTTATNGCAAGCGTCTCGGGGATTCCTGGGAGCTGTGTCGGCAGTAATTCTCGGTGGGGGCTACCCTGTTTCCTTCGCCGAGGGCTTATATGAGCTAATTTTCGGGGCTTTCCTTGTTTTTCTCTCGCTTCGGTTCATCCCCTGCATATCCTTTTATATCGAGACTTCCCCGGGGGTATTTCTCAGGGTGTGAATACGGCACAATTCCTACCCTATGTACTCGCTACGCGTCAAAATAACGATAAGTAACTGTAGCTTGAAAGACTATCCTACCTTGTAGCTGGATACGTTCAGTGGAAATTTCCTGCATCTCTTTGATATGAATGTTTAGTGCCGATACCATTGAGCGCGGTGAACGATGTTCACTGGTTGGAAGAAAACTGGTGTACACAAGTATAAGCACTTACGACACATTTAAGTGGTTGCAAATTGCAACTCAGAAATAAATGTGTGACCGAACGGGTTAAATATTTCTTACCGTAGCAGCATCGAGAAAAGGTATTTGCAGCACGGGAAATGCATGTTTTCCGGGGAGCTTGTAAATTAGTGAAAGATCAGTAGTGTTTATATAATCAACCAGATCACGCTCAGATTATGATAGCCACACTCGAAGTAGTTCATCAATCAATAAAATGGAATTTTCATCTGATTAATGGTAATCGCTTGATCTTTTGTGCAAAAGAGAAAATCGTGTTTACATGTAAGTCATTAAAAAGCGCTTACGCATGAAGTACTTACATTCAAACTATGAAGTTTATCCTCTTANTGATCGCTTGATCTTTTGTGCAAAAGAGAAAACCGTGTTTACATGTAAGTCATTAAAAAGCGCTTACGCATGAAGTACTTACATTCAAACTATGAAGTTTATCCTTTTAACGTTCACATTATTTTTTTGGTAAAGGTGTTGCAAAAAAAATAAATTTATGGTGTGAAGTACTTACGACTTTCTTACAACTACTGATGCTTTGGAACACATGGAAATTGTTCCAGTAGCTCTATGGCACAAGAACGAACCAATAGCAAAATAGTTGACGTCTCAGCAGCAACCAATAGCATTCCTCAGGGAAAATCAGTTTTTGTATTGGTGCTACCTTCTGGACCTGTACAGCGCCGACCATGATTTCACCTATTCTGCAACATGCCAGACGTGAACGAGTATACTCGCGATAACATGTAAAGGGGTTAAAAATAGTATACGAAACTACCAAAAATGCATACAAAGATTATTACTTCAAAACTTCAATTTTTTCACAGCGTGAATAATTAACGCAAAACATTTATAAATTACTTGGCTTTTTGTATGCCTACTCATAACCGTTCAAGCAAATATGACAATTTCGATATAACTCGTTCATATTTTAGTTTTGATTTGAATATTTTCTGCCACCTTGAAAATCGTAGCTTACGATTCCGTTTGAAAGTTATTTGTTAAATAATGTACGGTGTAATATTTCTGTGTGATGTGTGATAATGTTTGAAATTGTTTAGTTATATGTAGAACATTAAAATATACTGGAAGCATTCCAATCGTATCTCTTGCATATAATCAGGCGTATGAAAAAAAATTTATTGATTTTTGTAAAACTTTTTCAGCATCAAAGCTACATGTGGATAACATTTATTTAGTAACAAGAGAAAATAAAGAGTTATAGAAATTATTTTCTGCTTGCATTTCGACTGTAGGGAATGTAACTAAAAATATAATGGGGAAAAGTTTCAGGACTCCTTTATAATATTGTACGTTGGGGTACTAAAGAATCTCCCGTTTCTCCCGCCCTTACATTCCGGCGCCGCTCCATACTCAATTAGCTTCATCCTCATTGGCGCTCAACTCCCCGGTGTTAAGGGCGGCCCAAAACTCTTTGCTCTAAAACTCTCCACTCCTTCAAGTAGGCTGTTTAGTATCTTTGCATCAGGCTGCGTTTGATCTCCGAGTTGTAGCTTGGGCGTTTGAGGGATTCGAACCAGTAACAAACATATCTTAAGGCAGGCGTGCCGTTTTTGCGCCATTTGACTCGTTGTTGCGCCATTTGACTCGAAGTATGACGGAGATGTAAATGGGATGTGTTTGTGTTTACGTCTGCAGGTCCCGGGGAAGCAACAACCTCGTACGTCCAGGTCGGCGACTGCACGGACAACTGCACTGTGTCTGTTGGCACAAACCTGACTCATCACGTCATTTTCAAACCAGGTAAGTCACTGGTAATACCAGTAACGTAATACTTTCGCTACTTACGAAACACCACATGCACATTATGAAACCTTGCTTAGCCTCGAGCACTTGGTTGGTTCACTGCGTTTTTCGTTCATCGGGAACTACCCATCGATACTAATTAGTAGAGACCTGAATTATTCGCTAATTCATTTTGAGACATGCTATAATCAAAACACGTGTGTTGATACAAATTTAGCTATTGGCGCACACGGTGTTTGACACCTCTTGGAGAACGCTGGCCCAATCGCCGCCTTCCACTGTGACAGCAGACAACCAATGTGCATTTAATATCGGCATATTTGTGCATAAGACTGTAGAGTCTAGCCTGCAGGTCATTGAACTCGCGAATTTTTCCGGTCTCTACTAATTAGTAAAGGTTTCAGATTTTTTTCTCGATGACTTGAAAATTTCTACTGACAGTTATCACTGTATTTTAACGCGCGAATTATAGTGTAAATTACGAGAATTTAAATCTATTAAGTTTCTCGTTCGTAAACCATTTCCGTTACTCCAAGTCTACTGATAATAAGTTTATTGCAAGTAACAAATTAACTTTTTTGGTATTACAAAAAATCATAAGTAGTTGAGCAGAAATTGTTACACTGGGTCTAACCACGTTTTACTCAAGAATATCTGACTTCATTTAGATAACAAAATTTGCATATGAGCTGAATTATTCACTAGAAAAGAACACATTTGGTTTGATAAATGTTTCTACATTTTTGTCCATGTACGAAAAATAACCTTTTGTCCGATATGTTTGAAATTCTGTTCGTGCCCCAGTATGTTCACCTTTTAAAAGATATCATGCCACAGACAAGGACGGAATGGTACTTTAAAGTTATCTCCCAAGCTGTAAGTACTATTTTGGAGCCCGTATCTTAAAACGTGCCACCCGGACACGAGCCGAACTACGATACGAGACTGTATTGAACTTTGCCATAAACTATCAGTAGTTATATATAATTCCTTCGAACACAGGATCGCGGGAGGGAGCCAGAGAGCCATGCCGCAGAAACCTCATGCTCTTGCATTCCTCCGCCATTTTTCCCGTTTTTCCCTCGAAATATCCCGTTTTTCCCCAAAAACGCCAAAATTTCCCAAATTTCCCTAAAAATTTCCCTAATAACCCAATTTTTTTTAATTTTATACATTTTTTTAATGACTCCACAATGTGGCTAAATTACTCATTTTTGGGCAATGAGGAGCTGAGGGTTATCTCAGGGTCTNGATCGCGGGAGGGAGCCAGAGAGCCATGCCGCAGAAACCTCATGCTCTTGCATTCCTCCGCCATTTTTCCCGTTTTCCCCTCGAAATATCCCGTTTTTCCCCAAAAACGCCAAAATTTCCCAAATTTCCCTAATAACCCAATTTTTTTTAATTTTATACATTTTTTAATGACTCCACAATGTGGCTAAATTACTCATTTTTGGGCAATGAGGAGCTGAGGGTTATCTCAGGGTCTNATTTTTTAATGACTCCACAATGTGGCTAAATTACTCATTTTTGGGCAATGAGGAGCTGAGGGTTATCTCAGGGTCTTCTCAAATATGATTTAAACTACACATGGCCATTTAAGCCCTATGTGAACTTATAAGCATAGTTTGACGTAATTCCCGAACCGTTTAAGATGTTGTCGTCAAATTCATAACATAGGCATCGTAGCCGACAAGGAAAATTTTGGAAATTTTGGCATTTTGGGAGGGGGGATATTTCGGGGGAAAAACGGGAAAATAGCGGAGGAATGCAAGAGGATGAGGTTTCTGCGGCATGGCTCCCTGGCTCCCTCCCGCCGATGCTGTGTTCGAAGGAACTATATATAACTACTACCATCCACTGGTAAAATGATACNGAAAATAGCGGAGGAATGCAAGAGGATGAGGTTTCTGCGGCATGGCTCCCTGGCTCCCTCCCGCCGATCCTGTGTTCGAAGGAACTATATATAACTACTACCATCCACTAGTAAAATGATACGAGTGCCATAGGTACACGCAGCACTACGAGAACACTGCACGCCAGTTCAGAGCCCTGCGCGTAGAGGCGATGGCGATCTTGTAACGCGTGCCAGTGTAACCCTTATAGTAGCGCACGGTGCAGGCAGGCGGGCCCCTTAAGCAGGGCTTTCCAAAGCGGCTCAGTTTACCGCGAACTATGCTTATTTCCCTCGCAGATCACGACGTGTCGACGATGACGTACGAGCTGCTCAACGACACGACGGTGTTGATGACCGACTCCGCCGCCTGCGACAGCTTGGTGAAGGGTTCGTGTCCTCTGTCCAAGGGCGACGAGGCGACGTTGCTGTACTACGTGGACGTCACGAGCGCCGTGAGTATCCGTCTCGCCACAGAGTAGACAAGCACACAGAGACGCAATGGGGGCGGCAGTTCCTTTGATTGCCTGCCCCATATTTCTGAAAATGGGGTTTGTTTAGTCTATCCCCGGCTTCTTCAAACTTTTTTAATCAAACCTTTGAAAATTGACTACGTGTACGACGAGCTTGGTTGATTCCTAAATATGGCGTTTATCACAGAGGTTTAATACATGTGTTAATATAAAATACCCTATTTTTTATTAAATTAATCTATTTCGTCAAAAATTACTTTACAAATTAAAATATTTCATTTATAATTAGTATGAATAAAATCAGGGAGAAAATATGAGTATTGGTAATGCCTAGGGTCAGTGAATTTTCGCGTAAAAATCGGAGCACACAGTAGACTTCAATACTATATACACACCTCAGATGTTGTTAAACCTCCATTGGCTGCTAGTGCCATGTCCGTCTTTGACCAAGCCACTCAGGACTAAGTAACTCCGGCTCTGAACCTTCGTGATTCGTGCGCAAACGGTTAACACGGGCCAGAACATTTTTTTAGCCAATCAAAGAAGCTGGATGACCCTACAGTGCTTTGGACTGTATCTTGTCTCGAAATCATTTCGCGAAATATCACTGCCCCTAGTAATGCCTAGTAAGAAATTGTTCTTATGCAATATATTATTACACCGAGTGCGCGCGAATGAAGTGATTTGTCCCTTTGGTGTAATTTCTAGACTCGGTTAAGCTTTGTTTTGTTCCACGAGGCGGAGGAATATCCTGGAAGTAGAACTTAAGCAGAGCTTCAGAAAAATTGGAAGGAACCGTAGAATGGACTATATTAGATTAGCTATAGAACCGCGAGCTGCAAAAGGTTCCCTTGTGGCTGGCCTGCCGGCTGGAGAGGGAACAGCGCCGGAATGAAAGGGTGGGGGGAAACGAGAAACCCTCGAGAAAACCCGCCGACCAACGTCATCGTCCGGCACTGTTCCCACATACTAAAATCCGAGAGAGACCCGGCAAGGGATCAACCCCGGTTCGCCTCGGTGGGCGGCGAGCAGGCTAACCGCTCAGCCACCGCGGCCCCTCAATGTACTAGTCGCACTGCGCATACCTGTGGGACTTTCAGCGGTGACCCTATTATTTTATTGTCGATAAGTATGTAGGAAGATTTAATGCAGGGTTCTTAAGTAGTTTTGTATGTATCTGACGCATATACACTGAGGAGCCAAAAAAACTGGTATAGGCGTGCGTATGCAAATAACAGAGGCATAGAACCAATCAGAGTAACGCGATGCGGTCAGCAGCTAGATCGGTTACTACTGCTGCAATGGCAGGTTATCAATATTTAAGTGAGTTTGAACGTGGTGTTGTAGTCGGCACACGAGAGATGGGACATAGCATCTCCGAGGTAGCGATAACATTTGGATGTTCGCGTACGACCATTTCACGAGTGTGCCGCGAATATCGGGAATCAGGTAAAACATCACATCTTCGACATCGCTGAGGCCGGAAAAATATGGTGAAAGAATGGGACAAACGACGACTGACGNAGGTAAAACATCACATCTTCGACATCGCTGAGGCCGGAAAAATATGGTGAAAGAATGGGACAAACGACGACTGACGAGAATCATTAAACGTGAAAGACGTGCAACCGTTTCTCAAATTGGCGCAGATTGCATTTGTGGACTGCCCTACAGGATTCATGGTGTGAAATGCCTCCTGCATACCTTCATACATTAGTCGAGCCCATGCCACGTCGTCTTGCGGCACTTCTGCGTGCTCGGGGGCCCTACACGATCTTAGGCAGGTGCACCAGTTTTTTTTTAGCTCTTAAGTGTATTTTGAGATGNTGCGTGCTCGGGGGCCCTACACGATCTTAGGCAGGTGCACCAGTTTTTTTTTAGCTCTTAAGTGTATTTTGAGATGCAGTGCTTTGAAGGAATGGTTTTTTTTAGCAATTTTGGAGTGCTCGAAAATAGTGTTTCTTGAAATCACTCAACAGCCCTCGTCTGAAGTGTGTGTTCTTTTCGTAGATTGGCACAGTGGGCGCACGTTTAATATTTAGTAGATAAACGTGAGTTTATAATACTCTGTAACGCAGTTCAAGCACCAGGTAGGCGGGAACCTTAATGNAATATTTAGTAGATAAACGTGAGTTTATAATACTCTGTAACGCAGTTCAAGCACCAGGTAGGCGGGAACCTTAATGTGTGTTTCAGCCACTACACTAGTGAATTCCAGTATATTCCAGTAAATATTTACGTAAATGTATAGTTGGTGCACGGAAACGCAATCCGTAATGACGGGAATCGTAGCTGAGCTACGTAAATTCTAAACTCGGAGTTTCCCCGTCTTTCATGCTTCCCGCTTCGGGAACCAGCAATGCCGGGTCTGCGCGAAGGTTTGTCCGCCACTGTAACCAGAAAATTATCCTTTCTGTGGCAGTTAGGATATCCACGCCACTTATTGTGATTCCCTTTATACGGATCGGCCCATACGGACACGTGTCACCGAACACTGCCAAAATGCAAATACTTGTCGACAATGTCGAATAAGTAAAAAAAAAAATGTTATAGTCATTTTAACTTTTCATTCGTGTTCTGATATGGATACAGAATGAAATATATTTTTACGTTCTTAAATTTATTTAAATACACTCGTAAAACACCCGCATAACAAAGCTGAAGATAGTTTCTTTTTTTTNTTTTACGTTCTTAAATTTATTTAAATACACTCGTAAAACACCCGCATAACAAAGCTGAAGATAGTTTCTTTTTTTTAAAATATATATATAATATCTCTGTTTTGAACCGGAAGTACAGAAAAACTTACAAACAAATTTACGGAGAGGTTGCGTGAATTCATTGAAAGTTTTTCGAAATGTATGGAAAGTTCGTTATTTTACGAGATTCTAGAGACATTTTTACAAGCACATTTCCATAAATTGGCGTTTTTTTTGTCCAATCGCGGTGATAATCATTCCAGCCGAATATGACGTGGGCGGCTTTCTTCCTCCTGTATTTTCCTGCNGTGGGCGGCTTTCTTCCTCCTGTATTTTCCTGCTTTTTTTTCATTAAGCCCCTGTCACATATTCAGATTTCTTCATTCAAATATATTTGACAAATTATTTAAAGACGAAATTCGACCATCAAATTTTACCATCAAACAAACATGCTTAATTAGTCTTGGAAGTGATTAAAAACTTCACACTGTCAAAATTTTTTATTTGATGGAACTGGTCTGATTTTTATTTAAACATGGTTTCCAAAACGGGATGCTGCCGTTGTGTTACTGTGCAGCATTAAAAGAACGAATGTAAAGAAGTTTGTGGTTTATATCCGTTTGTAAGCAAAATCTTAATCTTATTTATTTGTTTCACGATGCAATTAGGTGCCTTAGTTATTCACTGTAAATGCCAAACAGCACGCATGTCCCTGCAGGTCTTGTGCTAATTATTTACCTGCACAACCGCAATTCGTTTCTAAATATTGGTCACCATTTTAAAGTTTTGTGTGTCGGAAATAATAGTTTTTTATTTGCACGATCTTAAATGGATGAATGTCAAATGTGAAACAAATTTTTTAACCGGCCCTAGATATAAAATTGATGGAAAGTGGGGACATCCAAACTTTGCGGAAAAATATGGCACCGTTATTAACGTTTCGGTGGTGTCACAACTTTCCATCTTTCTTTGACCAACTTTATTAGAAGCAGTTTAACTGGAACGTTTTACACTTCGACAGAAGCTTAAGAAAGCGTTCGCTGAGTTCAGTCACGCCTCACATAATCCAAACTAACATCGCCACCTGGACGGAAGAGAATATTAGAATTATTTTGAACTATTCAAGAATCGTTTCTTATTAAACGTGTCTCAGGATGTATTTGTAAATATAACCATAATTTTTGCACTTTAAGATGTTGAGTTAATAGGTTTTTGAGCTCACCACATATGCACAAGGCAGGTTTGGATGTTGATGTGCTACCATATTTCACATCCTTTAAAGTTATTATTATCGTGCCAAAATAAGTATATTATTAAAGTGAATAGGAAAAACTTACGGCCAAAACTTAACACTCTTTTGTAAATGATCTATAATATTTATACCCCAAAACCTCTGATATAAGAACTAATGTGGCGTCGGATGTCACGGGAGTGAACCCACCGGGAAGGCGAGTAGTCTAACCACTACACCACCGCAGACCCTTAGAAAATTGCGAAAGTACCCCTTTCCCCAAATAGTTATTGATCTTACTCACCAGTACCGGCATAACGACTGGACTACGAACTAATAACTACGTCAGAATAT
Source organism: Clitarchus hookeri (assembly GCA_002778355.1). Lineage (NCBI taxonomy): Eukaryota > Metazoa > Arthropoda > Insecta > Phasmatodea > Phasmatidae > Clitarchus > Clitarchus hookeri. The sequence continues at coordinate 231,466 of NQII01002105.1, read as the reverse complement.
TAATGCTCCCAGAATTTGGTTGAAACAAAATTGTGACATAAATGCGAATTATCGTAGTTTAGTCATTATGTCTGTACTGCTATGAAAGGTCAATCGCTAGATGGGTACAGCGGTACTTTCGGAATTTTCTTTTAGAAAGCATATGCCAGAAAAACCAAGCACCAAATAGATATGGTGGACGAAGTTTACCCTTATGTCATTCATTTGTTTTGAAAGACGTTATTTTGCGAAACGTTACATCTGTTGAGCAAGTTTGTAGTCATTAAATAGAACGGGGATAGAATAGCTGAGAAATGATTACAGCTGAGGGAAATTCTCTTTTGTGTACACGTAAAGTAAAATTAAGTAGAAGATTTGTTAAAAGAAAATTCGATTTGGACGTAAAGTTATTTCATCAAGGGAACTGCACATCATTATTTCTAATTTGTCTGTATTTACAAAACTTATTACAAAGGGCGTTTATTAATTTTTTTGCCTGATGAATACAATATTTGTTTAATTAGGAGACTTTATTTAGGAAATCTTACATTAAAGTTTTCCTCTACACACCTGTTCGTATGATAAAATTTAACGAAACCAATACCTGTATAAAAATGTTGTTTAATTACTTGACATCAAATCAAATTTTAACTTGTACATGCTGACTGTTTTCTTGGAGAAAAAAGTGTCTGTCCAATAAATCACGCAAATTAGAAAAATTTACAGGAAAATAATAATGGCTTATAAATTGTTTTACAGCTTGCTGGTTACGTGGATGTGACATTCAGGATCAGAGACCAGGACTCCGTGTCAGTGGCGTGTTACAAGTTGGATGTCACCGTCACATGATCACTCACAGAAGCTGTCAACACGTGAAGATAAATGTTTGTCAATCCTTTGAAGGAACCAGCAATATGTTAATTACATGTACAAAAAAATTGAAAATTAAAATGAAAGCATCAAAAGCCCTTGTAATTTATTACTTGCATTCTGTAGTAGATTCAAGGTGAAAAGTTGATACGCTACCAGCGGTCTGTAGATAGGGCAACAAGTCCCCATCATCTTTAATTTTTGCGATTTTCTCTTCAACCTGCATCACAGACTTTGCACAGGGCACAGGGCATTCCTTCGTACATTTTCTGAAGTCTGTAATGCTCGACTATTGTTGCTAGTGTCGTTTCTGTTATCGTCCGCAAGGAAAAAAAAAATTACTTATTTCTTGCCAGCAGTCTCTTGTCAAAAATTAATTAAGGCAATGCAGTTGCAATTGTTCGANAAAAAAAAATTACTTATTTCTTGCCAGCAGTCTCTTGTCAAAAATTAATTAAGGCAATGCAGTTGCAATTGTTCGATGAACCACACTTAACTCTTTCATTCCCACATTAATTTATGATTTCTAGTGTTGCAAATTAGAAATTTTTTTGACGCGTGCTGTACTTCAGCTGGCAAAGAACTTGCCTCGCTACCACACATGTTGTGTTCGGTGACAGTGATATGAACCAGTTACAACTTGGGCAGAAGCACGGTTTAGGAATCAGTTACTCACAGGAAAGATCATTGGGCATTTGTCCTCGCAGAGTACAGTACCGGTCAAATATTAGCTTCCTGTGCAACATATTGACAATTGTCTACAATGGGCATGAAAGGGTTAAATGACACTTATGTCAAAACTGGATAAATCCAAAATGGCGAGAGACGGATCTCCCTTATTTTAAATGGGAACTTCAGAGTCAGCGAGTAACATGCTTCGGGTCAACTCGACAGTGTTCGGCAATCCTCGGAATTCCAGCAGATGGTTTCTCGTGTCCGTTCAGGGAGTGTTTTTCGCAGTGGCAGTCCTGACTCCAGTTCTGCCGAGTTCATATTGGATCCGGGATATGAGGGGGGGGGGGAAGGGGGGNGGGGGGGGGGGAAGGTGGGGGATAGATATATTGAAAAGCACTACAGGTTTTTAAGGCCCAAAGGCCAGCACACCCTCGATCCTCCTGCACTGCAACTGTACTCGGGTGAGTAAGACAGTGCACGGCACTTTCTCCTCTTGGTCTTTTCGGGCCATTCACTTTTCTTCGTGCCCAAACTCGGTATTGTACCTGTTTTCTCATTTTAAAAACCTGTCCTCGCCAATCTGGGATATTCCGACTTACTTTTTGTAAAGTCTTTACCTGAATACCCCATTATGGGTCATCAGAAATTCGCCTGTACCATTTGTCGAATTCTTTAAGTCTTTTGCAAATTCGAGTGGTGAATCTATTCCAAAGATTGTGCAGATCTTTGTTCACCCTAACTTCTTCAATTCTCCAGTGAATGCCCATCTCTTGAACTTGCTCCTCGAGCCAGATCCTGATGTCCTCTGTCTTGAGGCAGTCTGTTATGACGTGGTGCATTGTGTCGTCCACTCCACATACATCACACAGCGGAGACTGCACGAGTTGGAAGCCGCGTAACTTCGCCTTGAAGTCCCCGTGTCCTGTGAACAACTGCATACTGTAGTGGTTCAAGTTGATCCACTTACAGCGCAATCTTGTTCTTGCATCTGGCAACAGCTCATGTGTTTGCCTTCCCTTGTCTGAGTTGGACCGTCTAGTTTGCCATTCTTCTAGAACTTCATTCATTATTAGTTCTTTATCTTCCTTAGACAGACCTGCTCGCACTCTCTCCACTGTCAACCCCCTGTATCTAACTAGCAGATCAGCAGGAAGAACACCTGTCACCACTGGGAGCGACTCATTGGGTACAGTCTTGTATGCACCTGTTAGGGTCAGCAGTGCCGCTCTTTGAGCACTTGTAAGCTTTCTTTTGTGCCACGAAAGATCGGCTCTGTGGTGCCACATTACAGCACCGTATGAAATAGTAGCCTCGAAGACCACCCTGTAGATGGTCCTCAAAGTGCTAGTCAAGTCACTGTTTAGGTTATAAACAACAAATATTTCTGCGTAACAATCATCTTTTGTATCTTGCAAATCAATTTTATGTAGCTGAACCACTAAAGTCGTGCCGGATTAAAAAATAACTGCTACAAGCTTTGATAATAGGTTGACGTTCGTAATGTTTGGCTGTTGAAAAAAAAAAGTAGGCGTTATATTAGTTGAGCCATTTTGCTTCCCAGAGAAGCGCTTCCATTTTGCAGCGCTGGGCAACATCAGATAACGGATCCGGTAACTTGTCAAGATTTACAGATGCAGTCTCAGCACGAGACACACATACAACCATACAATATACGGTAATCAAACATGAAAAGCCTCTGTCTCGTGGCACATCACACCTTCAGCAGAAATATGCATTAAGGTAAACTTTACATTACTTTTCTAATCTAATTACAGTTTTAAAAACGTGTTTAAAAAAGAACTATTAGGTAACAAAAACTTTAAATGTGGACTTATTGTCCACTCGCCCGGCAGCGGCATGCTGAAGGACCAGCCTGAAGCTATCCTTCCACTCCACCCTCGTAACAGTTATTTTTTTCTATTAGCATCACACAGCTGGCATTACCAATCCTACCATGGTTATTCACTCATCGGCGAGGGAGGGGGAAAATAGCGCTGTGAATCACCCGTACAAAAAATTATTCTTACCGATAGAAACTAGTCCCAAACTTTTCTCTTGGTAAACTGTGACTATAAATAGAGGGGGAAGTTACTGTGGTGGGCGTTAAACCCATGTACATACGGTACACATTTACGTTTTATGGTGCAAACTCAATTTTAACTAAAAAACTTTATACTGGACCACACTTTACTCTACTAGACATTCTTACAACTTGAAATTACTTTACTTGATGCGGTAAAAATCACTCTCCAATCACTACCTGTTTATGGGAGTGGGGGACGGGTGATCGAGGAGGGAAGAGAGTAAAGTGAAGGAGGGAAACTAGGAGGGTAGAGTGAAAGAGCAAGTAATTAGGGGCGAGGGGGGCAAGCAAGCAGGCAAGAGCAAGTGAGTGAGTTGCGAGAGAAAGTATGAAACACACATAAGGGAGCTCCTGCATTCAAGAGACTGGCAAATCCCAAGGTCACTGACAACATGCACAAAGACCCAACAGAACAGAGTTCAGAACGACCCCAAACAGTGAAGAAAGGCAAATGGAGGAGTGGCCATTTGCCAAACTGCACTCCCAGTTGAGCATTGATTCCGTGCAACATGAACCATGCCAACAAGAAGAGCTCCGAGGAAGACTAGGCCAAAACCTGCAGGCCACCAACAACACTCTGGGTATGATTCCTCTTTGCTGATGCAAATTTCTGAGTGGTCATTAAGAAGCTCAATAAGGAGCCGCTGCACCAACAATACCCATGCTGCACGAGTGAATGTAGCAGGAATGTGCACATTCCAATCAAGCTGGTCTGATACATCCTACCATTCACGTACACAGCAGTACCCGATGACTATCGAGGGCCCTATATTTATGGTAAATTAGCTGATTTGTTAATAAAAATTTTGCTATTTCATTATAAAAATATTTTTGTTTCAATGCAAGAGTTACAAAAACAGTATATTCATCTCCTAGTATCAATTCCAATCACACCTAAATAGAACTTGTTATTCATTAGTTTTAATTAGCACATATATCCATGAAAACATTTAAAAGTCTGTAAAAAAATAAGGCGAGAGGATAATCTCACTAGTGTAATGTGACTTGTAATGCACATAGTCACAGTCACGGTCGCAGTCATTGTTGTGTTCTCAGTCTTTTACTTTGTCAAGACATTAAAAAAATTGATTCAAAATTTTTTAAGAACTTAACACCAACCACATACAGCTTCTGTTCATGTGTAGGCACCAAAATTATATTAAGTACCATGTCTTCACCTTCGACAGTATTGCAATTTTTCATCGTACACTTGTGTATTTTGGGTAAGTTTTCATACCTGTACATTTTTACACTCCTAAAGTATAGTACCAATGAAGAAAAATCAAAATAATAAAACTGAGGCAAAATTAAGATATCCACTAACACTGGCAAAATGCTTGTTCACTCTCAAAATATTACTCCAACACCCATTCACAACTTAAAAAACAAGTAAATATTTTAATACAAATAAAATAAAAGTACCTTTTACTTTGTACAAATATTCCCACACAGTTCTAATCATAGAGCTGTTGAATTTTTCAAGGGGAAGTGGCAGAAACCTTTCTTTGTTTTGCTTGGTAATTAAAATTGCTGTCAACTCATGTGCATTTTTACATAAAGTTCCTACGAAGTAGATGTTTTTTTGCACCACACCATCACTTCACTGCCTCATGGCATTGCTTATGCAAGTTTCTTTTCGCATCCGCCCAAATGTTTACACAGCAATATTTGCATTCTGTGAAGTTTGTCAGACACTAAGAAACGCTTACTTTAAAACTCCCGAGCACAATGAAAAAGTTACTGGTTTTTACATTCTTAACCAATTTCGCAGCATTAGCAGATGACTAAATTAGTATCTTCGCTCACTATCATAAACGTACCTAACCACAAATCTCTAAACTAGTGAATTTTAGTGTGTTAAAAAACAGTGTGAATGTCAAGTGGTAATTATTTCATTAACTGGAAAAAAATATATATGTATATTCATCTGTTATATCTTAATCATAATATCACTATATTTTGAATAAGAATTTAAAGTTTAAAAATAATAAAAGAAAGGTTCTGTGTTTGCATGTTAACGAGTGCCTAGAGATTTGGGTTGATATATTGAATCTTACTGCAGCAATAATCTTTCGACCTCAATACCAATATATTTATAAATCTTTCTAATTCGTGACTTGAGAGTAAACTCTGTTTACGACAAGTTTGTTGAGTTAACTACATGATTACCTGAAATAATTATTAGCTCATGTGTGAAATAAGTGATAGTGTATCACATGTCAAATGCCAACTAATTATTTGTATTAGTTATTATGGTAAAAATACCAGCATTGTCGATTTGGAAACATTAAGAGCAATTCCGTTGCTATTTCGTGAATAAAGCAATTATTACAGAATTTCACTAATAAACTTAATTTCTTTATATTTTTAGTTTTTTTTTCAGTTATTTCGCAGTTTACAAACATTTCTAGGCCCTGCCCTTGATGCATCTGCTCATGCAGATGTAGACTGATGGTGACATGATTCCACCCCCAAATGGTGAGGGGTTCAGCGAGGGTGGCACTGGAACCTTGTGCTGGCAACCACCCTGCCCATCAGACCTGGGTCCTCTGGGAGGGAGTGTAGGTGGACGGCACATCGTCTGTCCTGTGGCCTTACATCTAACTCAATCCCTAACCCTACCTCCAACCAACATCTCCAAGGTCACGTGAAATTCAAAATGGTTTCTTAGAATGTTACAAAAATATGAGACTACCGAAGAATTGGTTAAGAAGACGGAAGAAATTTAAGATCCCGATGCGAGGTACATCCGCCCATGAGTAAGTCTACCTTCAGATTGTCATTCAAAGCAATGGGATGGATGAAGAAAGTTCTGCCAGCATACGTATAAAACCCCTACAGCTCAAAATGCAAAATGCACACAAAAACACTTGCTAAATTATATACAGTAATTAGATCAGGCTCTTTGAATTTTCTATGTCGCCTGACTAAAACAATTAAATCAAACCTTTTTACATATTGTTAGATTAATATATTTTTGTGGCCAAGAAAATCGGACCTAACAATCTATCAAAGAACTTGTGTATTACTCCATAGTCTTTTTTGCATTGAGAAAGCTAAAAGAATCTTTACTTTAATTATACAAACTCGCACAATCAACTGATAGGACACTTATGCCTATCATGGCATTTACTACATAGTGGCTATCGAACTACACCTGTCCATGGACTGTAAGACTTTTTCATAACTGAACTATTACACTTCATATAAAATCTTCTCAAACAAAATATTACTATGGCATACTTACTTTCTGTATTTGCTTCTTTTTATGCTCCTCTTTCAGCAACTGTCCACCTCGGTTGCCAAACACACAATTTTTATCATGAGTACGCTTTTCTAGGTCAGGCATTTTGTCCCAAAAATGTTGGCGCCGTTTCATAAGCTGGAATATATTTCTGTAAAGAAAACAAAACATTTAAAACAATTATTACAAAATTTAATTGTGTTGAAATGAATGCACTTCAGACCAGGTCAGCCTTTACAAAACCATACATCTTTATCTTGGTCTGAACTATATGGCTCAAATTTTTGTAACAAGCCTAGTGAAATGGAATGTAACTGTCAGCGCAATAGGTCATGCATTAATACTGTATGTAATTACATGAATTTTCCAGCCTGCAGTAAATTAATAAACACACACTGCTTCTACGCGAGATGCAGGAATAGCAATAAATGTTGTGCCATCTACTGTAATGTAAAGTTTACCTTAATGCATATTTCTGCTGAAGGTGTGACGTGCCACGAGACAGAGGCTTTTCATGTTTGATTACCGTATATTGTATGTGTGTCTCGTGCTGAGACTGCATCTGTAAATCTTGACAAGTTACCGGATCCGTTATCTGATGTTGCCCAGCGCTGCAAAATGGAAGCGCTTCTCTGGGAAGCAAAATGGCTCAACTAATATAACGCCTACTTTTTTTTTCACAGCCAAACATTACAAACGTCAACCTATTATCAAAGCTTGTAGCAGTTATTTTTTTAATCCGGCACGACTTTAGTGGTTTAGCTACATAAAATTGATTTGCAAGATACAAAAGATGATTGTTACGCAGACATATTTGTTGTTTATAACCTAAACAGTGACTTGACAAGCACTTTGAGTAGCTAGACGTCTGCAGCGAAAAATCTACTAGTGACGAGTCAATCTGACTAGGCTAGATTTTTGGACTTTGCCCATCTCTTAAAAGCAGGAAGTCCTTTCGTGTACTTTGTATCGAGGTTGTGCTGCACTGCAAACATTTGCTGGCGAGCCTGTGTTGGACAATTTCAATGGCTCAGTTGAGTTTGGCCTTATTAGCATTGCACAGTACTACAGTACTAATATTGATTTTATATGGTATTACAGGGAGTCTTATATTTTATCATGTTAACCTGTTGGAAAACCTTTTTTGAAGTTAGCTTTGTGTGTGTGATTTTGTGGTCTTAAAAATACTTGGTCCTGAAAAAAGCATGGAAATGAAATTGTAAGAGGGTGAACAGCTGTAGTAATATTCAATGTTTCAGGATCTGCCAAAGATTGAAGCCACACTGAAGGAGTACTTCAAAAGATACGAAACAGATAATGGCACGCCTTTCTTATTAATGGTCAAGCATTATTGGAAGCGATTAGGAAACAGTGGAAGGAGTATCAGGAAAGCAAGGAACAAGAAAAGCAAGCTAGGGCAAGTCGAACAAGTGCTAAATGTGGTAAGGAGTGTAAATTTGGTTTGCCATTTTGCGTATTTTTCATAATTAATTTTAAAGTGGGTAATTTTGTTTTCTTGTTTTCTTGGACTGAATTTCAGACAAGTTGTAAAAGTTGTGTGTACAGAATCTCTTAACCTTGTTGACTTTGAAAATTCAACACCAAAAGAGTATCTCAAATTCAAACAATTCGTGAAATGAGCAAGACATAAGTAATCTTTTGGCAAATGGATATTTTTGCACTATTTCACCAAGTGATGGTAAATCTGTAGTTTTAAAACTGTGACACAGGCAGAACGGTACACTTCATGTGAAGCTAAAATACCATATCTTGTAAAAGCAGATCCGAGTTGTATTCTGCGGCTCAGTGTTAATCTTTTCCCATCAGCTTTAAATACAGGAGAACCCCAATTTTATGTAACTGTAACTGCTCCCATGTCAAGAATTGTCAGTTTCAAAATTGTTGGGACAACATAGTTAAATTCAGTGTTTCCCCCATGTATGCCAAAAAGACAAAAATTAATAATGATTGTATCAATAAGATGCAGGAGTCCTTTGCACAAAGAAATAAACTAAATAAAAGCCAAACAGAAAACAGCTACAACGTATTAATAGCATTGATAGGAAGTGCTAATAATCATGCAGGGGTCGTACATGTGCGCAAAGAGAGAATTAGTAAACACAGAAAATTCTTGTATTATCAATAAATATATGCCTAGAGGAAAATTATATTTTCTAAAAACACAGTGGTTAAGCTACAAAACAGATAATCCACCTGTGGCTAATATGAAATTGACTGTACTTTACATACCAAAGCNAGTTTCTTTTCGCATCCGCCCAAATGTTTACACAGCAATATTTGCATTCTGTGAAGTTTGTCAGACACTAAGAAACTCTTACTTTAAAACTCCCGAGCACCATGAAAAAGTTACTGGTTTTTGCATTCTTAACCAATTTCGCAGTATTAGCAGATTACTAAATTAGTATCTTCGCTCACTATCATAAACGTACCTAACCACAAATCTCTAAACTAGTGAATTTTAGTGTGTTAAAAAACAGTGTGAATGTCAAGTGGTAATTATTTCATTAACTGGAAAAAAATATATATGTATATTCATCTGTTATATCTTAATCATAATATCACTATATTTTGAATAAGAATTTAAAGTTTAAAAATAATAAAAGAAAGGTTCTGTGTTTGCATGTTAACGAGTCCCTAGAGATTTGGGTTGATATATTGAATCTTACTGCAGCAATAATCTTTCGACCTCAATACCAATATATTTATAAATCTTTCTAATTCGTGACTTGAGAGTAAACTCTGTTTACGACAAGTTTGTTGAGTTAACTACATGATTACCTGAAATAATTATTAGCTCATGTGTGAAATAAGTGATAGTGTATCACATGTCAAATGCCAACTAATTATTTGTATTAGTTATTATGGTAAAAATACCAGCATTGTCGTTTTGGAAACATTAAGAGCAATTCCGTTGCTATTTCGTGAATAAAGCAATTATTACAGAATTTCACTAATAAACTTAATTTCTTTATATTTTTAGTTTTTTTTTTTTTCAGTTATTTCGCAGTTTACAAACATTTCTAGGCCCTGCCCTTGATGCATCTGCTCATGCAGATGTAGACTGATGGTGACATGATTCCACCCCCAAATGGTGAGGGGTTCAGCGAGGGTGGCACTGGAACCTTGTGCTGGCAACCACCCTGCCCATCAGACCTGGGTCCTCTGGGAGGGAGTGTAGGTGGACGGCACATCGTCTGTCCTGTGTCCTTACATCTAGCTCAATCCCTAACCCTACCTCCAACCAACATCTCCAAGGTCACGTGAAATTCAAAATGGTTTCTTAGAATGTTACAAAAATATGAGACTACCGAAGAATTGGTTAAGAAGACGGAAGAAATTTAAGATCCCGATGCGAGGTACATCCGCCCATGAGTAAGTCTGCTTTCAGATTGTCATTCAAAGCAATGGGATGGATGAAGAAAGTTCTGCCAGCATACGTATAAAACCCCTACAGCTCAAAATGCAAAATGCACACAAAAACACTTGCTAAATTATATACAGTAATTAGATCAGGCTCTTTGAATTTTCTATGTCGCCTGACTAAAACAATTAAATCAAACCTTTTTACATATTGTTAGATTAATATATTTTTGTGGCCAAGAAAATCGGACCTAATAATCTATCAAAGAACTTGTGTATTACTCCATAGTCTTTTGTGCATTGAGAAAGCTAAAAGAATCTTTACTTTAATTTTACAAACTCGCACAATCAACTGACAGGACACTTATGCCTATCATGGCATTTACTGCATAGTGGCTATCGAACTACGCCTGTCCATGGACTGTAAGACTATTTCATAACTGAACTATTACACTTCATATAAAATCTTCTCAAACAAAATATGACTATGACATACTTACTTTCTGTATTTGCTTCTTTTTATGCTCCTCTTTCAGCAACTGTCCACCTCGGTTGCCAAACACACACTTTTTATCATGAGTACGCTTTTCTAGGTCAGGCATTTTGTCCCAAAAATGTTGTCGCCGTTTCATAAGCTGGAATATATTTCTGTAAAGAAAACAAAACATTTAAAACAATTATTACAAAATTTAATTGTGTTGAAATGAATGCACTTCAGACCAGGTCAGCCTTTACAAAACCATACATCTTTATCTTGGTCTGAACTATATGGCTCAAATTTTTGTAACAAGCCTAGTGAAATGGAATGTAACTGTCAGCGCAATAGGTCATGCATTAATACTGTATGTAATTACATGAATTTTCCAGCCTGCAGTAAATTAATAAACACACACTGCTTCTACGCGAGATGCAGGAATAGCAATAAATGTTGTGCCATCTACTGTAATGTAAAGTTTACCTTAATGCATATTTCTGCTGAAGGTGTGACGTGCCACGAGACAGAGGCTTTTCATGTTTGATTACCGTATATTGTATGGTTGTATGTGTGTCTCGTGCTGGGACTGCATCTGTAAATCTTGACAAGTTACCGGATCCGTTATCTGATGCTGCCCAGCGCTGCAAAATGGAAGCGCTTCTCTGGGAAGCAAAATGGCCCAACAAATATAACGCCTACATTTTTTTTTCACAGCCAAACATTACAAACGTCAACCTATTATCAAAGCTTGTAGCAGTTATTTTTTTAATCCGGCACGACTTTAGTGGTTTAGCTACATAAAATTGATTTGCAAGATACAAAAGATGATTGTTACGCAGACATATTTGTTGTTTATAACCTAAACAGTGACTTGACAAGCACTTTGAGTAGCTAGACGTCTGCAGCGAAAAATCTACTAGCGACGAGTCAATCTGACTAGGCTAGATTTTTGGACTTTGCCCATCTCTTAAAAGCAGGAAGTCCTTTCGTGTACTTTGTATCGAGGTTGTGCTGTACTGCAAGCATTTGCTGGCGAGCCTGTGTTGGACAATTTCAATGGCTCAGTTGAGTTTGGCCTTATTAGCATTGCACAGTACTACAGTACTAATATTGATTTTATATGGTATTACAGGGAGTCTTATATTTTATCATGTTAACCTGTTGGAAAACCTTTTTTGAAGTTAGCTTTGTGTGTGTGATTTTGTGGTCTTAAAAATACTTGGTCCTGAAAAAAGCATGGAAATGAAATTGTAAGAGGGTGAACAGCTGTAGTAATATTCAATGTTTCAGGATCTGCCAAAGATTGAAGCCACACTGAAGGAGTACTTCAAAAGATACGAAACAGATAATGGCACGCCTTTCTTATTAATGGTCAAGCATTATTGGAAGCGATTAGGAAACAGTGGAAGGAGTATCAGGAAAGCAAGGAACAAGAAAAGCAAGCTAGGGCAAGTCGAACAAGTGCTAAATGTGGTAAGGAGTGTAAATTTGGTTTGCCATTTTGCGTATTTTTCATAATTAATTTTAAAGTGGGTAATTTTGTTTTCTTGTTTTCTTGGACTGAATTTCAGACAAGTTGTAAAAGTTGTGTGTACAGAATCTCTTAACCTTGTTGACTTTGAAAAGTCAACACCAAAAGAGTATCTCAAATTCAAACAATTCGTGAAATGAGCAAGACATAAGTAATCTTTTGGCAAATTGATATTTTTGCACTATTTCACCAAGTGATGGTAAATCTGGAGTTTTAAAACTGTGACACAGGCAGAACGGTACACTTCATGTAAAGCTAAAATACCATATCTTGTAAAAGCAGATCCGAGTTGTATTCTGCGGCTCAGTGTTAATCTTACTGTTACTGCTCCCATGTCAAGAATTGTCAGTTTCAAAATTGTTGGGACAACATAGTTAAATTCAGTGTTTCCCCCATGTATGCCAAAAAGACAAAAATTAATAATGATTGTATCAATAAGATGCAGGAGTCCTGTGCACAAAGAAATAAACTAAATAAAAGCCAAACAGCAAACAGCTACATCGTATTAATAGCATAGATAGGAAGTGCTAATAATCATGCTGGGGTCGTACATGTGAGCAAAGAGAGAATTAGTAAACACAGAAAATTCTTGTATAATCAATAAATATATGCCTAGAGGAAAATTATATTTAAAAAAATGTTTACATTTAACTTTAAAAATTATTTGCTGTTCTAAAAGCACAGTGGTTAAGCTACAAAACAGATAATCCACCTGTGGCTAATATGAAATTGACTGTACTTTACATACCAAAGCTNCACAGTGGTTAAGCTACAAAACAGATAATCCACCTGTGGCTAATATGAAATTGACTGTACTTTACATACCAAAGCTACAAAACCATTACTTACAAGTGAGTCACGTAAAACTGTTTCAACTTTTGCACTTCCATCTCGTGAAGTTCCAGAAAGTCTTCATTATAGAAATCTGAATAATATGGAACAAAGCTCTGTTTTGTTCTTCAGAGTAGCAGCACTTCTCCCACCACTCTTCCAATTCTTTCCTTGCAACATTGACATATTTCTTAATATTCTGTAGTTTTATTTCTTCCAACTGAGCTATTCCATTTTTCATCTGTAACAGCTCACAATGATACTTTATGACAAGAACACTTTCTAACCGTTTGCCTAAAAACCTCAAAATTTAAGAGCAGAACATTGCTATAACATTCCCCAAAATAAAACCGTTATTTTATGGTCCCACCATTTCTCCACAAGGCATTTCCTGCATATAACAATAATTCGTATTTTTCATTTCCTGCTTAAAATATTAGTATGTTCAATTCCTGGGAGCTACTCTGATACAATTTCTTTTATGTATAATTTTAGACTTACAGTACTGACGTGTGATGCGTACTGACAATTATTTAAACACGGCTGCCTCCACGTGTCATCACGTCACCCCAGGCGGGGTTTGAACCCGGAAACTGCTTGTTACCAGAGCCTACCATCACGCCCCCCGAAGCAGGGGCGCCCAAGGACACGTCGGCCAAGTTCGTTTTGCCTTTTTCAGATGTCGCGCCAACCCCCCACATGCGATAAGTCAGCTAAGCGCCTGAGCTCTCGCAGCCAACGCAACCTCGCATGACTGAGACCTTTGCTATCACCACGGACAGAGAGATGGCACCCGAGCACACAGCTCCGCCCATGGGAGCATCTCACCCTTGCACCTCGCAGAGCGCTTGGGCAGGTGGAATATATGNCCCGAGCACACAGCTCCGCCCATGGGAGCATCTCACCCTTGCACCTCGCAGAGCGCTTGGGCAGGTGGAATATATGTCCGTGCACCGCCGCAGAATGGCAGTTCATTCTCAGCAGCTCACGCCACCACTTCGTGTGCTGGAGCTCTCTGCCAACTCTTGCGTCTTTGCGACCTACCAGAAGCTCTTCGAGACTTTCACCAGCAACCCCCGAAGAAGTCTTAAACACCCTTCGACACTCACTACCCTTTTAGTAGTGCCACCCAAAGCCCTTCTGGACAACAGCATAGAGTTAGTTAAGATCAGTACTATAGCAACCTAGCCGCATCAGCTCTGGTCTAGTTTAGACCCAGGTCCCCGTAACTTGTATTCTTAGTCTACTTCCATTGCTGTTCCTGGTTAGTTAGGAGGTAGTAAGTGGCAGTGTGTGTGTACCTCACGGAATAAACAAGTTTTGTCAAACCTCAGAGTACTAATTCTAGGGTGACTTTCTTATCCCTCGTAAACATCAGCCCAGCTCCCAGGGAAAAGTAGGACACCGGATCATTTACAAACCCAATTGCCGAATCCAAAGTACGACTGCGGGTCCCTTACCGGGGCGCACGTACGTCGCAAACACACCCATTAGATGGCCACCCATACTGTGCAGTACGGTAGTACCACAACAATAGAGACTCAATCCACAAGGCGGCTAGACAAACAGCCCGCCCAGACATTTCACTCCATCCACCACACTGAACTGTCGCCGGTCGGAGTAATTGGGTACAACTGGTTGGCTCGGCCTCTGCTAGGCTAGTTAGTGTGCTCTTACTTCATGGGGCCGACTTTAGTACCTACCTTTATGCCATACACCCATAGGAGTGGTGCGAAGTGGCAAGCTAGGAAGGCAGTTACTCCGTCCAAATATCTAATGGGAGTTGAAACCCAGTCTCAACTGCAATTTGCAGCAAAACCCCCAGGAACGAGCTCAAGCCACCTGACAGTTGGAAGACATCTCCAAACCACCCCCCCCCCTCCTCCTTCAAGCACAGATCATTTCAGCCACCATTCAAGACCACCAGCTAGTCGCATTCGGCGGTTGTCACCGACTTCCGTCAGGGACATCACTTGCCCGTGGGGATGGTAAGCCCATGGTCCCAGAGCACCAGAACCAGCAGCCCTTCAGCACCGCCAGTCGCAGCACCACCTCCACTCAAGGACTGGGCAAAAGTTCTGGCCGACAGCAACAGCGGCACTCAGGAGCTACTCCGGGCACGGGTGTGCCAACCAACGGACAGCCAAACATGCAATGGAGAATGCATTTGTGTGTATACAAATAATTAACACTTGATTGTGCGCAGTAACATGGCAGCTGTCCTCTCAGACTCATCCAGCGTATGTAACAACTATCAATGTTACTTCACTGCAATTTTATCTTTTCAACCCTTTCAAAACAAATGTTTGATGTATCAAATGTTACCGTATCTGACAACAAAATGTTTCGCTAATAAATACATACATTACAAATGTACTAATTAAGCAAATATGAAACAAATCTAGTAATATGTAAAAAACATTGTCTCTGAACGAATTAAATTAACATCTCTTGACTCCATGCTGTAACATAAAACCACAACTAAGCATTACTTGGATGCATAGGGAAAATGAGATAATATGTGCAGGCGATAGTTTATTCCTACTGTATGATGGTTGCGAACTGAAGGAACATACATGTTCTCTTTGCTTTTAGCTTTGGTAAAAAGCACACAGTTGTAAGAGGAAGGCGAACAAGAGTTTTATTGATGAAACAACTTATTGATAATTAGGTCTATTCGACCAGGCAAGACTCCTCACAACCACCACATCAGAGCTGAAATCACAGATAGCTGCAAACTTAAATGCAGCAGACATACCAATCCAGTCATTAAACAACTCACTGATCCACAAATATAGACTGTTCACTGTTAATCGAGCATTTTTTTAATAAACCTTTGAAAATCTCACTACACCTACTGCACGTATTTTAACAGGCACGCGCCTAGTAGTTAGCAACGACATAGAGAAAGAACTTCCATGTCTTAGCGTCAAATTAAAAGTATATGATCTAAATTTGTGAATACTGGAATGATTTCTTCTGCCGTCTGTTTTTTAATGCATATAAATACCAGTATTAGCAAATATGAAAACTATTTACTTTTCTAATAATTTCAGTCTCACTTGGCAGGTGCGTGGACAAAATAACCGGGTACATGACTATGTTAATTGTACGTATGGTGGAAGAATACGCGATGTATATACAAGCAGAGATTCAGCAGAACTTTCAAAAGTGCTCTGTTTACCGTGAAGAGCTTGCCGACAACCAGCCTGTANATATACAAGCAGAGATTCAGCAGAACTTTCAAAAGTGCTCTGTTTACCGTGAAGAGCTTGCCGACAACCAGCCTGTAACGATCTTTACTTCCTGCAACCCGCCTGGGAAGACGAGATGAAGTCGTCACCAGGACCATCGGAAGATAACCATTGACAAGTCCAATGCCAATAGCAACACCCCCTTGCCATTTCCTTACCACCAACACCTAGGGCAACAGTTCCAACCCACATGAAAAACAAAGTTCCCAACTAGTCAAATAAATACAGTATGCCGGAAAATAGCGTGCCAGAGACTCGCAATTGAATCATGTGCCCGGAAACATAAATGAAATTCACCTGCCCAGCAGCCAACCCCAAAGTGATGCCCAAGTCCCAAAGTACCCACACTGCCATTCGACCGGAAAGGCTTCCCCCAAACGCAATGATAATTTCTCAAATAAAACCCTACACAGAGAGAAACAATTGTTCCAGCCAACAAAATACTTTTTTGTATANAACGATCTTTACTTCCTGCAACCCGCCTGGGAAGACGAGATGAAGTCGTCACCAGGACCATCGGAAGATAACCATTAAGTCCAATGCCAATAGCAACACCCCCTTGCCCTTTCCTTACCTCCAACACCTAGGGCAACAGTTCCAACCCACATGAAAAACAAAGTTCCCAACTAGTCAAATAAATACAGTATGCCGGAAAATAGCGTGCCAGAGACTCGCAACTGAAGCATGTGCCCGGAAACATAAATGAAATTCACCTGCCCAGCAGTCAACCCCAAAGTGATGCCCAAGTCCCAAAGTACCCACACTGCCATTCGACCGGAAAGGCTTCCCCCAAACACAATGATAATTTCTCAAATAAAACCCTACACAGAGAGAAACAATTGTTCCAGCCAACAAAATACTTTTTTGTATANACAATGATAATTTCTCAAATAAAACCCTACACAGAGAGAAACAATTGTTCCAGCCAACAAAATACTTTTTTGTATACGCCCAAACATAAATTTATTAGCCTCAACAAATCTTGAAAAGAAACTATTTTTCAAATGAACGAAATCAAATTTCACATTCGATTAAAAAAACCAACCTTTTTGGCCAAAACATTATTCAAATAGATATTTTGTTAAAAGTCTAAACTGTTTATTTGCTTTGCAACTCATTTAATTACCNGGCCAAAACATTATTCAAATAGATATTTTGTTAAAAGTCTAAACTGTTTATTTGCTTTGCAACTCATTTAATTACCCCCGTTCGTTCGAAAATACAACGCGAGTGTTTTTAAGGTTTGTGACGATTAGAACGTTAACAGTGTTGTGTCTTATNCCCGTTCGTTCGAAAATACAACGCGAGTGTTTTTAAGGTTTGTGACGATTAGAACGTTAACAGTGTTGTGTCTTATGCCATCAATGAATGCACTAACAGAGTTCAGCAGGAAACTAAAAATTAAATCTGTAAAACTTGAAATATTCATTTATGTACGTGGCCTTGTATTTGAATTGCATTTATTTAGAAATATTCCCGTTTAATACGTGGTCACTTTAGCTGATGTCCCTAGGGCATAGGGTGAAAGGAATTCAAGGGTTACTAATTTGTTCACTTACGCATCTTCATCTGTAATTTGGTGTTTCATTATCGGTAAATTTATGCGCTATTTAAATCTTGACGTGCATTATAGAAGTTCATTTTTTTAGAAATGGGATAGGTTTTTACTATAATCTTGTGCAAAAGTATACTAACCTTATTAATAAACATCTCTGTTTACTCTCTAGATTCCTTGTAACTCGTGTACCAAAGATATTAGTGGTAAACTGGAAAGGTTACGTGAATACTGATGCTGGTTTTTTTTAATTATTCTCAACTGACAAACGTTGGGTATACACTGTCAGATTGCTGCATTCTGGGATCGAACGCACAATTTCACGAAAGCAACTACTGCAGGATACAACGGGCCTATAAATGTATACAACCTAGCAGAACGCCCATCAAACCCGAGAAACGAAATTCATTGGTCACCAAAAACAAGGGGACATTGTGGTATGAGTTTAGGCATGCTGGCATCTGCGGAATTTTAATAGGAAATCCCATGTTTTGGAAATTTCGCATCTGTGTGTTAATAATGAAGATAGGCGTTTCAAACAAAATGTATTCTTTTTTAATTTTTTAGAAGAAGTTCCCTACGAGCGTAAATTTTCAATATAGATAAGTAGTACATATTTTTTGTAAAACATAAATTTTAAAATTCCTTGCAAACAGGCTATACATGTAACGGAAATATTTACCCTGTAGGGAACTTCTCCTAAAGAGTTAATGAAAAATAAATTTTGTTTTAAACGACTATTTTTAAAACTAAAGCACTAAGGCGAAATTTCCTAAACACGGAATTTCCTATTTCAATTTCGCAGCCATCAGCTGCCCTTAACATTCTCCAATCGCCGAAGATTTTTTTCTCGCGTGACGTAACTGGCACGTTTCTTTAAGGTGACAGCCCAAAAATTGCTCACCGCTATCTGGCACAATACCCGCTCTATTTCGTTCTGTCTGTCACAGCGGCATTCACTAACTGCTTATCATTGTGTTTACAATGCCACATGAGAGCAACTGTACCAACCAATTGTACAGACAGCCAAGGAAAAGCACACGGTGTTCTTTTATTGTGTGTAGAAACACTGTAGAATTATTTCATTTCAATTCGCAATTAATATTCAATTTTATTTTACAATGTAAATGTGTTCTCGTTAGATACACGAAGATTTGAATGCGCAAACAAGAGATGAACCCACAAGGAAGCAAATATTCAAAGATTTAACGCTGTTTCATTTTAAATTTAATACAGACCCACATTCGCCTTGACCTATTAATCGCACTGTTTATTGAAAATATAACATTATTTAAAAATTTCAATGTTTTCAGTTTTTTTTTAATTTACGGACATTTTTTAATGACAACTTCATTACAAAATTTAACACATATTAGAGAGGGTATTGAAAATTTTTCAATCAGGGAAAACCAGATAGTAAGCAGTAAAGTGGGCAAGAGAGGAAAACTGGAAAAGTTTTCCAAATTCGATCACACTATCTGCTGATTGCACAATACTGAAGAAGATTGGTTGGAAAAGGGGATTATAATTTTGAATTAAAATTATTTGCTGTGTGATGATGCGTATATAAAACTGGACTTCATTTTTATTAATTTAAGAGTTTGAAACTACAAATGAAAGCATTGAGTAGTTAATATCACATAAGTTTTAAATCTATGCACATTTTAAATACGTCNCTTTGAAACTACAAATGAAAGCATTGAGTAGTTAATATCACATAAGTTTTAAATCTATGCACATTTTAAATACGTCACTCAATAAATATGTGCGTAAATAAGCCGCCTACCCTTATATTCTAAAACACTTAGCAGTAATCACCTACGTCGTACGATGTTACCTTGAGTATGACCACCTTATTTCATGTGCAATGTCACACACTGCGGAGGGCACATGTGGCACTCGATAAACAATTACGTGTCCACACAGCTCTGTGTTAGCAGAAAGAATATAAGTTGCAAGATGTAAGAGATACTCAGCCATTGAATGATGCACTTGTGACAACACAGCGCAACTGTACACACACCACACATGCATGCAGCCGAGTGCACTATCAGGTTATNTAATTTTATATTCCGTCATCGTCCACAGAGCTCCATGCCTCTTCAACTTATATACCACATCCTCACACACTTACAATAAGTTATAGTTATTTTTTTCTAATACTATAATCACTAGAAATACTTTTTATGGCAAAACAACGTTTGCCGGATCAGCTAGTTATTACTCTATAATTCAATATTTCTCTTTTGGAATCTATATTACTAGAAAGTACTTACCAACAGACAAAATTCATATTTTCATGGTATAGGGAAGTTATTAAGAAACAACACTAATAATGTGGCGAAAGTCCTTGGCAGTGACTTTTCCAAAATGAGTTTTCTCATCTTATTCCAAGGAAATTCTATATTATTTCGTTAATTGATATCTTCCCAATTACTCATTGACTAACTGAAACTATAACTTTTTTTTTGTGCATAGAATCAAATTAATCTTAAGATCACAAAGGTTTCTTTTAAAGCAGAATTATTAAGGTATTGCGTAGTTCAACGAAAGGAATGGTATAGTTAAAATATATAAAATGCGAGTTTGAGTATTGCCGGTTTAATTAGATAAGTGGCATTGCTCTGAGGAAATAGCTATTTCTATGTTGTCCAAATTTTTGGTGTGTTAATTGATATATTGTCACATGTTTTTCTTGTACAATTAATAGGAAGTAACTAACAAAAAAAAATTAATTTATCAAGGTACTACAAAATAAAAAAATTGCCAAGTTGAAGTATGTCTCATAGCCAGCTCACACCATCTGTTCCCAATTCTTACTGTTTATTTCTTCTGTGTTTAAATCCTATCTTGCTCTACGTTGCAAGTTTATATTGTAATTACGGATTATTCAGATGTGCGAGTTGGAGCACATTTGATATCGAAACCAGTACATTTCTAAGAACACATTTGATGAGAAATTTATACAAGGAAGAAAGGTCGATTGTTTCTCAGCTCGTAGGTCAGATTCCGACTCACAATGCATGGTAATTTTTTCAGTGGTATGATATTTATTAATTTTTTTCAGTACTGCGGGGGTGGGTGGGGCAACTTAATAACCACTAACTACTTGGATTGCTAGTCAGCGTCCTAACCAATAAGATTTGTACATTGCCAATGAACTAGCTCTAGGTCCTCTACCATTTATAGAAACTATTTTATCGATTTGTATTTAGCCACGTGTAACTACGCTTGTGAAATGTAGCGCTTGACTGAAAGCCCTTCATAGTGTAGTCAAGCGCATCTGAGCCGCCCTTGTGTCACTAGTCCATATAGCGATATAGAATTAAGAGTAATGTTATTTCGTTGTGTTTGCAGGCCCTGGGTTCCCAGAATTTGAGTTCGTGCAGGTTGGTGACTGCGTCGAAAAATGCAGTGTCCCAGTCGGCACCAACGTTCTTACTGTTGTTGGATTCAAACCCCGTAAGTTACTACATTATCATAAATCCTTCTTTCAGAGGACTACTTTGAGGTAATGTTTTGATTCTTCGGATACATTTTATATGTTTGTCTACCATGCAAGTAAATGACAAATGTGCATCACTTACATTCCACGACAGGCATCATGTGCTTGAATGTATTTTTTTTGCCCATTTGATAATTCAGAGTACATTTAATATTATCTGATATTTTATAAAAATTTTACAATAAATTAATATTATCTGNGAATTTTTTTTGCCCATTTGATAATTCAGTGTACATTTAATATTATCTGATATTTTATAAAAATATTACAATAAATTAATATTATCTTATATAGTGGTACAATTACAACATAAAAGTTACCCTGAAAAACCCTTCCTAACCAACGCACTTTCTGTGTGAGGGAGTGATTAGCCCTTCTCTCATTTCATTTACGTTGGTCCTGCCCTTAAACATGGAGAGACATGCAGACATGAAGACAGTAATATGTATCACGTAAGTACAGGTAAACATATGTAGGGCAGTGTTTTCACGAGTTACAAATACGGCACTGAGGATGTTTTCATTTAGACCACAACATAACTTCGCTGACGGCTGAAACGAAGGATGGCAACACGACACTGATGAAGAGTACGAGTGCCTGCGACTCCTTGGNGATAATTCAGTGTACATTTAATATTATCTGATATTTTATAAAAATATTACAATAAATTAATATTATCTTATATAGTCGTCAAATAACAACATAAAAGTTACCCTGAAAAACCCTTCCTAACCAACGCACATTCTGTTGGAGGCAGTGATTCGCCCTTCTCTCATTTAATTTATGTTGGTCGTGCCCTTAAACAGGGAGAGACATGCAGACATGAAGACAGTAATATGTATCACGTCAGTACAGGTAAACATATGTAGGGCAGTGTTTTCACGAGTTCCAAATACGGCACTAAGGATGTTTTCATTTAGGACATAACGTAACTTCGCTGACGGCTGAAACGAAGGATGGCAACACGACACTGATGAAGAGTACAAGTGCCTGCGACTCCTTGGTCAAGGACGACGGGTGTCCTGTGTTCAAGGACACCATGCAGGTGTATCCTTTCCAAGTCAACGCAACTGAAGATGTGAGTACTCGCATTATGGTGTGTAGATATAATCAATATGAAAATGGCATTCCGTTTCTTGCCAACTTTCTTTTTACATTAAACATAAATATGTTTTGACCCTTCATATTGTACAGATTTAATAATTGCAGTGATTTTGAAATATAGCATGTTCAGTTCTATGCAGTTCTATCACCTGTGTAAACATGCAGGTTCATTTTAGTAATCATTTCCCAGTTGTTTCCCACACTCCTCGCCAGTGGAGCATGATTTTTCTATGTATTTAATTGACGCAGAAATATTCAGAGATTTCAATTACAACATGTATCACAAAAATGAACATACGAACATGCGTTAACCCATGATCCAAATGTTTACTAGCGACATGTTATGTAAATTCTCTTAAGGCAAACAAGGTTTGGAAAATTAACTTTCTTTTTATCTCTACAATTACTGTTCATGAAGGTCTCTTCTTTTAAAAAATGCACGTGTTGAAACAAAATTTAAATCATTTGCAGCAAAACAATGTAAATGATAAGCCTTGCAATATGATTCAGTATAGATAGTGTAATTCTAACTGTAATATTCAAACGATTATTGAAAATGTTTTTCTGGAATGCATTGTGGATGTATGTATTAAATTTAAACTTCCATCTCTAAATTGTGCCTTTTAAACAAATGGCAACTGAGAAATAAAATGAATAGTCTCTTTATGAAACACATTTTGCTTGAATTTGTTTTACAGNTAAATAGTCTCTTTATGAAGCACATTTTGCTTGAATTTGTTTTACAGCTTGTTGGTGTATTTCACGGGCTGTTCAAGCTGTACGACCAAGACTCCAAAGTCCTGGGATGTTACCAGTATGACGTCACCGTCACTGAGTAGTCACCGACTATAAGTGTCTTGTTTGGTAGAATATGGATGTTTTAGAGCCCCAATGAAGAGAAAAATNCTTGTGAAGAGAAAAATAATGTAATATAATGCACAGTTAAACTGAAAAATAAAAGCAATTGTGAAGAAACTATGACTATTCTTCCACTTCGAAATCTTAAGTGTTCCTATATAAAATATCGCAAAAATTCTGATTCGCAAAATATTAACAAAAAACTTATGAAATAATATACATCAAAAGAAAATAGACGCATTATGATCTTAAGACCAAAATATATGAATCGGTCATATGAGAAACACCATATAACCGTAATTGTAAACTTTTCAGGAGATGCTAAAACAATTTTCCTGACTGTATTACAGCCATTTTTGTATAAGAAATGTTTCAGATAGGTTTATTATGGTCTAGTTAATAATATATTGTTGTCTGAAATGAGAATAATGTTATGACCACTGTTGCATAGACTTTTTTATTTGATGGACTTGAGGGTTTCTCAAATGACTTGCACTTAAACACAGAGGAAAGAAACCAACTAATAGATTTTATTGCAACAACAAACATAAACCCTGTGAACATATTAATTTATGAAATAAACATACATGTTACATTTTATCATATATATCTATATACATAGTTAACTTTATATATATGTATATGTATGACACACACACATATATATAAATATATGACACACACATATATATATATGTATGACACACACATATATATATATATGTATGACACACATATATATATGTATGACTCACACAAAGAAGGGGGGGGGGCTGATTCAGAAGTCGTTGCAACAATTGTTATCTCCTGAAAATGACCCAACCCAGAATGACAACACAGGATGACCCAACACAGGAAAAGTACTATGTAGAGTTCAAAATGTAAGACATGTACTTTTAAAAGGTGACGACACATGACGTAGGGATGCAGTAATGTCTGGCAAAGAACAAAGACAAACATGGCTGCTTTAAATCACAGTTTAATGTATATATTCTCGTACAAACTGTATACCCTCATGTGAACGGGTACGTATCGTACGTGTACGAGCTGTTTAACATCCTTCGAAGTAGTCCCCGAGGTTGTCCACGGTTCGTTGTCAGCGACGAGGCAGACGGGAAATAACATCGGCTGCATGAGATCCGTCAAGGTGCGCCGTCTCTCGTGGAAATGCTGTGACCATGTCTCCCTCATTTTCTCTAAAGTTAAATATAAACAGGTAGTGGTAGTGACACTTTGCAAAGGTTTATTTCAAAAGTGATAATTTTACCGCAAACAGTCTACATAAAGTCAAATTTTAAGTTGAAGGCTATTCGCGGTTTAATGAGCACTTATGAAATCAACCTATGAAGAAAAATGCCACTGCTCCACCTGCATCTAAGGGTGGACACTTCGAGGGNATGAGCACTTATGAAATCAACCTATGAAGAAAAATGCCACTGCTCCACCTGCATCTAAGGGTGGACACTTCGAGGGGGAAGGGGGCTGAAGGGGCTGCAGTCCCTCGCAAAATAATTTATNTCTAAGGGTGGACACTTCGAGGGGGAAGGGGGCTGAAGGGGCTGCAGTCCCTCGCAAAATAATTTATACTATAAATGAAAACGAACAAATATTTGAAAATTAACAGAAAACTATGTACTGTAAAATTGATCAACACCTCCAATAAGCTTCTCTTGAGTGTGCACTTGAAATTAAATCGCGNTGAAAACTATGTACTGTAAAATTGATCAACACCTCCAATAAGCTTCTCTTGAGTGTGCACTTGAAATTAAATCGCGGACAATCACTCAGCCAGTAGGCTGTGGGGGAGCTTCACTTCCCCGCCGAACCCAAAAACAAGTAATTTCAATTTAAAATAGGCAACGCCAATAAACAGCCTTAATACGGGTCCGGTGGCCAACAAAACACAGCAACATGGCGTCCCGCTACCGACCCAATGATCTGAGTGAGTATGTGTCAGGGTGCATTAGTTTTACAAACACCCTGTGAGTTATGGGAGTCAAGGTTCCCGGTCTCAGGACACCAAGGCCATGAGGTGGAATATGAGGGTTCTGTGGCGGACAGATAATTAAACTTTCCTTGATTTTTTCATTAGGGTCCATGAAGGCAAATCTGAAAAAGTTGGTACCCCCTAAAGGTCATACAATAAATAGTTCACTGTGACGTTAATTTGATAGTATTTTTATACTTGGAATATGCTTTAAGTTATATATATACGTAAACACATCCATGTATATTATGTGCGCGGTTCATGCAGTTACAACTCAAGTGCCTAGACTATAAGGATGCTAGAGGTTGTAAATTACTATTTTTATACTTGTTGATGAGAACTGGAAATAAACCAAAGTTCAATTTTACAGGACACGTGATGCTGGTAGTGGTGAGTGAGAACACAAAACATAGTAACACGTTAAGTTATAGTAATGAGAAATTGCGTATATTCTGAGCAAGAATGTGACGGTATCGACATCAAAAAACTTGAGTGCCCGAATCGGCTCTCAAGACCTCGATGTTAATAGCCGCCAGAATCCCTTCACTCACTCACTCAAGTGCACGATATTTGGATAGGGATAGAGTATGGAGCTAGAAAAAGTCTGGACAATCAAATGACAGAATATGTAATCACCGCCACGCTACCCCAAGAACCGATGTTGGAGTACCTAAATACTTTACAAAATATTTCAAATATTAACGTATTTCATATTTTCTTACATGCCCGCGTAAGTACTGACACATTGCTTTGCTGTGACTTATTTGCTGAGATCTTCCATCTTTCATCAGTCCTCAACAGTATTTGTTATTCTTCCATAATATTTATGCCTACATTTCAACTGTTTAACTGCCGTTGCATTTATAAATCCATCCGAAAAAAAAGTTCTAAATGTAAATATTATTTCACTAATAATGAATTACATGATTTGTTAGCAGCTGTGAAATACCACAGTATTATCATGAGAATAACATATTTCGTCGAAACAGGCGTTTGATATTTATGAAAACGTTAATAACTAAATGTAATTGTTAAGCAGGAAATTAACACATGCCCATCGCATGAACAATGAATTAACACCATGTGTCAAAATTTATTTTTAAGAAATGTAAGTATGAACGATTCAACATGAATTTAAATTTCTATCCAAGGTACAACTGGTTGTAAAGCATCAAATACTGACTTGTCACGTGATAACTGCTGGGTATTTCCGCAGAAGGTCTGAGGGTCGAAGTACAGGAAGTACCGTTAGCAGTAGTTGCATTCACTTCCGGTGGCTCTGAACTCCGGCTTTTCACCCCCTTTCCCCAAACTTTTTATTACTCTTTCATCACCTAATTGGTACTGCCTGTGAGGCTTCAGTAAACTCTGCCACGCTTCTCAAGGTTTACTTTTCAATTAACGATGCTGTATTTGTGTGAAGCTACGTCCAGATCCGACAGGTTCAGTGAGAACTTTTGCAACTTTTGTCACGAGTAACTGTGATTCATGTGCAGACGAATGAGCCCGTAATGAGAACAAGGGCGCGACATCAACTTTACAGTACAGTACTTGTATTCCATAGCCATCACTGTGCCAGCTACTTGAATGCAATATTTTGACAGCATCTTGAAAAATCATGCTGAAAGGAATTTAGTGTATTTGACTGATAAATTATTAAGCCAAATAATTACAGTTCTATATAAAATTATTTGAAATGAAAGCAGAACTGAGGTTGATGGTCTGTGTTTGTGATGGCCAATACGATGATATTGAAATGCTGTAAAGATATTACATCCAGGGTGCTGTCACAATGATTATTATGAAATACAAGCACTGTAGTGTTATTAATAGCAGTGGTTTGTCTATAGTGAACATGAATTTGAGACACTCTGAACTACCTGGCAGGCACTGCTCTTTGTGGAATGTGGGATCGTCAGATAATGGCATAGCCTCGGTTGCATACATAGGGACTCGTTCCTGCCTATCTTGTGTTGCCTCAAAAGATCTGCGTAAACCATTTCTCCTTTTCTCTCAATTTTAGGGGAAACTTACACTTTTAGTCAAAATATAACACACAAGAAATGTAGTTGTGATGTATTTTAAGGGTGTTGGCCGCGAAGAAATATTATAATATATTTGTACCACATACTGCACAACTTTTGGACATATTCAGTGATCAGCCTTTCCTAGCAAACATTTTTTTGAGCCAATAGTTATCTCATAAATACATGTCAAAATCACAATTTTACTGTTTTAGAAATATACACATAAAGAAACCCATGTTACGTTCAATAATGAGATAATTCTCACCAAAAAGAGATGCCAAGGGCTATTTCAAGATGTCTTAATTATTGTACAAGGAAATGTTTTTGCAATTTCAACAAATTGGGAAATTCTTACATATGTTTAATTTTTAGTGGTCCATAATTTTTGGAAAATAACTTTTGCTAAACACGCCTTAAAATGTATTAAGACAATATCTTTAAGTTGATCTTGTCAAATTTTCAGCAAATAATTTGGTTTATTTTATTTGTAAATTATAAAAAATTTGACATATCTTTTTGCAGAAACCATGTGATCTGTAAATATTTATTAGAGTAAAAGGTAGTCACAGATAATATCTACAGGATAATCAATATAAGGGACACGGAACATTTTGTTATTTTGTATTTGTACAACGCCCTCAAACAAAAACTGTCTGTGATCTGGACTTTTCCTGAGCCAGTGCAGCCACGTGCAATGCTCAACATGTTTGAAATGAAGTATAGGCGGTTCACGGTAAACTGAGCACTTTTGAAAGCCCTGATTAAGATCTACTTGACTGCACAATGTGTATTCTTCCGCCATTTGCAAGATTAACATTGCCATATGCCTTATCACTTTATTCAAGCTTCGATCCAGTGGGAACGTGAAATTATAAATTTCAAAAAGGTAAATAATTTGGGAATTTGCATATTCTTACACTTAAATGTATTTTTTTAAAAGAAAAACTTGTTTTCCCTTGCTAATGGCGATTTGGTACATTCGCAGGTTGTAGCAAACATGAAAATTAAGGTTGAAAATGTTTCGTGCAAGATGCAATTTCAGCTGTTTGAAGATTTATCGTTATCCGGTCATACTCGGTATTGATTTTCTGGGGAAGACAGTGTTGAAGGACGTGAAAAATAAATGTTTGCGTTTTTTGGGTTTTCTCCTGGATCTTCTGTAACGTCAGTAAATTAGCCTTCGTACTGCAGGAAAATACAGATGGTATGGTTAGGGGAGCAGTTGGAGGCAGAAATAGGGAACATTAAAGCTGAGTTACAACGAAGTTGGGTTATTACAACAAAACCCCGATAGTGTTGGAATTGAGAGATCACGAGACCGTGTTTCCGGTCCCGTACAGAATGCTTCCGCCTAACGTCCCTCCCTATCTTTAAACACATTGTGGCGGAATTAAAACAAGAAGGTATTATTGAAGACTCGTACAGTGCGTATGCGAGCCCGTAACTTCTTATCCCGATAAAACAGCCAGGGAAATACCGTCTTATTAATGATTATAGGTTAGTCAATGAGAAAATTGATATTGATTCCAACCCAATTCCGGTATTAGACACGGTAATACAGTATATGAGTAAGGCCAAATATTTTATCATTTTGGACCATAATTCTGCGATTTTGCAATGAGAGATACACCAAAATTCTAGAGAACCTTTGGCGTTTTATACCCCTTGGGGGAAGCTCTCAAATCGAATTTCAGTACGTTAATCACATAATATTTGCATGGCAGCCAACATTGTATGCAATATGGCGAAAACCAGTGAACTTCAGCCAACCGCACTGTGAACAATTATTGCAGTGAAAATAATGCGAACATGCAGTAAACCCTGAAAAAAAAAGCATGGAGGTCACCAGTGTACCGTAGTGGATAAGTCCGTAAGTTGTAGCAGATATCGGAGATAAGATGGCGGCCTATAGCAGACGCCGTCAATGGTGCATGGAACGTCAACATAGCACAGAGGAATGGCGACACATTGTGTTATCCTATGCTTCCCGCTTCAATCTTAATGCAGATGAAGATCACTGCAGGGTTTGGTGCACTGATTCCCGAAAGCCCTACGTCATTTACACCAGGTGTTACACTATTCGGTTCAATTATATATATGACTCCCTGTCACGTCTTGTGGTTGTTAAAGGTACGGAGAGAGCACGGCGATATGCCAGTGACGTTTCGTGGCCCCAATTTCTGCAATTTTGGCACAACATACCTAAAACTATCATGCCGCAAGATAATGCTTGTTATATGTAGAGCATCCAACACCCAACCGGCTATACACTATGTTGATACTATTCCTTGGGCTGCCTGGTCTCTTGTAATGCCAATGTAAGAGTTGTGATAGGCCGACGTTTACACCTCCTGGCCATACACTGGCTGACATATGTGTGGAGCTACAGGGTGCATGGTGGTATGCGCCTCAGTACACTATCCGTCACCTGTGTGATGGAACGACTCATCGCAAGGCTGCCTGTATAGCCGCGAGAGGATTATCTGCTCCTTGTTGCACGCCTGCTTTACGGATGCTAAACCACGCGCCCTCAATGCGTCAAAAGACTAAACATATTCAGACAGAAAAGTGCTAGTAAAACTGAGTAGAGATTAATGACGTTTCACATAAGGAAAGAGGGTATAGCTCTTTCATTTCCAGCAGCGCATTAGCATATTATCAAGGTTGCTTTCTTGGTTAGTACACACTTATCATTCCACATATTGTATTTGATTAGCGTTTTTAAAAAGTCCCTTGCTATGTTTCAATCATTTAAAAGAATTTAATTGTTTGATTTTTCTGTACGAAATAAAAATTTTCTGTTTTTAAAACATAAATCATTAAAATTATATTGTTTTATAATATTCCACGAAATAACCGAGAAATATAATCTTGGTTTTAATCGTGCATTATATTTGATCATGTAAGCAAATATTTATTCTTGATAATGCAGTGTTTTCCCTTCGAATGCTAGTGTAGTTACGTTCGTTTAATTATACTCCATATTTTACAAAAAATATAAACTATCTACTATTAAACAGTATTTGCCCATTTCTCAAATTANGTTTAATTATACTCCATATTTTACAAAAAATATAAACTATCTACTATTAAACAGTATTTGCCCATTTCTCAAATTAAAGATTAGTTTATGAGATTACAATCCTCTCTGTGAGTCTAGGTGTATAATACTAATTTTGAATTCGTGCACCGATTTTCATCAAACTTCATGCATAATAAGTATGCAACATTTGTACTTTTTGTTTAACTGGTTACATGTCCATTGCCAAATATAAGCTTAAGAAAAGAAAAAGAAACAAAAAACCAAATAAAGGCCAGAACATGAAAAACTAGAAGCTGGGAACTATGGAAGTATCATCGTTTTATAGAACACNAAAAAACCAAATAAAGGCCAGAACATGAAAAACTAGAAGCTGGGAACTATGGAAGTACCATCGTTTTATAGAACACAAACAAACGAGCGAAATGTAACAAACTGGACGAGAACATTTTGAATACCAACCACAATAAACACCAATCACGAAATGATTTTTTCTCATCAGATATTAAGGAACCGATCCAAAAAAATTTAATAGGTCCTAATTTATGGTCGTTGATTTTCTGGAATTTGTTAGGTTTTCGTATATTTGCTTCGTTCTGAGGGTAATTTTCGGCAACGGATACATCACATGTAAGTACTCAAAGAATTATTTCTATACTATTGCTATTAAACTCTAAGGATAATGTGTTAGTTTACTCATTAGTCCATAATTTTGGAATAAAACTAGTACCTCTGATATCCGGAACAACTCAACCTATTTGCTCCAAATTAACGTGAAAGTATGGCTGTAATAAGTCTCTAAACACATGTAGTTTCAGTATTGAGGATGTTTATTTTCAAATCGATTGCCTTTCANGTCGTTGATTTTCTGGGATTTGTTAGGTTTTCGTATATTTGCTTCGTTCTGAGGATAATTTTCGGCAACGGATACATCACATGTAAGTACTCAAAGAATTGTTTCTATACTATTGCTATTAAACTCTAAGGATAATGTGTTAGTTTACTCATTAGTCCATAATTTTGGAATAAAACTAGTACCTCTGATATCCGGAACAGCTCAACCTATTTGCTCCAAATTAACGTGAAATTATGGCTGTAATAAGTCTCTAAACACATGTAGTTTCAGTATTGAGGATGTTTATTTTCAAATCGATTGCCTTTAAAGGTTTTAGGATAATATATGATATACTTCGAACCGTTTTACAAATTTTAAGAAATTTTGGTGTGTTAACAATACTTATTGCGAGCATATTTTGCGTTACTTCAAAACAACTCTTATGGCCTTCATTTTGGACGATAATGTCAATAACAAAAATAAATCCATTACTTAAAAATATAATAAATAAACAGAATCAGCTCCCCATAGTTTTTGGCATACTGATTATCAGGCCCGCCCAGAAATTCCTCGAGGCCTGGGGTAACCAGAAGTGTTCTTCCTGTAACCTCCTTCCCTTTTATGCCGTGTTATTAAACAAATCACGGCAAGAAGTGCGTCTTACTTAGCCTGCTGGATGAAGAGAACTCTCTTCGTGTCGAGAACATGTGCGTAAATTCTGAATAACTCCTTCACCCGAAATATTAGCGACTGACGCGCATAATGCTGGGCCGTGTTTGGTGTAGGTTATTTCCCATGCTGTCGTGTCGTCCAGCAAAGCATTGCCACATCCAGTGCTCGTCTTCGATGGCATTGCCTTCGAGCAGCAAAAGTGTACACAAGAGTATCTTGGCATGGGACGACATGCGAATGTGGACTGCATGAACCTTGGCCAGACTTATTCGCGCATACCAAAACTGCTGCAACGTGACAATGCAAACATGCTGGCGTTGTTTCGCATGGGAGATATTTATATGCGGTATTTTTTACTAAGATTATGAAAGGAAACACTTGAAATTATTGGACTGTCCCCTATATAAGGGGGGGATACCGACGGTGAATCGACCAGTTCGTCGTCGGTCGCCGAGAATGAGTTACAGAATATCGAAATTCGGGCAGAGTACCCTCAGGCTGTTTCTTGACGAAGACGAAGATAGAGGTTGTATCGCATCAAGAAACGATGGACTTGTGAAGCTAATAAAAGAAGAACTATAAATGCCGGTGAACACACACGATCTAATAATGCTGCTAGTAAATATTTCTACCTCGAATATGTTGATGGCATCATTTATAATTTGCGTGATATTTTGACTGAACAAAACACATTCTTCTAGAACTGCCTGTCTGAACTTGGGATGGAAATGAGTGTGTGAAGACCGAGATCGTTTGCGAAATGATGGCCATGGACGAGCATGTAACGAGTGTTCAAAGGCAAATTACCAATACATTGAATGTGGCATGGGCACGAATTGAAGAGAATCAGAAAGGGCTGAAATAATCCATAGAGCATATATACACTACATTGATTTCCCCTCTCGTCATGAAAACGGATATTCAAAACCAAAGCAGGGGCATATTGGGGGACTGCAGCGAATGCTTGGACAAGATCGACAGTCTTTTGTCTGAGACACATGACTAGGCCTATGTATAAAAGAGAGCAAGAGTGACCATTTTTATTCAGTGCGATGTCGGACATTGCTACTGACCTGCATCGGGCGATACAGTTTGTTCGCTCAAAGTATTTGCTCGCCAAGAGATTCATATTTTCACATAACCTTATAAATGAAGAAATCTTGGAAACCTAATACTCGCCGTCTCGATGTGCTCAGGGAGAGCGATGGAGAACCCGTAAACATGAATATCGAAATCGACGATACTGCTGAGCCTATGAACAAGCGGTAACATGATGACGTACAAACAGATAGGGACGATGGATCCGATGCGGATTTGTCACACAAGAAAAATGTACAGAAGAGTGCCCTCAAATACAATGTTCTGGTTCGCTGGTACCTACAATCGTACACATCTCCTAATAATGATAATAAGTTCTGCATATACAGGCATAATGGTAAAATGTCCCTCGATAGTGAATAAATAGGTTTTGTATCAAGTGGGATCATTCAGGAAAGCGATTACAAGACGCGTGGAACACTTGGGCACTATAATTACTATATGAAAATGTATGGACTCTTGAGTGTGCGGGTACTTCATGCTCAGTTCTAGATAAATGCTGACAAATGCTTTTTCTACGGCTATAAGAGTTATTTACTTAATGCACAGCTACTTGTAAGTACCACAGTATGTTTGATAACATTTCAGACACCTCCATAGAAGGCGAAATAAAGAGAAAACAAATTTTGAATGGTTATAATATATAGGGGTTTAAAAGAATATCTTCACTGCTTCATGAGTTATTTCTTTAAAATTGTACTTATTTACCTGAAAAACCAGAGAACGTATATTAATTTATTGGCCTAAACCATATTTGAGCAATATTATTTTAATCGGTCATTTAAGAAAACGCACGTGTCCACTTTTCGCCGAAATTGACTTTTTCACGTGACTCGTTTCTTGGACGTCAGTTACGCAGCATACACCTAAAAACACCCCATTTCCGCATCTTACTGCATAGAAAACGTGAGTAATAATAGTTCATTTGAGAAATGCCATATGTCCAGGACATGTGGGATTATTCAAATGACTTCATTTTTATGACCGAACAATCTACTGACTGTTTACATGGGTATCTTAATTGTTTGTGTCAATTTTCTTTGTATATTCAGCATGCATGAACACAAGGCTTCTTTCTGTTTTAAAAGTAAAATAGGTACTAAAAAAGTAGAATACGGGTATGAAAAGGTAACAAAGGCGCAAGTAAAGAATGAAATAATATATATTCAAAAGTAAATACAGTAAATCAAAAGATAATGGATTTCATTGCAAGCGCCAACCTAAACTACATTGATGTTATTTTATCTATCTTTAAAATAGGCTGGCACCAACAATCATTTTAACTAGTACACAAGTGTTTTGTAGTAGTAGTTATTGTATATTTTAGAATAATATTACGCCTAAGCGTTCTACACATTACGAACTAACAAACCCGTATTGTTCTTTCGGATGCATACCAAAAAAAAATACCTGTACAGTTTTTAATACAACAATGTTTTAGTACTTTCTGGAAAATGCTGTTGCGTCTCCTGAAAAGTTTATAATTACGGACATGTGGGGTTTCTCAAATGACCGATTCATTGATTTTTATGCTAAGATCAGAATGCGTTTATTTACTGTTGATTTATGCTAACTCATAAAAGTTTTTCGTTAATAGTTAGCGAATCAGAATTTTCGCCTTTTTTGCATGTAGGAACATAAAATATTTCGAAGGAAGAATAGTCATAGTTTTTTTTTCAATTGCTTTTTAGTTTTAAGATTTTCTGTGCATTACGTTACATTTTTTTTTCTTCTTGAAGGACACAAAAACATTCTTATTCTTCTGAATGAGTCACTTAAAGCCAGTGACTACTCGGTAACGGTGACGTCATACTGGTAACATCCCAGGACTTTGGAGTCTTGGTCGTAGAGCTTGAACAGCCCGTGAACTACACCAACAAGCTGTAAAACAAAATCAAGCAAAATGTGTTTCATAAAGAGAATATTTTGTAATTTATATCTCAGTTGCCATTTGTTTTAAAGGCACAGTTTATACATGAAAGTTTACATTTAATATAAACTTATATAATGTATGACATAATACTATTTTCAATAATAGTTTGATATTACCATTATTGTAATTCTATCTAAACTGAACCATATTGTAAGGTGTATAATTATTTGCATCAAGTCATTTTAAATTTAAGTTTGTTTGAACACGAGCATTTTTTTTAAATAAGAGAGCTAAATAAACACCAGTTGTGGAGAAAAAAAACGTTAATTTTCCAATGCTTGGTCGCACATATATAATTTACATAAAATGTTTTATGACCAGTGAAAATTTGGACCATGGGATATTGCATTTTCACATACATTTTTTTCAGATAAATTATGTAATTTAAATATCTGAATACTTCTGCGTCAACAAAGAAACATAGAAAATACATGCTCCACTGGCTAGGAGTGTAGGAAACAACTGGGAAGTGATTACTAAAATAAACCTGCATGTTTACACAGGTGATAGAACTGCATAGAACTGAACATGCTATATTTCAAAATCACTGCAATTATTAAATCTGTACAATATGAAGGGTCAAAACATATTTATGTTTAATGTGAAAAGAAAGTTGGCAAGAAACGGAATGCCATTTTCATATTGATTATATATACACACCATAATGCGAGTACTCACATCTTCAGTTGCGTTGACTTGGAAAGGATACACCTGCATGGTGTCCTTGAACACAGGACACCCGTCGTCCTTGACCAAGGAGTCGCAGGCACTTGTACTCTTCATCAGTGTCGTGTTGCCATCCTTCGTTTCAGCCGTCAGCGAAGTTACGTTATGTCCTAAATGAAAACATCCTCAGCGCCGTATTTGGAACTCGTGAAAACATTGTCCTAAGTATGTTTACCTGTACTTACGTGATACATATTACTGTCTTCATGTCTGCATGTCTCTCCATGTTTAAGGGCAGGACCAACGTAAATGAAATATAAGGACAAATCACTGTTTCCAACAGAAAGTACTTTGGTTAGGTAGGGTTGTCTAGTGTAACTGTCAGGTTATAAATAAATTAATACTTTCTAATATAGTGGAACAATTAGAATATTGTTAGAAAAACAGAAGATAGTATTAAAGGTACACTAATTTATCAAATGGATCAAACAAAATCAGTTAAGCACATGCTGCCTTTCGTGGAATGTACGTGATGGACATGCCTCATTTGTTTGCATGGGAGTTAAATAATATATCAAATGTACCTGAAGCATCAAAATATTACCTCAAATTAGTCCTCTGGAAGAAGGATTTATGTTCATGTAGTAACTTACGGGGTTTGAATCCAACAACAGTGAGCACGTTGGTGCCGACTGGGACACTGCATTTTTCGACACAGTCGCCAACCTGCACGAACTCAAATTCTGGGAACCCAGGGCCTGCAAACACAACAAAAATAACAATATTCTTAATTCCAGATCGCTATTTGGAACAGTGACGCAGGGGCGGATAAAATGAGTTTATCTACAATTTTTTTCTGCTTAGAGTTAAGAACGAAATCACAAGCGCAGTTACACGCGGCAAAATTCAGATCGATAATATTAATTAGAGAAACGTTAGGGTATGTAGAGTTTACCCATTGGCAATAAACAAGCCGTATTGGTTAAAAAGCTAACTAGCGAATCAATTAGTAACTGGTCATTGTGTTGCCCCACACTTCCCGCAGTACAGAGAAAATTATAAAATATCTTACCCCTGAAATAATTCCCCTGCCTTGTGAGTCGGTATGTGGCCCACGTGTTGAGAAACGATCATTCTAAATTCGTTATTTAATTTGCTTAGAAAATGTTATCAAAAACAGCAAATTTCTAAGCTATCAATTCTTCCCCAAAATGCACTTCTGAATAATCCATCACTTTTCAGTAAAAACTAGCAACGTCGAGAAAGATAGGATTAGAACACAGAAAAAATAAACAGTAAGAATTATGAACAGATGGCGTGAGCTAGCTGTGAGACATACTTGAACCGGACCGTTATTATGTTTTGTAGTACTTTGATAAATAAAATTATTTCGTTTCGGTTACCTCTTATAAAATGTACAAAATAACCATGCGTCGATATATCAGTTGACACACTAAAAATTCGGACATCATAGACAGAGCTATTTCCTTAGAACAATGCCACTTATCAAATTAAACCAGCAATACTCAAACTCACATGTTATTTATTTTAGTTATACCATTCTTTTCTATCAACTACACAATGCCTTTATAATTCTGTTTATAAAAGAAACCTTTCCTTTGTGATCTTAGCATTAATNGCATGGTGTCCTTGAACACAGGACACCCGTCGTCCTTGACCAAGGAGTCGCAGGCACTCGTACTCTTCATCAGTGTGGTGTTGCCATCCTTCGTTTCAGCCGTCAGCGAAGTTACGTTATGTCCTAAATGAAAACATCCTCAGCGCCGTATTTGGAACTCGTGAAAAAAAACGGGATGTATACAAATGGACATGAATGCACTATGTATAAACTGTCTTCATGTCTGCATGTCTCTACATGTTTAAGGGCAGGACCAACGTAAATGAAATATAAGGACAAATCACTGTTTCCAACAGAAAGTACTTTGGTTAGGTAGGGTTGTCTAGTGTAACTGTCAGGTTATAAATAAATTAATACTTTCTAATATAGTGGAACAATTAGAATATTGTTAGAAAAACAGAAGATAGTATTAAAGGTACACTAATTTATCAAATGGATCAAACAAAATCAGTTAAGCACATGCTGCCTTTCGTGGAATGTACGTTATGGACATGCCTCATTTGTTTGCATGGGAGTTAAATAATATATCAAATGTACCTGAAGCATCAAAATATTACCTCNGATGGACATGCCTCATTTGTTTGCATGGGAGTTAAATAATATATCAAATGTACCTGAAGCATCAAAATATTACCTCAAATTAGTCCTCTGGAAGAAGGATTTATGTTCATGTAGTAACTTACGGGGTTTGAATCCAACAACAGTGAGCACGTTGGTGCCGACTGGGACACTGCATTTTTCGACACAGTCGCCAACCTGCACGAACTCAAATTCTGGGAACCCAGGGCCTGCAAACACAACAAAAATAACAATATTCTTAATTCCAGATCGCTATTTGGAACAGTGACGCAGGGGCGGATAAAATGAGTTTAACTGCAGTTTTTTTCTGCTTAGAGTTAAGAACGAAATCACAAGCGCAGTTACACGCGGCAAAATTCAGATCGATAAAATTAATTAGAGAAACGTCAGGGTATGTAGAGTATGCCCATTGGCAATAAACAAGTCGTATTGGTAAGGACGCTATTTAGAGAATCAATTAGTAACTGGTTGCTGTGTTGCCCCACACTTCCCGCGGTACAGAGAAAATTATAAAATATCTTACCACCGAAATAATTCCCCCGCCGTGTGAGTCGGTATGTGGCCCACGTGCTGAGAAACGATCATCCTTACTTCCTTATTTAATTTACTTAGAAAATGTTATCAAAAATAGCATATTTCTAAGCTATCAATTCTTCCCCAAAATGCACTTCTGAATAATCCGTCACTTTACAGTAAAAACTAGCAACGTCGAGAAAGATAGAAGGATTAGAACACAGAAAAAACAAACAGTAAGAATTATGAACAGATGGCGTGAGCTAGCTGTGATACATTCTTGAACCAGACAGTTACTATGTTTTGTAGTACTTTGATAAATAAAATTATTTCGCTTCAGTTACCTCTTACAAAATGTACAAAATAACCATGTGACGATATATAAGTTGACACACTAAAAATTCGGACAACATAGACAGAGTTATTTCTTTAGAATAATGCCAGTTATCTAATTAAACCAGCAATACTAAAACTCGCATTTTACATATTTTAACTATACCATTCCTTTCTATGAACAATGCAATGCTTTAATAACTCTACTTTAAAAGAAACCTGTATGATCTTAACATTAATTTGATTCTATGCACAAAAAACCAGTTATAGTTTCAGTTAATCAGTGAGTAATTGGAAAGATATCAATTAACGAAATAATATAGAATTTCCTTGGAATAAGATGAGAAAACTCATTTTGGAAAAGTCACTGCCAAGAAATTAAAGGGCGATAGGGAAAATTAATTAATTCGCCATATTATTTATGTTGTTCCTTAATAACTTCCCTCTGGCAAGAAAATATGAATTTTGCCTGTTGGTAAGTACTCTCTAGTAATATAGTTTCCAAAAGAGAAATATTAAATTTTAGAGTAATAATTTACTAGAGTGCTGTGAGCTACTCACATGGTCTGACGTTGGTGCAGAAGGCTGGAGCCGCCAAGAGGAACAGAGCGAGGAGTGGGTACATCTTGACTGACTTCTTCCGGAGCTGCAGGCAGGAACGATGCCTCTGTGACACGGACCACAGCTTATATAGCGACGTCTGAAGTGCGCCCAAGTGGAACAACACACACATAACCTGATAGTGCACTCGGCTGCATGCATTTGAGTTGTGTGTACAGTTGCGCTGTGTTGTCACAAGTGCATCATTCATTGGCTGAGCCTCTCTTACATCTTGCAG
Source organism: Clitarchus hookeri (assembly GCA_002778355.1). Lineage (NCBI taxonomy): Eukaryota > Metazoa > Arthropoda > Insecta > Phasmatodea > Phasmatidae > Clitarchus > Clitarchus hookeri. Next base: position 191,961 of record NQII01002105.1, on the reverse strand, counting down.
CTTATATTCTTTCTGTTAACACAGAGCTGTATGAACACGTAATTGTTTATCAAACGCCACATGTGTCCTCCGCAGTGTGTGACATTGCACATGAGTGGAGGTGGTCATACTCAAGTTAACCACATCGTACGACGGAGCTTATGATTGCCAAGAGTTTTAGTTTTCGTGTAACGCATTTAAAATGTGAACATATATTAAAACTGGTGACATGTTTTTAACTAAGTAGTGTTTTAATCAATATATTTAAAGGTCGGAGATAATCAAAATTTAGGTAGAGTCTTATTTATTTATCCTCATCACGAACACATAATTGCACTTTAACATTTAATAATTATCATCAACCACTCTTTTTTAGTATTGCGCAGTCAGCAAACAGTTCGTGTTATCGTCTTGGAAGACTGAATTACGGATAGTAACTGTCTAGGTTTTTTGAGTTTCCCCTTGTTGCCCCTTTTTCCAATTTCAAATTTGGTTTTCCTTGATTGAAAAAAGTTCAGTACCCATGCAATAGGTGTTCGATATCGGCATTAAAATTTTTCTTTCAGACATGTCTGTAAATATAGCGCAAAACTGAAAGAACATTGCATTTTTAAAATGGTGATATATTTTCAATTACCAGCGAGATTAATAGGTCAAGGCGAATGTGGGTATGTATTAAATTTAAAATAAAACATCTTTATGTGTTTGAATATTTGCTTCCTTGTGGGTTCATCTCTTGTTTGCGCATTCAAACCGCCGTATATCTAAAGAGAACCAATTTACATTGAAAATTGAAACTAAATATTAAAAGAGAAATGCAATGAAAGAGTTCTACAGTGTTTCTGCTAGCAATGAAAGAGTACCGTGTTTTTTCCAGAGTTGTTGGTACAATTGTTTAGTGCAGGTGCTGTAATAAAGCATTTTAAACACAATAAGAAGCAGATAGTGGATTCCACTGTAAGACAAAGAAAAAAGGAGCAAGCAGTTTTACAGATATTGATGTGTAATTGTAGGTTAGTCACCTCAAATAAATCGTTTCAGTTAAGTTACGTGGGGAAGAATCTTCTGCGATTCGAATCAGATCACCACGTCCCTAGTTTTTCATGTCCCAAAGAATGTCGTTTCTTGGATCGTAAGGAGGTATCGGTAAGTTTTATACAATGGCAGATCCTTCAATAATAAGTTCTTAAGGAGCAAAACATCATCAGAGGACCATCATTTCTCTGTAACTAACTTACGATTAATTTGGAATGGAATAGATGACCCTGCTAGTTGCATTAGAGCAGCCACAGGAATGGGCATTCATCGAGTTTAATAATAATGCATTTCCAAAAGTATTACAGGTATTGATATGTGAAAAGAAGAAGAAATTCACCAAATTTTCTTTACAGACTACTTCTGTTCAAAGTGTACCACTTTAACGCTTGGAAATGTGTTGTGTGTTCAGTCAAATCCTGCCAATAATGTTTNTCTGTTCAAAGTGTACCACTTTAACGCTTGGAAATGTGTTGTGTGTTCAGTCAAATCCTGCCAATAATGTTTGTAGCATTCCACTATCAATTGTCATCCCTAAGATCTACCTGTGTTGTTGGGAGCGATGAGAAATAAACACGATCCTAAACNGCTAGTTGCATTAGAGCAGCCACAGGAATGGGCATTCATCGAGTTTAATAATAATGCATTTCCAAAAGTATTACAGCTATTGATATGTGAAAAGAAGAATAAATTCACCAAATTTTCTTTACAGACAACTTCTGTTCAAAGTGTACCACTTTAACGCTTGGAAATGTGTTGTTTGTTCAGTCAAATCCTGCCAATAATGTTTGTAGGATTCCACTATCAATTGTCATCCCTAAGATCTACCTGTGTTGTTGGGAGCGATGAGAAATAAACACGATCCTAAACATCCTCCCAAGGAAGTGACATGGCGTCAGATCAGGAGACCTTTTGGACCATTTGAACACAAGCAAGTTAACCTAACCAAAATACCTAATACCCGTTAAAAATGTATGAATCCTCACGTAAATATTTACGGAAATATAGATGATGAGAAAAAACAGAGTTGAGCTTCGTAAATACAAAATGCAATGCATCTCCGAATTATTCGTTCCTGAATTCTGAAGCTAAGGAAATGCGGAGTCTACACGCAACATAGTTTGCCACTTTAAAAAATAAATTATTATTTCTCCAGGAGTTAGGATATCAATGCCACCGGAACCTATTCCTTAAAATATCAAGTAGTAGCACCAGGCACATGTAACTGAAAAACGTTTGCTACAATTTACACATTTTTAAAGTTAACACTTTTATTCACCTAGCTGTCACATGCTGGTCGCAGAAAGTGACTTATAAAATTCGTCGACTCCATATTNAGTTAACACTTTTATTCACCTAGCTGTCACATGCTGGTCGCAGAAAGTGACTTATAAAATTCGTCGACTCCATATTATCTGATTTCTCTTGAAATCTCGCTTAACAATGATCTTGTAATTTTTTTCATTTTTCCTTCTTCATATGCAGTCAAAGACACGAAAAACGAAAATGTAATTTTTTTTCGTAATCTCCCTTTTTATACGGAAGTACAGCAAAATTAACTAACTAATTAATGTAGAGGTACCACAAATTATTTCGCAGTTCTGTGAATTTATATGGGATACCGTTATTGCAAGACAATTTTTAGGTAATATTATAGGGGAGATTACTGCAGAATCTTTGCACCACTTTTCCGCATTTGTCATAGCAGTGCAACAATGCATTTACGTAGCGACGAACATTAATGTTCCAATAGAAGTGGGGTGGGTACCCCGTCTTGTTGTAAGAAAAAAATTCTGGAATCGACATTCAGTTGTCGAAACAACTGAAATGGCCAAATACCCGGGTAAAACTACCCCTTACAGTCTTCTCACAATCTTAAAACCGCCCATTCCGCTTTGTCTTTTACATCGCACCGGAAACATTAATTTATACGGAATCCTGCGATATTTACACCACTGAACTAATAACGTGGTGCAGAGAACATTAATCGTCGATCAGCAAACAATGGAGACATATTCTTTTACAGATGAAACAAGGTTCAATTTTGCTGTGATTCAGAACTTNTCGTCGATCAGCAAACAATGGAGACATATTCTTTTACAGATGAAACAAGGTTCAATTTTGCTGTGATTCAGAACTTCTTAACACATGGCGAGAACATGAAGTTATAGACATACCATATTTCATTATTGAAGAGGACTATTTCAGAAGTGGCCTCAACTAGGTTTGAAGGCGCATCAATTTGGCGGACGAAAACCTCTCCATGCATTTAATCGTGTCTCAGTGCTGTAGAGAAGATATCTGGGGTATCGGAGCAGCACACCGAGATGGTGCGCTGTGTAGTAGAAACTTCTGTACTCGGAACCGGAAGAATGTACAATTTAAGACATATGGCATAATAAGTCTTACATATGTTTAAAAAAAATCAAAATTTTTGTATAGATTCAGAATATTTGGAAGACAGTTACAATTTAGAAACCTTTACCTTGACTTCCTACAAACGGAATCATCATCTACTTCCCTGAAATCGTGTTTGATGAACTCGTTTAGTTTCGATAGATATAGCTCATAGATATATAGCTATTTTACAAATGGTGGGTTGTTTAAGTCACGATTTAAATATCGCAACACCTTTCTCTTGACTTTCTAGAAGTAAACTCGCCGATCACTTTGTTGAAACCTATTAACATAACTTTCTCATTCTCGACGGACAGAATTTCCATAATCATCAGTAGTTTCTGGGACATAGAGCTACATAGGTAATTTTCTTTTTAATTTTTATTTTTTAAAAGTTTTGTTATACCTTGCCTTTAGTAATAGGAACAGCTACATTCACGATGCAAGATGTACATACATCACCGTAGCTTGATGGCAATGAACTATGTTAAATTAATAATACACCAGCCATCTGCTTTAGATCTTCCATAATACACTGAAGAGCCAAAAAAATGGTACACTTGCCTAATATCGCGTAGAGCCCCCGCGAGCACGCAGAAGATCCGCAAGACGACGTGGCGTGCACTCGACTAATGTCTGAAGGTATGCAGGAGGCAATTCACACCATGAATCCTGCAGGGCAGTCCACAAATCCATAGGAGTGCGAGGCGGTAGAGATCTCTTCTAAACAGCTTTTGCAAGGCATCCCAGATATGCTCAATAATGTTCATGTCTGGTGATTTAGACACTTCCATTGGCCAACTTATGTAAGAAGAGTGTTCCTGGAGCCACTCGGTAGCAACTCTCGGCGTGTGGGGTGTCGCATTGTCCTTCTGAAGTTGTCCACGCCCGTCGGATTGCACAATGGACATGAATGTGTGCAGGTGATCGGACAGGATGCTTACGTATCTGTCACTTGTCAGAATCGTATCTAGACGTATCAGGGGTCCCATTTCACGCCAACTGCACACGCACCATACCATGACAGAGCCTCCACCAACTTGAACAGTCCCCTGTTGACATGAAGACACCATGGATTCATGAGGATGTCTCCATACCCGTGAACGTCCATCCACCCGATACAATTTAAAACGAGACTCGTCAGACCAGGCAACGTGTTTCCAGTCATCAACAGTCCAATGGCGGTGTTGGCGGGCCCAGGCGAGGCGTAAAGCTTTGTGTCGTGCAGTCAACAACGGTACACGAGTGGGTCTTCGGCTCCGAAAGCCTATACCAATGATGGTCCGTTGAATAGTTCGCACGCTGGTACTTGTTGATGCCCCAGCATTGAAATCTGCGCCAATTTGAGAAAGGGTTGCATGTCTGTCACGTTTAATGATTCTCGTCAGTTGTCAGTCATAATTTGTCCCGTTCGTTCACGATCTTTTTCGGGCCGCAGCGATGTCGAAGATTTGATGTTTTACAGGATTCCCGATATTCACGGTACACTCGTGAAATGGTCGTACGCGAAAATCCAACTTTTATCGCTACCTCGGAGATGCTATGTCCCATCTCTCGTGCGCTGACTATAACACCACGTTCAAACTCACTTAAATCTTGATAACCTGCCATTGTTTCAGCAATAACCGGTCTAGCAACTTTGCAAGGCGCTTGTTGTCTTGTATAGGCACTGCCGATCACATCGCGTTCTCTGATTGGTTCCATACCTCTGTTATTTGCATATGCACGTCTATACTATTTGTTTTGGCTCTCCCGTGTATTTCGCTATGCAACGATGTCCAATCTGAAAATAGATAAAATATCGTCATTATTTATATTACATCAGAGAACGTCGTCGAAAATTTCGCTGTTTCGTTTCGCATTTCAGTTCCCGAGAACTGTTAAAGAAATTTATTTTGCATTACATAGTAGGTCTCTAGTGCTCCCCTCATAATTCTGGACTCTGTTATCCGTATGCACACAGGTGTTGTCAATTATCGAATAAAACTCGGCGTCTTTAAAGTGGCTTTGTGGATCAATCAACCTAGCGTCTTCGAAAGAGTGTCTAACTTTTTTAAATTTATTGTTAGTAGGTGGTTTGAAATTAGAAATGGCCGTTATTCCAAAGCATCCGCAACAAATTCATTAAATAATAGTGGAAAAAGGAGAGTTAGTCAACCCCCTAATCTGCGTAATAACGGTATGAAATCCTAGTAAAANATAGTGTCTAACTTTTTTTAATTTATTGTTAGTAGGTGGTTTGAAATCAGAAATGGCCGTTATTCCAAAGCATCCGCAACAAATTCATTAAATAATAGTGGAAAAAGGAGAGTTAGTCAACCCNCAGAAATGGCCGTTATTCCAAAGCATCCGCAACAAATTCATTAAATAATAGTGGAAAAAGGAGAGTTAGTCAACCCCCTAATCTGCGTAATAACGGTATGAAATCCTAGTAAAACAAGTTTAACAGGAAACTGACAATAAAGATACCGATATAACTTATGAACCTACTTTCCTCTATATGGATGTAAATAATTTAGATGAAGTTCTTAAAATGTTAGAATTTAGTTAGTTAAACTTTTCGTTGGCAGCGATATCATTAACACTATGTAGACTATTCTTGAGTGTAGCTCGAGCAAACCTAATTACAATATTTCTTTATTGTTCAGTACATAAGTCCCACGGATGTGCTCTCTTTGTTCGGCTAGTGTTTAACACGGCCTCACAAGAACACGACAGCACAATGATATAAGTAACTATAGAATTCCTTTTTTTATATAGCCACTCAAAGGGACACGATTAATTGTAAATCATTTGTAAGATAAAGGACACTTGATTGGGTCAATATCAGCTCGGCTCTCCATTGGTTGATCACCAGCCAATAATGAACGTCTTTAAATACAGATGGGGTCCGGTGTGGTATGGACCAATAGGATGATGGTGAGTTCTAACACAGAGAGCACAGAACTGGTGTTCTTGCAGTAGTAAACATGTGTGCAGACTTTAATCACCTATCTACTGGTACGTAAGACAAATTAGAAGTTAAAGTATTAAAAACAGAACCAGATACAAACGCAAGACTAGTGAGACAATTACATATACCCACGCATCTTACCAGGGACTCGAACCCCGAAAAAGATTCAAACCGTAGGATGGCGCGAGTAGTTAGAAAATAGCGGTTCTGCGTCACCTGGCGCCTGTCGCGGGACGAGCCGTGGCCATCTTGGATGACGTCACGAGGCAACCACCTGCTGTGTCATTCCTCGCCAGCAGCGGCCTTCTTGCGTTTCCCCTCCAGTTATGGCATTCCTGGCCAACAGCAATGCTCTTGCATTCCATGTGGGTGGTTTTCTCAGAATACTCCCGATCTCCTTTATTATCTCATTACTTCCTTGTCGAAAACTTCACGATCTTGCATTTGGAATTCCTGGCCAACGGTGAACTTGTCCCTACTTCATGCTCTTACATTTCATTTGAGTGGTTTTCTCAGAGCTCTCCTCCCGATCTCCTTTATTGTCCCATTCCTTCCTTGTCTCCACTTCACGCTCTTGCATTCCGTGTGGTAGGTTTATCATGCTCATGTTGGTGGTTTTCTCGGGGTCCTCGCTGTCGCCTTCCTACCTACCCCTGGAATTTTCTCAAAATCCTTCCTACCTCTCATCCCTTGGGAGGGTTTTCTCAGTCTTTCCGGCCACCTTCCTACCTCTCTCTCGTCTCCCGAAAAGTAGAATGACCGCAGGGTCGAATATGATCTAAGCATACCTATAAACATAGTTGACTGTAATTTCCGAACCGTTTGAGATACAGCAACCAAAATCATAACATAAACATCGCCTCTGACAAGGAAAAGTACCGCAGGGTCAAGTATGCCATAAGCGCATTTATAGACATAGTTGGCTGTAACAAATCTTGAAAAGAAACAAATTTTATTTCGTTCATCTGAAAAATACACATTCTAGTAAAAAAACAAACCTTTTTGGCCAAAACATGAGACTTTTAAGAAAATATTTATTTGAATAAACTGTTTATTTGCTTTGCAACTCATTTGATTACCTTCGTTCGTTCGAAAATACAGCGCGAGTGTTTGTAATGTTTATGTCGATTAGGACACAACAAAACGAGTTCAGCAGGAAACTAAAAATTAAATCTGTAAAACTTGAAATATTCATTTATGTACGTGGCCTTGTATTTGAANGGAAACTAAAAATTAAATCTGTAAAACTTGAAATATTCATTTATGTACGTGGCCTTGTATTTGAATTGCATTTATTAAAAAATATTCCCGTTTAATACGTGGTTACTTTAGCTGATGTCGCTAGGGTGCAGGGTGCAAGGAATTTAAGGGTTACTAATTTGTTCACTTACGCATCATCTGTAATTTGATGTTTAATTACCCGTAAATTTATGCGCTATTTAAATCCTGACGAGCATTACAGATGTTCATTTTTTATAAATGGGATAGGTTTTTACTATAATCTTGTGCATAAGTAAACTAACTTTATTAATAAACATCTCTGTTTACTCTCTGGCACACGAGTTACAAGGAATCTAAAGATATTAATGGTAAACTGGAAAGGTTAATTTAAAAAAAACAGCATCAGTATTTACTTAGAGTCTCAAATCACAAACATTGGGTATACACTGTCCGATTGCTGCATTCTGGGATCGAACGCACAATTTAACGAAAGCAACTACTGCATGACACAACGGGTTGGGGAAGTACACGAGAAAAATAAAATATTCTATTTTGTAAATTTTTATAAGCCTCGATTTTCAAATTTAAATTTACTAAAATAGTTAATAAAATTTTAGCATCTGCTGGGTGGGTGGTTCAGTTATGTCCCCCACCACCAGAGTCGCACAGCGCGACCTTGGTTACATTCCAGCAGCGCGCTAAGCCTCGCAGAGTACAGTACCGGTCAAACATAAGCTTCCTATCCAACATGTAGACGAGGGTCTAAAATTGACAGGGAAGGGATAAAATAAAAGAAAGCATCTGCAGGGAATCCCAGCGTCCTCTAGAAGCTATGGATAATAAACTAAGTCCCTTGCAGTTGAAGGCAAAACCAAATGAAACTTGGAATTATGAGTACGTGGATAACACAACCACCAAACCACTCTCGGTCTGATCTATCTGATGGACGTGATCTACAAGCATAGTGCTCAAAACACCAGAGCGTACTCTGAGATAAAGGTTTGTTACCGCCAACAAAATATTTGTTTGTATAGGGCCAAAAGTATATTTAGTTGCCCAAAAAAAACATTTGTTGCGTAAAAAAAAAATTTACAAGCAATAAAATTACTTTGGTTCACCCAGCAAGATACAAGCTTGAATCAACCAAAGCTATGCTTTGGCCTAAAATAAAATAGACCGTCAACGAAATACCTAAAAGAATCGACTGTATGTACACTGAGGCGACAAAAGTCATGGGATACCCCCTAATATCATGTCGGACCTCTTTTTGCCCGGCGAAGTGCAGCAACTCGACGTGGCATGGACTCAACAAGTCGTTGGAAGTCCCCGGCAGAAATATTGAGCCATGCTGCCTCTATAGACGTCCATAATTGCGAAAGTGTTGCCAGTGCAGGAGTTTGTACACGAACTGACTTCTCGATTACGTCTCATAAATGATCGATGGGAATCATGTCGGGCGATCTGGGTGGACGAATCATTCGCTGAAACTGTCCAGAATATTATTCAAATCAATCGCGAACAGTTGTGGCCCAGTGACATGGCGCATTGTCATCCATTAAAATTCCATCGTTGTTTTGGTACATTAAGTCCATTAATAGCTACAAATGGTCTCCAAGTAGCTGAACATAACCTTTTCCAGTCAATGGTTGGTTCAGTTGGACCAGAGGACCCAGTCCATTCCATGTAAAAACAGCCCACACCATTATGGAGCCACCACCAGCTTGCATAGTCCTTCTTAATAAACTGGGTCAATGGATTCGTGGGGTCTGCGCCACTCTCGAACCCTACCATCAGCTCTTACAAACTGAAATAGGGACTCATCTGACCAAGCCACGGTTTTCCAGTCGTCTAGGGTCCAACCGATATGGTCACGAGCCCAGGAGAGGTGCTGCAGGCGATGCCGTGCTGTTAGTAAAGGCAATCGAGTTGGCCTTCTGCTGGCATAGCCCAGTACAGCCAAAGTTCGCCTCACTGTCCTAACGAACACGTCCGTCGTACGTCCCACATTGATTCCTGCGCTTATATCACACAGTGTTGCTTGTCTGTTAACACTGGCCATTCTGCGCACACGTCGTTGGTCACGGTCATTAAGTGCAGGGGGTCGGCCACTGCGTTGTCCATGGTGGGAGGTAATGCCTGAAATTAGGTATTCTCGGCACACTCTTGACACTGTGGATCTCGGAATGTTGAATTCCGTAACAATTTCTGAAATGGAATGTCCCATGCGTATAGCTCCAACTACCATTCCGCGTTCAACGTCTGTTAATTCCCGTCGTGCGGCCATAATCACATCAGAAACCTTTTCGCATGAATCACTTGACTACACATGAAAGCCCAACCAATGCACTGCCATTTATACATTTCGTACGCGATACTACTGCCATCTGGATATTTACATATTGCTATCCCATGAATTTTTTCATATATTATAGGAGTGTACATTCTTCCGGTTCCGAGTACAGAAGTTTCTATTACGTAGGGCACCATCTCGGTTTTCTGCTCCGATGCCCCATATATCGTCTTTACAGGACTGAGACACGATTAGATGCATGGAGAGGTTTTAGTCAGCCCAAATTTATGCGTCTTAAAACCTAGTTGTGGCCACATCTGAAATGGTCTTCTTCATTGATGAAGTATGGAATGTCAATAAGTCCATGTTCTCGCCATGTGGAAACTAGTTCTGAACAACCGCAAAATTTAAACTTGTTTCTACTTTAAATGAATATGTCTCCATTGTTTGCTTATCCGCGATTTATGTTCTCAGCACCACATTATTAGTGCAGTGGGGTAAATCTCGCAATATTCGTAATAAGTAAATGTTTCCGGTTCGTGTTCGATGTCAACGACAAAGCGGACTGGGTGGTTTTAATATTGTGAGAAGACTGTAACGTGTAGTTGTACTCGGATATTTCGCAATGTTAGTCATTTTGACAACTGAATCTCGATTACAGAAATTTCTTCTTACAACAAGACGGGGTACCCACCCCACTTCTATTGGAACATTAATGTTCGTCGCTACGTAAATGTATTATTGCACTGCTAAGGCAAACACGGAAAAGTGGTGCAATGATTCTCCAGTAATCCCCATATAATTACCTAAAATTGTCTTGCAATAACGGTATCCCATATAATTTCACAGAACTGTGAAATAATTGTGTGGAACCTCTACTTTAATTAGCTAGTTAATTTTGCTGTACTTCAGTATATAAAAGGGAAATTACGAAAAAAAAAAATTCTTTTTAGTTTTTTTGGGTGTTTTGCTGCGTATGAAAAGGAAAATAGAAAAAAAATGAGAATTTCATTGTTAAGTGAGATTTCAAGAGGAATCAGAAAATATGGAGTCGACGAATTTTATAAGTCGCTTGCTGCGATCAGCATGTGACAGCTAGGTGAATAAAAGTGTTAATTTTAAAAATATGTAAATTGTAGCTAACTTTTTTCAGTTACATATGAATGCTACTACTAGATATTTTATATTTCAAGGAACAGGTTCCGGTGGCGTTGATATCCCAACTCCTGGAGAAACTGTAATTTTTTTTGTTAAAGTGGCAATTTATGTTGCCTGTAGAATCCGAGTTATTAAATCCTGAATCCTGCAGCTAAAGAAACGCGGAGATGTATCGCATTCTGTATTAACGAAGCTCAAATCTGTTTTTTTTTAATTGTATATCGCGTTTTCGTATAGCAAATCTACATTTCCGTAAATATTTGCGTGAGCATTCATGAATTTGTCGCATTGGGTATAAGGTTTTTTGGTTAGGTTAACTTACCTGTGTTCAAATGGCCCACAAGGTCTCCTGATCTGATGACATGTCACTTACTGATTTGGGGGTACATTTAGGACCGTGTTTATATCTCATCTCTATCAACAACACTGGCAGAGCTTAGGGATGGTAATTGACAGTAGAATGCTACAAACATTATGGACAGGACTTGACGAACGCTTGGAAGAGTGTTGTGTGTTCAAAGGTACACTTTGAAAGTAGTAGACTGTAGAGAAAATTTGGTGAATTTCTTCTTCTTTTCGCATATCAATAATTATTACGTGTAACACTTTAGGAAATGCATTATTATTAAACTCGATGAATGCCCTTTCCTGTGGCTACTCTAATGCCACAAGCAGGGTCATGTGTTCTATTCCAAATTAATCGTAAGTTAGTTACAGAGAAATTACGGTCTTCTTATGGTGTTTTCTTCCTTGAACAATTATTATTGAAGTCTCCACCAAAGTGTTAGACTTGGCGAAACCTCCTTACGACTCGAGAAAACACATTCTTTGGGACATGCAAAACTAGGGACGTGATGATCTTATTAGAATCGCAGAAGATTCATCCACATGTAACGTACCTGAAACAATTTCTATGAAGGGACTGCCTAACAATTGCATATCAATATCTTGCACACTACCCACTCAGTTTTATTTTTCTGTCTCTTACAATGGTACCCACTATATGTTTATTGTTGTGTTTACAATGCTTTATAACAGCATCTGTACTAAACAATTGTACAGACAGCTCAGGAAAAAATACGGTACTCTTTTATTGCTAGCAGAAACACTGTAGAATTATTTCACTGCATTTCACTTTTAATATTTAGTTCCACTTTTCAATGTGAATTAGTTATGTTTATATTATGGACGTTTGAATGCGCAAACAAGAGAGGAACCGAAAGAGAGAAAATATTCAAAGACTTAACGCAGTTTTATTTGAAATTCTATATATATTTACATTCGCCTTGAACTATTATAATTACTGTTTATTCNAAGACTTAACGCAGTTTTATTTGAAATTCTATATATATTTACATTCGCCTTGAACTATTATAATTACTGTTTATTCTAAATATATGGCCATTTAAATATTACAATGCTTTTATAGTTTCGCGATATATAGAGACATGCCCTGAAAGAAAAACNGAAATATATGGCCATTTAAATATTACAATGCTTTTATAGTTTCGCGATATATAGAGACATGCCCTGAAAGAAAAACTTTCATGACGATATTTAACACTTATTGGAATGGGTACTGAACATTTTTCAATCAAGGAAAACCAGATTATAAATTGTTAAAGGGGCAACAAGGGAAAACTGAAATCACCTGGACAGATACCAGCCCTAGTTCAGTCTTCCAAGTTCGATCAAGCGAACTGCTTGCTGACTGCGCAATTCTACAGAGGAGTGGTTGGTGGTGGTTATTAAATATTGAATGCAACTTTGAGCTTGTGATGAGGATTCGTAATCAAATCTGTACCTAAATTTTGATTAACTTAAACCTTTGAAACGAACGATGAAAACAGTACTTAGTTAAGAACATATCGCTGGTTTTAATATGTTCACATTTTCAATACGTTATACGAAAAATGAAACTGTTTGCAATCATAAGCTCCGTCGTACGATGTGGTTAACTTGAGTATGACCACCTCCACTCATGTGCAATGTCACACACTNATAAGCTCCGTCGTACGATGTGGTTAACTTGAGTATGACCACCTCCACTCATGTGCAATGTCACACACTGCGGAGGGCACATGTGGCGCTCGATAAACAATTACGTGTTCACACAACTGTATGTTAGCAGAAAGAATATAAGNACTGCGGAGGGCACATGTGGCGCTCGATAAACAATTACGTGTTCACACAACTGTATGTTAGCAGAAAGAATATAAGCTGCAAGATGTAAGAGATGCTCAGCCAATGAATGGTGCAATTGTGACAACACAGCGCAACTGTACACACACCACACATGCATGCANCTCACATGCATGCACCCGCGTGCACTATCAGGTTATGTGTGTGTTGTTCCACTTGGGCGCACATCAGACGTCGCTATATAAGACGTGGTCCGTGTCACAGAGGCATCGTTCCTGCCTGCAGCTCCGGAAGAAGTCTCAGTCAAGATGTACCCACTCCTCGCTCTGTTCCTCTTGGCGGCTCCCGCCTTCTGTACCAACGTCAGACCATGTGAGTTACTCACAGCTCTCTAGTAAATTATTACTCTAAAATTTAATATTTCTCTTTTGGAATCTAAATTACTAGAGTACTTACCAACAGGCAAAATTCATGTTTTCATGCCATAGGGAAGTTATTATTAAGGAACAACACGAATAATATGGTGAATTAACACATTTTCCCCATCGCCCTTTTCTTCCTTGGCAGTAACTTTTCCAAAATGAGTTTTCTCATCTTATTCCAAGGAAATCCTAATTTATTTATTTTATTTATGATCTCCTAATTGTTCACTTATTAAGAAAATTTTAACTTGATTTTATGCACACAATTTCAGTGAAAGGTAATATCATACAGGTCTCTTTTAAAGCAGAATTAATAGGGCATTGCGTAGGTCATAGAAATAATGGCATACTTAAAACATATCTAATTAAACCAGCAATACTCAAACTCGCATTTCCTAAGTGGCATTGTACAGAGTAAATAGCTCTGTTTATGTTGTCCAAATTTTTAGTGTGTCAATTGATATATTGTCACATGATTTTCTTTTACATTTCTTAGAATGTAACTGTATCGAAAAAAAAATGTATTTATCAAAGTACTACAAAACTTAATAACTGTCAAGTTGAAGTATGTCTCTCAGCAAGCTCACGCCATCTGTTCCTAATTCTTACTGTTTATTTTTCCTGTGTTTAAATCCTACCATCTTGCTCGATGTTGCAAGTTTATATTGTAATCACGGATTGTTCAGAAGTGCATGGTAGAGCACATTTGATAACAAAGCCAGCGCATTTATAAGAATACATTTGGTGATAAATTTATACACGGAAGAAAGGATGAGAGTTTCTCAGGTCGTAGGTCGGATTCCGACTCACAAGGTATGGTAATTTTTTCAGGGGTATGATAATTTGTAATTTTCTCCTGTACTTAGGGGGTGGGTGGGGCAACTCAACAGCCACTAACTAGTTGGCTCGCTAGTCAGCATCCTAACCAATAAGATTTGTACATTGCCGATGAACTTACTCTACGTCTCCTATCATTTATATAAACTAATTTATCGATTTGTATTTAGCCGCGTGTAACTACGCTTGGGAAATGTAGCGCTTGACTGAAAGCCCTTCATAGTGTAGTCAAGCGCATCTGAGACGCCCTTGTGTCACTAGTCCATATAGCAATTTAGAATTAAGAGTATTGTTATTTTTGTTGTGTTTGCAGGCCCTGGGTTCCCAGAATTTGAGTTCGTGCAGGTTGCTGACTGCGTCGATGAATGCAGTGTCCCAGTCGGCACCAACGTTCTCACTGTTGTTGGATTCAAACCCCGTAAGTAACTACATGAACATAAATCCTTCTTTCAGAGGACTACTTTGAGGCTATATTTTGATTCTTCGGATACATTTTATATATTTATCTACCATGCAAGTAAATGACAAATGTGCATCACTTACATTCCACGACAGGCATCATGTGCTTGAATGAATTTTTNATCTACCATGCAAGTAAATGACAAATGTGCATCACTTACATTCCACGACAGGCATCATGTGCTTGAATGAATTTTTTTTGCCCATTTGATAATTCAGTGTACATTTAATATTATCTGATATTTTATAAAAATATTACAATAAATTAATATTATCTTATATAGTGGTACAATTACAACATAAAAGTTACCCTGAAAAACCCTTCCTAACCAACGCACTTTCTGTGTGAGGGAGTGATTAGCCCTTCTCTCATTTCATTTACGTTGGTCCTGCCCTTAAACATGGAGAGACATGCAGACATGAAGACAGTAATATGTATCACGTAAGTACAGGTAAACATATGTAGGGCAATTTTTTCACGAGTTCCAAATACGGCACTGAGGATGTTTTCATTTAGGACATAACATAACTTCGCTGACGGCTGAAACGAAGGATGGCAACACGACACTGATGAAGAGTACAAGTGCCTGCGACTCCTTGGTCAAGGACGACGGGTGTCCTGTGTTCAAGGACACCATGCAGGTGTATCCTTTCCAAGTCAACGCAACTGAAGATGTGAGTACTCGCATTATGGTGTGTAGATATAATCAATATGAAAATGGCATTCCGTTTCTTGCCAACTTTCTTTTTACATTAAACATAAATATGTTTTGACCCTTCATATTGTACAGATTTAATAATTGCAGTGATTTTGAAATATAGCATGTTCAGTTCTATGCAGTTCTATCACCTGTGTAAACATGCAGGTTCATTTAAGTAATCATTTCCCAGTTGTTTCCCACACTCCTCGCCAGTGGAGCATGATTTTTCTATGTATTTAATTGACGCAGAAATATTCAGAGATTTCAATTACAACATGTATCACAAAAATGAACATACGAACATGCGTTAACCCATGATCCAAATGTTTACTAGCGACATGTTATGTAAATTCTCTTAAGGCAAACAAGGTTTGGAAAATTAACTTTCTTTTTATCTCTACAATTACTGTTCATGAAGGTCTCTTCTTTTAAAAAATGCACGTGTTGAAACAAAATTTAAATCATTTGCAGCAAAACAATGTAAATGATAAGCCTTGCAATATGATTCAGTATAGATAGTGTAATTCTAACTGTAATATTCAAACGATTATTGAAAATGTTTTTCTGGAATGCATTGTGGATGTATGTATTAAATTTAAACTTCCATCTCTAAATTGTGCCTTTTAAACAAATGGCAACTGAGNGTGGATGTATGTATTAAATTTAAACTTCCATCTCTAAATTGTGCCTTTTAAACAAATGGCAACTGAGAAATAAAATGAATAGTCTCTTTATGAAACACATTTTGCTTGAATTTGTTTTACAGCTTGTTGGTGTAGTTCACGGGCTGTTCAAGCTCTACGACCANTTATGAAACACATTTTGCTTGAATTTGTTTTACAGCTTGTTGGTGTAGTTCACGGGCTGTTCAAGCTCTACGACCACGACTCCAAAGTCCTGGGATGTTACCACATACTGCAGTGGCAGTGACTCATCAGTGGCTGATATTCACAGAACAAAGGTAGAATATGGATGTTTTAGAGCCCCAATGAAGAGAAAAATAATGTAATATAATGCACAGTAAAACTGAAAAATAAAAGCAATTGTGAAGAAACTATGACTATTCTTCCCCTTCGAAATCTTAAGTGTTCCTATATAAAATATCGCAAAAATTCTGATTCGCAAAATATTAACAAAAAACTTATGNCCTTCGAAATCTTAAGTGTTCCTATATAAAATATCGCAAAAATTCTGATTCGCAAAATATTAACAAAAAACTTATGAAATAATATACATCAAAAGAAAATAGACGCATTATGATCTTAAGACCAAAATATATGAATCGGTCATATGAGAAACACCATATAACCGTAATTGTAAACTTTTCAGGAGATGCTAAAACAATTTTCCTGACTGTATTACAGCCATTTTTGTATAAGAAATGTTTCAGATAGGTTTATTATGGTCTAGTTAATAATATATTGTTGTCTGAAATGAGAATAATGTTATGACCACTGTTGCATAGACTTTTTTATTTGATGGACTTGAGGGTTTCTCAAATGACTTGCACTTAAACACAGAGGAAAGAAACCAACTAATAGATTTTATTGCAACAACAAACATAAACCCTGTGAACATATTAATTTATGAAATAAACATACATGTTACANACTAATAGATTTTATTGCAACAACAAACATAAACCCTGTGAACATATTAATTTATGAAATAAACATACATGTTACATTTTATCATATATATCTATATACATAGTTAACTTTATATATATGTATATGTATGACACACACACATATATATAAATATATGACACACACATATATATATATGTATGACANACTAATAGATTTTATTGCAACAACAAACATAAACCCTGTGAACATATTAATTTATGAAATAAACATACATGTTACAGTTTATCATATATATACATAGTTAACTTTATATATATATGTATATGTATGACACACACACATATATATAAATATATGACACACACATATATATATATGTATGACACACACATATATATATGTATGACACACACATATATATATGTATGACTCACACAAAGAAGGGGGGGGGGCTGATTCAGAAGTCGTTGCAACAATTGTTATCTCCTGAAAATGACCCAACCCAGAATGACAACACAGGATGACCCAACACAGGAAAAGTACTATGTAGAGTTGAAAATGTAAGACATGTACTTTTAAAAGGTGACGCCACATGACGTAGGGATGCAGTAATGTCTGGCAAAGAACAAAGACAAACATGGCTGCTTTAAATCACAGTTTAATGTATATATTCTCGTGCAAACTGTATACCCTCATGTGAACGGGTACGTATCGTACGTGTACGAGCTGTTTAACATCCTTCGAAGTAGTCCCCGAGGTTGTCCACGGTTCGTCGTCAGCGACGAGGCAGACGGGAAATAACATCGGCTGCATGAGATCCGTCAAGGTGCGCCGTCTCTCGTGGAAATGCTGTGACCATGTCTCCCTCATTTTCTCTAAAGTTAAATATAAACAGGTAGTGGTAGTGACACTTTGCAAAGGTTTATTTCAAAAGTGATAATTTTACCGCAAACAGTCTACATAAAGTCAAATTTTAAGTTGTAGGCTATTCGCGGTTTAATGAGCACTTATGAAATCAACCTATGAAGAAAAATGCCACTGCTCCACCTGCATCTAAGGGTGGACACTTCGAGGGGGAAGGGGGCTGAAGGGGCTGCAGTCCCTCGCAAAATAATTTATACTATAAATAAAAACGAACAAATATTTGAAAATTAACTGAAAACTATGTACTGTAAAATTGATCAACACCTCCAATAAGCTTCTCTTGAGTGTGCACTTGAAATTAAATCGCGGACAATCACTCAGCCAGTAGGCTGTGGGGGAGCTTCACTTCCCCGCCGAACCCAAAAACAAGTAATTTCAATTTAAAATAGGCAACGCCAATAAACAGCCTTAATACGGGTCCGGTGGCCAACAAAACACAGCAACATGGCGTCCCGCTACCGACCCAATGATCTGAGTGAGTATGTGTCAGGGTGCATTAGTTTTACAAACACCCTGTGAGTTATGGGAGTCAAGGTTCCCGGTCTCAGGACACCAAGGCCATGAGGTGGAATATGAGGGTTCTGTGGCGGACAGATAATTAAACTTTCCTTGATTTTTTCATTAGGGTCCATGAAGGCAAATCTGAAAAAGTTGGTACCCCCTAAAGGTCATACAATAAATAGTTCACTGTGACGTTAATTTGATAGTATTTTTATACTTGGAATATGCTTTAAGTTATATATATACGTAAACACATCCATGTATATTATGTGCGCGGTTCATGCAGTTACAACTCAAGTGCCTAGACTATAAGGACGCTAGAGGTTATAAACTACTATTTTTATACTTGTTGATGAGAACTGGAAATAAACCAAAGTTCAATTTTACAGGACACGTGATGCTGGTAGNTACTTGTTGATGAGAACTGGAAATAAACCAAAGTTCAATTTTACAGGACACGTGATGCTGGTAGTGGTGAGTGAGAACACAAAACATAGTAACACGTTAAGTTATAGTAATGAGAAATTGCGTATATTCTGAGCAAGAATGTGACGGTANACACAAAACATAGTAACACGTTAAGTTATAGTAATGAGAAATTGCGTATATTCTGAGCAAGAATGTGACGGTATCGACATCAAAAAACTTGAGTGCCCGAATCGGCTCTCAAGACCTCGATGTTAATAGCCGCCAGAATCCCTTCACTCACTCACTCAAGTGCACGATATTTGGATAGGGATAGAGTATGGAGCTAGAAAAAGTCTGGACAATCAAATGACAGAATATGTAATCACCGCCACGCTACCCCAAGAACCGATGTTGGAGTACCTAAATACTTTACAAAATATTTCAAATATTAACGTATTTCATATTTTCTTACATGCCCGCGTAAGTACTGACACATTGCTTTGCTGTGACTTATTTGCTGAGATCTTCCATCTTTCATCAGTCCTCAACAGTATTTGTTATTCTTCCATAATATTTATGCCTACATTTCAACTGTTTAACTGCCGTTGCATTTATAAATCCATCCGAAAAAAAAGTTCTAAATGTAAATATTNATGCCTACATTTCAACTGTTTAACTGCCGTTGCATTTATAAATCCATCCGAAAAAAAAGTTCTAAATGTAAATATTATTTCACTAATAATGAATTACATGATTTGTTAGCAGCTGTGAAATACCACAGTATTATCATGAGAATAACATATTTCGTCGAAACAGGCGTTTGATATTNGATTTGTTAGCAGCTGTGAAATACCACAGTATTATCATGAGAATAACATATTTCGTCGAAACAGGCGTTTGATATTTATGAAAACGTTAATAACTAAATGTAATTGTTAAGCAGGAAATTAACACNATTTCGTCGAAACAGGCGTTTGATATTTATGAAAACGTTAATAACTAAATGTAATTGTTAAGCAGGAAATTAACACATGCCCATCGCATGAACAATGAATTAACACCATGTGTCAAAATTTATTTTTAAGAAATGTAAGTATGAACGATTCAACATGAATTTAAATTTCTATCCAAGGTACAACTGGTTGTAAAGCATCAAATACTGACTTGTCACGTGATAACTGCTGGGTATTTCCGCAGAAGGTCTGAGGGTCGAAGTACAGGAAGTACCGTTAGCAGTAGTTGCATTCACTTCCGGTGGCTCTGAACTCCGGCTTTTCACCCCCTTTCCCCAAACTTTTTATTACTCTTTCATCACCTAATTGGTACTGCCTGTGAGGCTTCAGTAAACTCTGCCACGCTTCTCAAGGTTTACTTTTCAATTAACGATGCTGTATTTGTGTGAAGCTACGTCCAGATCCGACAGGTTCAGTGAGAACTTTTGCAACTTTTGTCACGAGTAACTGTGATTCATGTGCAGACGAATGAGCCCGTAATGAGAACAAGGGCGCGACATCAACTTTACAGTACAGTACTTGTATTTCATAGCCATCACTGTGCCAGCTACTTGAATGCAATATTTTGACAGCNCATCAACTTTACAGTACAGTACTTGTATTTCATAGCCATCACTGTGCCAGCTACTTGAATGCAATATTTTGACAGCATCTTGAAAAATCATGCTGAAAGGAATTTAGTGTATTTGACTGATAAATTATTAAGCCAAATAATTACAGTTCTATNATCTTGAAAAATCATGCTGAAAGGAATTTAGTGTATTTGACTGATAAATTATTAAGCCAAATAATTACAGTTCTATATAAAATTATTTGAAATGAAAGCAGAACTGAGGTTGATGGTCTGTGTTTGTGATGGCCAATACGATGATATTGAAATGCTGTAAAGATATTACATCCAGGGTGCTGTCACAATGATTATTATGAAATACAAGNCCAATACGATGATATTGAAATGCTGTAAAGATATTACATCCAGGGTGCTGTCACAATGATTATTATGAAATACAAGCACTGTAGTGTTATTAATAGCAGTGGTTTGTCTATAGTGAACATGAATTTGAGACACTCTGAACTACCTGGNCACTGTAGTGTTATTAATAGCAGTGGTTTGTCTATAGTGAACATGAATTTGAGACACTCTGAACTACCTGGCAGGCACTGCTCTTTGTGGAATGTGGGATCGTCAGATAATGGCATAGCCTCGGTTGCATACATAGGGACTCGTTCCTGCCTATCTTGTGTTGCCTCAAAAGATCTGCGTAAACCATTTCTCCTTTTCTCTCAATTTTAGGGGAAACTTACACTTTTAGTCAAAATATAACACACAAGAAATGTAGNTAACCATTTCTCCTTTTCTCTCAATTTTAGGGGAAACTTACACTTTTAGTCAAAATATAACACACATGAAATGTAGTTGTGATGTATTTTAAGGGTGTTGGCCGCGAAGAAATATTATAATATATTTGTACCACATACTGCACAACTTTTGGACATATTCAGTGATCAGCCTTTCCTAGCAAACATTTTTTTGAGCCAATAGTTATCTCATAAATACATGTCAAAATCACAATTTTACTGTTTTAGAAATATACACATAAAGAAACCCATGTTACGTTCAATAATGAGATAATTCTCNAAAATCACAATTTTACTGTTTTAGAAATATACACATAAAGAAACCCATGTTACGTTCAATAATGAGATAATTCTCACCAAAAAGAGATGCCAAGGGCTATTTCAAGATGTCTTAATTATTGTACAAGGAAATGTTTTTGCAATTTCAACAAATTGGGAAATTCTTACATATGTTTAATTTTTAGTGGTCCATAATTTTTGGAAAATAACTTTTGCTAAACACGCCTTAAAATGTATTAAGACAATATCTTTAAGTTGATCTTGTCAAATTTTCAGCAAATAATTTGGTTTATTTTATTTGTAAATTATAAAAAATTTGACATATCTTTTTGCAGAAACCATGTGATCTGTAAATATTTATTAAAGTAAAAGGTAGTCACAGATAATATCTACAGGATAATCAATATAAGGGACACGGAACATTTTGTTATTTTGTATTTGTACAACGCCCTCAAACAAAAACTGTCTGTGATCTGGACTTTTCCTGAGCCAGTGCAGCCACGTGCAATNTACAACGCCCTCAAACAAAAACTGTCTGTGATCTGGACTTTTCCTGAGCCAGTGCAGCCACGTGCAATGCTCAACATGTTTGAAATGAAGTATAGGCGGTTCACGGTAAACTGAGCACTTTTGAAAGCCCTGATTAAGATCTACTTGACTGCACAATGTGTATTCTTCCGCCATTTGCAAGATTAACATTGCCATATGCCTTATCACTTTATTCAAGCTTCGATNCTGCACAATGTGTATTCTTCCGCCATTTGCAAGATTAACATTGCCATATGCCTTATCACTTTATTCAAGCTTCGATCCAGTGGGAACGTGAAATTATAAATTTCAAAAAGGTAAATAATTTGGGAATTTGCATATTCTTACACTTAAATGTATTTTTTTAAAAGAAAAACTTGTTTTCCCTTGCTAATGGCGATTTGGTACATTCGCAGGTTGTAGCAAACATGAAAATTAAGGTTGAAAATGTTTCGTGCAAGATGCAATTTCAGCTGTTTGAAGATTTATCGTNGTTGTAGCAAACATGAAAATTAAGGTTGAAAATGTTTCGTGCAAGATGCAATTTCAGCTGTTTGAAGATTTATCGTATCCGGTCATACTCGGTATTGATTTTCTGGGGAAGACAGTGTTGAAGGACGTGAAAAATAAATGTTTGCGTTTTTTGGGTTTTCTCCTGGATCTCCTGTAACGTCAGTAAATTAGCCTTCGTACTGCAGGAAAATACAGATGGTATNTTTTTTGGGTTTTCTCCTGGATCTCCTGTAACGTCAGTAAATTAGCCTTCGTACTGCAGGAAAATACAGATGGTATGGTTAGGGGAGCAGTTGGAGGCAGAAATAGAGAACATTAAAGCTGAGTTACAACGAAGTTGGGTTATTACAACAAAACCCCGATAGTGTNTTTTTTGGGTTTTCTCCTGGATCTCCTGTAACGTCAGTAAATTAGCCTTCGTACTGCAGGAAAATACAGATGGTATAGTTAGGGGAGCATTTGGAGGCAGAAATAGAGAACATTAAAGCTGAGTTACAACGAAGTTGGGTTATTACAACAAAACCCCGATAGTGTTGGAATTGAGAGATCACGAGACCGTGTTTCCGGTCCCGTACAGAATGCTTCCGCCTAACGTCCCTCCCTATCTTTAAACACATTGTGGCGGAATTAAAACAAGAAGGTATTATTGAAGACTCGTACAGTGCGTATGCGAGCCCGTAACTTCTTATCCCGATAAAACAGCCAGGGAAATACCGTCTTATTAATGATTATAGGTTAGTCAATGAGAAAATTGATATTGATTCCAACCCAATTCCGGTATTAGACACGGTAATACAGTATATGAGTAAGGCCAAATATTTTATCATTTTGGACCATAATTCTGCGATTTTGCAATGAGAGATACACCAAAATTCTAGAGAACCTTTGGCGTTTTATACCCCTTGGGGGAAGCTCTCAAATCGAATTTCAGTACGTTAATCACATAATATTTGCATGGCAGCCAACATTGTATGCAATATGGCGAAAACCAGTGAACTTCAGCCAACCGCACTGTGAACAATCATTGCAGTGGAAATAATAATGCGAACATGCTGTAAACCCTGAAAAAAAAAGCATGGAGGTCACCAGTGTACCGTAGTGGATAAGTCCGTAAGTTGTAGCAGATATCGNGTAAACCCTGAAAAAAAAAGCATGGAGGTCACCAGTGTACCGTAGTGGATAAGTCCGTAAGTTGTAGCAGATATCGGAGATAAGATGGCGGCCTATAGCAGACGCCGTCAATGGTGCATGGAACGTCAACATTGCACAGAGGAATGGCGACACATTGTGTTATCCTATGCTTCCCGCTTCAATCTTAATGCAGATGAAGATCACTGCAGGGTTTGGTGCACTGATTCCCGAAAGCCCTACGTCGTTTACACCAGGTGTTACACTATTCGGTTCAATTATATATATGACTCCCTGTCACGTCTTGTGGTTGTTAAAGGTACGGAGAGAGCACGGCGATATGCCAGTGACGTTTCGTGGCCCCAATTTCTGCAATTTTGGCACAACATACCTAAAACTATCATGCCGCAAGATAATGCTTGTTATATGTAGAGCATCCAACACCCAACCGGCTATACACTATGTTGATACTATTCCTTGGGCTGCCTGGTCTCTTGTAATGCCAATGTAAGAGTTGTGATAGGCCGACGTTTACACCTCCTGGCCATACACTGGCTGACATAACACACCTCGATGTCCCACGTACCACCATACGCGGAGTCAGTGATGGAACGACTCATCGCAAGTCTGTCTGTATACTCGCGAAAGAGAAGTCTCCGCTCCTTACTGAACGCCTGCTTTACGGATGCTAAACCACGCGCCCTCAATGCGTCAAAAGACTAAACATATTCAGACAGAAAAGTGCTAGTAAAACTGAGTAGAGATTAATGACGTTTCACATAAGGAAAGAGGGTATAGCTCTTTCATTTCCAGCAGCGCATTAGCATAATATCAAGGATGCTTTCTTGGTTAGTACACACTTATCATTCCACATATTGTATTTGATTAGCGTTTTTTAAAAAGTCCCTAGCTATGTTTCAATCATTTAAAAGAATTTAATTGTTTGATTTTTCTGTACGAAATAAAAAATTTCTGTTTTTAAAACATAAATCATTAAAATTATATTGTTTTATAATATTCCACGAAATAACCGAGAAATATAATCTTGGTTTTAATCGTGCATTATATTTGATCATGTAAGCAAATATTTATTCTTGATAATACAGTGTTTTCCCTTCAAATGCTAGTGTAGTTACGTTCATTTAATTATACTCCATATTTTACAAAAAATATAAACTATCTACTATTAAACAGTATTTGCCCATTTCTCAAATTAAAGATTAGTTTATGAGATTACAATCCTCTCTGTGAGTCTAGGTGTATAATACTAATTTTGAATTCGTGCACCGATTTTCATCAAACTTCGTGCATAATAAGTATGCAACATTTGTACTTTTTGTTTAACTGGTTACATGTCCATTGCCAAATATAAGCTTAAGAAAAGAAAAAGAAACAAAAAACCAAATAAAGGCCAGAACATGAAAAACTAGAAGCTGGGAACTATGGAAGTATCATCGTTTTATAGAACACGAACAAACGAGCGAAATGTAACAAACTGGACGAGAACATTTTGAATACCAACCACAATAAACACCAATCACGAAATGATTTTTTCTCATCAGATATTAAGGAACCGATCCAAAAAATTTTAATAGGTCCTAATTTATGGTCGTTGATTTTCTGGGATTTGTTAGGTTTTCGTATATTTGCTTCGTTCTGAGGATAATTTTCGGCAACGGATGCAGCACATGTAAGTACTCAAAGAATTATTTCTATACGATTGCTATTAAACTCTAAGGATAATGTGTTAGTTTACTCATTTGTCCATAATTTTGGAATAAAACTAGTACCTCTGATATCCGGAATAACTCAACCTATTTGCTCCAAATTAACGTGAAATATACCGACATTATTCAGAGATTTGTGTACATCAAAGTCATAACAGGATGTTTATTTTCAAATCGATTGCCTTTAAAGGTTTTAGGATAATATATGATATACTTCGAACCGTTTTACAAATTTTAAGAAATTTTGGTGTGTTAACAATACTTATTGCGAGCATATTTTGCGTTACTTCAAAACAACTCTTATGGCCTTCATTTTGGACGATAATGTCAATAACAAAAATAAATCCATTACTTAAAAATATAATAAATAAACAGAATCAGCTCCCNCATTTTGGACGATAATGTCAATAACAAAAATAAATCCATTACTTAAAAATATAATAAATAAACAGAATCAGCTCCCCATAGTTTTTGGCATACTGATTATCAGGCCCGCCCAGAAATTCCTCGAGGCCTGGGGTAACCAGAAGTGTTNCTCCCCATAGTTTTTGGCATACTGATTATCAGGCCCGCCCAGAAATTCCTCGAGGCCTGGGGTAACCAGAAGTGTTCTTCCTGTAACCTCCTTCCCTTTTATGCCGTGTTATTAAACAAATCACGGCAAGAAGTGCGTCTTACTTAGCCTGCTGGATGAAGAGAACTGTCTTCGTGTCGAGAACATGTGCGTACATTCTGAATAACTCCTTCACCCGAAATATTAGCGACTGACGCGCATAATGCTGGGCCGTGTTTGGTGTAGGTTATTTCCCATGCTGTCGTGTCGTCCAGCAAAGCATTGCCACATCCAGTGCTCGTCTTCGATGGCATTGCCTTCGAGCAGCAAAAGTGTACACAAGAGTATCTTGGCATGGGACGACATGCGAATGTGGACTGCATGAACCTTGGCCAGACTTATTCGCGCATACCAAAACTGCTGCAACGTGACAATGCAAACATGCTGGCGTTGTTTCGCATGGGAGATATTTATATGCGGTATTTTTTACTAAGATTATGAAAGGAAACACTTGAAATTATTGGACTGTCCCCTATATAAGGGGGGGNTATATGCGGTATTTTTTACTAAGATTATGAAAGGAAACACTTGAAATTATTGGACTGTCCCCTATATAAGGGGGGGATACCGACGGTGAATCGACCAGTTCGTCGTCGGTCGCCGAGAATGAGTTACAGAATATCGAAATTCGGGCAGAGTACCCTCAGGCTGTTTCTTGACGAAGACGAAGATAGAGGTTGTATCGCATCAAGAAACGATGGACTTGTGAAGCTAATAAAAGAAGAACTATAAATGCCGGTGAACACACACGATCTAATAATGCTGCTAGTAAATATTTCTACCTNTATATGCGGTATTTTTTACTAAGATTATGAAAGGAAACACTTGAAATTATTGGACTGTCCCCTATATAAGGGGGGGGTACCGACGGTGAATCGACCAGTTCGTCGTCGGTCGCCGAGAATGAGTTACAGAATATCGAAATTCGGGCAGAGTACCCTCAGGCTGTTTCTTGACGAAGACGAAGATAGAGGTTGTATCGCATCAAGAAACGATGGACTTGTGAAGCTAATAAAAGAAGAACTATAAATGCCTGTGAATACGGACGATCTAATAATGCTGCTACTAAATATTTCTACCTCGAATATGTTCTACCGTAGTAAATATTAAACGCACTATAAAACTGACTTGTAAACACATTCTTCTAGAACTGCCTGTCTGAACTTGGGATGGAAATGAGTGTGTGAAGACCGAGATCGTTTGCGAAATGATGGCCATGGACGAGCATGTAACGAGTGTTCAAAGGCAAATTACCAATACATTGAATGTGGCATGGGCACGAATTGAAGAGAATCAGAAAGGGCTGAAATAATCCATAGAGCATATATACACTACATTGATTTCCCCTCTCGTCATGAAAACGGATATTCAAAACCAAAGCAGGGGCATATTGGGGGACTGCAGCGAATGCTTGGACAAGATCGACAGTCTTTTGTCTGAGACACATGACTAGGCCTATGTATAAAAGAGAGCAAGAGTGACCATTTTTATTCAGTGCGATGTCGGACATTGCTACTGACCTGCATCGGGCGATACAGTTTGTTCGCTCAAAGTATTTGCTCGCCAAGAGATTCATATTTTCACATAACCTTATAAATGAAGAAATCTTGGAAACCTAATACTCGCCGTCTCGATGTGCTCAGGGAGAGCGATGGAGAACCCGTAAACATGAATATCGAAATCGACGATACTGCTGAGCCTATGAACAAGCGGTAACATGATGACGTACAAACAGATAGGGACGATGGATCCGATGCGGATTTGTCACACAAGAAAAATGTACAGAAGAGTGCCCTCAAATACAATGTTCTGGTTCGCTGGTACCTACAATCGTACACATCTCCTAATAATGATAATAAGTTCTGCATATACAGGCATAATGGTAAAATGTCCCTCGATAGTGAATAAATAGGTTTTGTATCAAGTGGGATCATTCAGGAAAGCGATTACAAGACGCGTGGAACACTTGGGCACTATAATTACTATATGAAAATGTATGGACTCTTGAGTGTGCGGGTACTTCATGCTCAGTTCTAGATAAATGCTGACAAATGCTTTTTCTACGGCTATAAGAGTTATTTACTTAATGCACAGCTACTTGTAAGTACCACAGTATGTTTGATAACATTTCAGACACCTCCATAGAAGGCGAAATAAAGAGAAAACAAATTTTGAATGGTTATAATATATAGGGGTTTAAAAGAATATCTTCACTGCTTCATGAGTTATTTCTTTAAAATTGTACTTATTTACCTGAAAAACCAGAGAACGTATATTAATTTATTGGCCTAAACCATATTTGAGCAATATTATTTTAATCGGTCATTTAAGAAAACGCACGTGTCCACTTGACGCCGAAATTGACTTTTTCACGTGACTCGTTTCTTGGACGTCAGTTACGCAGCATACACCTAAAAACACCCCATTTCCGCATCTTACTGCATAGAAAACGTGAGTAATAATAGTTCATTTGAGAAATGCCATATGTCCAGGACATGTGGGATTATTCAAATGACTTCATTTTTATGACCGAACAATCTACTGACTGTTTACATGGGTATCTTAATTGTTTGTGTCAATTTTCTNAAATGACTTCATTTTTATGACCGAACAATCTACTGACTGTTTACATGGGTATCTTAATTGTTTGTGTCAATTTTCTTTGTATATTCAGCATGCATGAACACAAGGCTTCTTTCTGTTTTAAAAGTAAAATAGGTACTAAAAAAGTAGAATACGGGTATGAAAAGGTAACAAAGGCGCAAGTAAAGAATGNTGTTTTAAAAGTAAAATAGGTACTAAAAAAGTAGAATACGGGTATGAAAAGGTAACAAAGGCGCAAGTAAAGAATGAAATAATATATATTCAAAAGTAAATACAGTAAATCAAAAGATAATGGATTTCATTGCAAGCGCCAACCTAAACTACATTGATGTTATTTTATCTATCTTTAAAATAGGCTGGCACCAACAATCATTTTAACTAGTACACAAGTGTTTTGTAGTAGTAGTTATTGTATATTTTAGAATAATATTACGCCTAAGCGTTCTACACATTACGAACTAACAAACCCGTATTGTTCTTTCGGATGCATACCAAAAAAAAATACCTGTACAGTTTTTAATACAACAATGTTTTAGTACTTTCTGGAAAATGCTGTTGCGTCTCCTGAAAAGTTTATAATTACGGACATGTGGGGTTTCTCAAATGACCGATTCATTGATTTTTATGCTAAGATCAGAATGCGTTTATTTACTGTTGATTTATGCTAACTCATAAAAGTTTTTCNTGCTGTTGCGTCTCCTGAAAAGTTTATAATTACGGACATGTGGGGTTTCTCAAATGACCGATTCATTGATTTTTATCTTAAGATCAGAATGCGTTTATTTACTGTTGATTTATGCTAACTCATAAAAAGTTAGCGAATCAGAATTTTCGCCTTTTTTGCATGTAGGAACATAAAATATTTCGAAGGAAGAATAGTCATAGTTTTTTTTTCAATTGCTTTTTATTTTTAAGATTTTCTGTGCATTACGTTACATTTTTTTTTTCTTGAAGGACACAAAAACATTCATATTCTTCTGAATGAGACACTTAAAGCCAGTGACTACTCGGTGACGGTGACGTCATACTGGTAACATCCCAGGACTTTGGAGTCTTGGTCGTAGAGCTTGAACAGTCCGTGAACTACANCATTGATTTTTATGCTAAGATCAGAATGCGTTTATTTACTGTTGATTTATGCTAACTCATAAAAGTTTTTCGTTAATAGTTAGCGAATCAGAATTTTCGCCTTTTTTGCATGTAGGAACATAAAATATTTCGAAGGAAGAATAGTCATAGTTTTTTTTTCAATTGCTTTTTAGTTTTAAGATTTTCTGTGCATTACGTTACATTTTTTTTTCTTCTTGAAGGACACAAAAACATTCATATTCTTCTGAATGAGTCACTTAAAGCCAGTGACTACTCGGTAACGGTGACGTCATACTGGTAACATCCCAGGACTTTGGAGTCTTGGTCGTAGAGCTTGAACAGTCCGTGAACAACACCAACAAGCTGTAAAACAAAATCAAGCAAAATGTGTTTCATAAAGAGAATATTTTGTAATTTATATCTCAGTNTACACCAACAAGCTGTAAAACAAAATCAAGCAAAATGTGTTTCATAAAGAGAATATTTTGTAATTTATATCTCAGTTGCCATTTGTTTTAAAGGCACAGTTTATACATGAAAGTTTACATTTAATATAAACTTATATAATGTATGACATAATACTATTTTCAATAATAGTTTGATATTACCATTATTGTAATTCTATCTAAACTGAACCATATTGTAAGGTGTATAATTATTTGCATCAAGTCATTTTAAATTTAAGTTTGTTTGAACACGAGCATTTTTTTNACCATATTGTAAGGTGTATAATTATTTGCATCAAGTCATTTTAAATTTAAGTTTGTTTGAACACGAGCATTTTTTTTAA
The DNA here is from genome assembly GCA_002778355.1 of Clitarchus hookeri. Taxonomy (NCBI): domain Eukaryota; kingdom Metazoa; phylum Arthropoda; class Insecta; order Phasmatodea; family Phasmatidae; genus Clitarchus; species Clitarchus hookeri. The sequence goes on along the minus strand of NQII01002105.1, from coordinate 161,299 downwards.
ATAAGAGAGCTAAATAAACACCAGTTGTGGAGAAAAAAAACGTTAATTTTCCAATGCNACACGAGCATTTTTTTTAAATAAGAGAGCTAAATAAACACCAGTTGTGGAGAAAAAAAACGTTAATTTTCCAATGCTTGGTCGCACATATATAATTTACATAAAATGTTTTATGACCAGTGAAAATTTGGACCATGGGATATTGCATTTTCACATACATTTTTTTCAGATAAATTATGTAATTTAAATATCTGAATNGAAAATTTGGACCATGGGATATTGCATTTTCACATACATTTTTTTCAGATAAATTATGTAATTTAAATATCTGAATACTTCTGCGTCAACAAAGAAACATAGAAAATACATGCTCCACTGGCTAGGAGTGTAGGAAACAACTGGGAAGTGATTACTAAAATAAACCTGCATGTTTACACAGGTGATAGAACTGCATAGAACTGAACATGCTATATTTCAAAATCACTGCAATTATTAAATCTGTACAATATGAAGGGTCAAAACATATTTATGTTTAATGTAAAAAGAAAGTTGGCAAGAAACGGAATGCCATTTTCATATTGATTATATCTACACACCATAATGCGAGTACTCACATCTTCAGTTGCGTTGACTTGGAAAGGATACACCTGCATGGTGTCCTTGAACACAGGACACCCGTCGTCCTTGACCAAGGAGTCGCAGGCACTCGTACTCTTCATCAGTGTCGTGTTGCCATCCTTCGTTTCAGCCGTCAGCGAAGTTACGTTATGTCCTAAATGAAAACATCCTCAGCGCCGTATTTGGAACTCGTGAAAACATTGTCCTAAGTATGTTTACCTGTACTTACGTGATACATATTACTGTCTTCATGTCTGCATGTCTCTCCATGTTTAAGGGCAGGACCAACGTAAATGAAATATAAGGACAAATCACTGTTTCCAACAGAAAGTACTTTGGTTAGGTAGGGTTGTCTAGTGTAACTGTCAGGTTATAAATAAATTAATACTTTCTAATATAGTGGAACAATTAGAATATTGTTAGAAAAACAGAAGATAGTATTAAAGGTACACTAATTTATCAAATGGATCAAACAAAATCAGTTAAGCACATGCTGCCTTTCGTGGAATGTACGTGATGGACATGCCTCATTTGTTTGCATGGGAGTTAAATAATATATCAAATGTACCTGAAGCATCAAAATATTACCTCAAATTAGTCCTCTGGAAGAAGGATTTATGTTCATGTAGTAACTTACGGGGTTTGAATCCAACAACAGTGAGCACGTTGGTGCCAACTGGGACACTGCATTCATCGATACAGTCGCCAACCTGCACGAACTCAAATTCTGGGAGCCCAGGGCCTGCAAAAAAAAAAAACAAAATAACAATATTCTTAATTCCAGATCGCTATTTGGAACAGTGACGCAGGGGCGGATAAAATGAGTTTATCTACAATTTTTTTCTGCTTAGAGTTAAGAACGAAATCACAAGCGCAGTTACACGCGGCAAAATTCAGATCGATAATATTAATTAGAGAAACGTTAGGGTATGTAGAGTTTACCCATTGGCAATAAACAAGCCGTTTTGGTTAGGAAGCTAACTAGCGAATCAATTANTTTTGGTTAGGAAGCTAACTAGCGAATCAATTAGTAACTGGTCGTTGTGTTGCCCCACACTTCCCGCAGTACAGAGAAAATTATAAAATATCTTACCCCTGAAATAATTCCCCTGCCTTNGTTGTGTTGCCCCACACTTCCCGCAGTACAGAGAAAATTATAAAATATCTTACCCCTGAAATAATTCCCCTGCCTTGTGAGTCGGTATGTGGCCCACGTGTTGAGAAACGATCATTCTAAATTCGTTATTTAATTTGCTTAGAAAATGTTATCAAAAACAGCAAATTTCTAAGCTATCAATTCTTCCCCAAAATGCACTTCTGAATAATCCATCACTTTTCAGTAAAAACTAGCAACGTCGAGAAAGATAGGATTAGAACACAGAAAAAATAAACAGTAAGAATTATGAACAGATGGCGTGAGCTAGCTGTGAGACATACTTGAACCGGACCGTTATTATGTTTTGTAGTACTTTGATAAATAAAATTATTTCGTTTCGGTTACCTCTTATAAAATGTACAAAATAACCATGCGTCGATATATCAGTTGACACACTAAAAATTCGGACATCATAGACAGAGCTATTTCCTTAGAANCAAAATAACCATGCGTCGATATATCAGTTGACACACTAAAAATTCGGACATCATAGACAGAGCTATTTCCTTAGAATAATGCCACTTATCAAATTAAACCAGCAATACTCAAACTCACATGTTATTTATTTTAGTTATACCATTATTTTCTATCAACTACACAATGCCTTTATAATTCTGTTTATAAAAGAAACCTTTCCTTTGTGATCTTAGCATTAATNCTTTTCTATCAACTACACAATGCCTTTATAATTCTGTTTATAAAAGAAACCTTTCCTTTGTGATCTTAGCATTAATTTGATTTTATGCACATAAAACCAGTTATCTTTCCAATTACTCACTGATTAATTGAAACTATATAAATTAACGAAATAATATAGAATTTCCTTGGAATAAGATGAGAAAACTCATTTTTCGGAAAAAGTCACTGCCAAGGAACAAAAGGGCGATAGGGAAAATGTATTAATTCGCCATATTATTAGTGTTGTTCCTTAATAACTTCCCTATGGCATGAAAATTTGACTTACCTGTTGGTAAGTACTCTCTAGTAATATCGTTTCCAAAAGAGAAATATTACATTTTAGAGTANGAAAATTTGACTTACCTGTTGGTAAGTACTCTCTAGTAATATCGTTTCCAAAAGAGAAATATTACATTTTAGAGTAATATTGTACTAGAGTGCTGTNATGAAAATTTGACTTACCTGTTGGTAAGTACTCTCTAGTAATATCGTTTCCAAAAGAGAAATATTACATTTTAGAGTAATATTGTACTAGAGTGCTGTGAGTTACTCACATGGTCTGACGTTGGTGCAGAAGGCTGGAGCCGCCAAGAGGAACAGAGCGAGGAGTGGGTACATCTTGACTGACTTCTTCCGGAGCTGCAGGCAGGAACGATGCCTCTGTGACACGGACCACGTCTTATATAGCGACATCTGACGTGCGCCCAAGTGGAACAACACACACATAACCTGATAGTGCACGCGGGTGCATGCATGTGTGGTGTGTGTACAGTTGCGCTGTGTTGTCACAAGTGCATTATTCATTGGCTGAGCATCTCTTACATCTTGCAACTTATATTCTTTCTTTTAACACATAGCTGTGTGAACACGTAATTGTTTATCGAGCGCCACATGTGCCCTCCGCAGTGTGACATTGCACATGAGTGGAGGTGGTCATACTCAAGTTAACCACATCATACGACGGAGATAATGATGGCCAAGAGTTTTATTTTTCGTATAACGAATTTAAAATATAAACATATGTTGAAAACACTACTTATATTAAAACTAGTGATAGTTAACATCGGTATATTTAAATGTCATAGTTAATCAAAATTTAGGTAGAGACGTTTTTACGAATCCTCATCACAAACACATAATTGCACTTTAACATTTAATAATTATCANGCATTTAAAATATAAACATATGTTGAAAACACTACTTATATTAAAACTAGTGATAGTTAACATCGGTATATTTAAAATTTAGGTAGAGACGTTTTTACGAATCCTCATCACAAACACATAATTGCACTTTAACATTTAATAATTATCATCAACCACTCTTCTTTAGTATTGCGCAGTCAGCAAACAGTTCGTGTTATCGTCTTGGAAGACTGAATTACGGATAGTAACTGTCTAGGTTTTTTGAGTTTCCCCTTGTTGCCCCTTTTTCCAATTTCAAATTTGGTTTTCCTTGATTGAAAAAAGTTCAGTGCCCATTTCCAATAGATGTTCGATGTCGGCATTAAAAATTTTCTTTCAGACATGTCTGTAAATATAGCGCAAAACTGAAAGAACATTGCATTTTTAAAATGGTGATATATTTTCAATTACCAGCGAGATTAATAGGTCAAGGCGAATGTGGGTATGTATTAAATTTAAAATAAAACATCTTTATGTGTTTGAATATTTGCTTCCTTGTGGGTTCATCTCTTGTTTGCGCATTCAAACCGCCGTATATCTAAAGAGAACCAATTTACATTGAAAATTGAAACTAAATATTAAAAGAGAAATGCAATGAAAGAGTTCTACAGTGTTTCTGCTAGCAATGAAAGAGTACCGTGTTTTTTCCAGAGTTGTTGGTACAATTGTTTAGTGCAGGTGCTGTAATAAAGCATTTTAAACACAATAAGAAGCAGATAGTGGATTCCACTGTAAGACAAAGAAAAAAGGAGCAAGCAGTTTTACAGATATTGATGTGTAATTGTAGGTTAGTCACCTCAAATAAATCGTTTCAGTTAAGTTACGTGGGGAAGAATCTTCTGCGATTCGAATCAGATCACCACGTCCCTAGTTTTTCATGTCCCAAAGAATGTCGTTTCTTGGATCGTAAGGAGGTATCGGTAAGTTTTATACAATGGTAGATCCTTCAATAATAAGTTCTCAAGGAGCAAAACATCATCAGAGGACCATCATTTCTCTGTAACTAACTTACGATTAATTTGGAATGGAATAGATGACCCTGCTAGTTGCATTAGAGCAGCCACAGGAATGGGCATTCATCGAGTTTAATAATAATGCATTTCCAAAAGTATTACAGCTATTGATATGTGAAAAGAAGAATAAATTCACCAAATTTTCTTTACAGACAACTTCTGTTCAAAGTGTACCACTTTAACGCTTGGAAATGTGTTGTTTGTTCAGTCAAATCCTGCCAATAATGTTTGTAGGATTCCACTATCAATTGTCATCCCTAAGATCTACCTGTGTTGTTGGGAGCGATGAGAAATAAACACGATCCTAAACATCCTCCCAAGGAAGTGACATGGCGTCAGATCAGGAGACCTTTTGGACCATTTGAACACAAGCAAGTTAACCTAACCAAAATACCTAATACCCGTTAAAAATGTATGAATCCTCACGTAAATATTTACGGAAATATAGATGATGAGAAAAAACAGAGTTGAGCTTCGTAAATACAAAATGCAATGCATCTCCGAATTATTCGTTCCTGAATTCTGAAGCTAAGGAAATGCGGAGTCTACACGCAACATAGTTTGCCACTTTAAAAAATAAATTATTATTTCTCCAGGAGTTAGGATATCAATGCCACCGGAACCTATTCCTTAAAATATCAAGTAGTAGCACCAGGCACATGTAACTGAAAAACGTTTGCTACAATTTACACATTTTTAAAGTTAACACTTTTATTCACCTAGCTGTCACATGCTGGTCGCAGAAAGTGACTTATAAAATTCGTCGACTCCATATTATCTGATTTCTCTTGAAATCTCGCTTAACAATGATCTTGTAATTTTTTTCATTTTTCCTTCTTCATATGCAGTCAAAGACACGAAAAACGAAAATGTAATTTTTTTTCGTAATCTCCCTTTTTATACGGAAGTACAGCAAAATTAACTAACTAATTAATGTAGAGGTACCACAAATTATTTCGCAGTTCTGTGAATTTATATGGGATACCGTTATTGCAAGACAATTTTTAGGTAATATTATAGGGGAGATTACTGCAGAATCTTTGCACCACTTTTCCGCATTTGTCATAGCAGTGCAACAATGCATTTACGTAGCGACGAACATTAATGTTCCAATAGAAGTGGGGTGGGTACCCCGTCTTGTTGTAAGAAAAAAATTCTGGAATCGACATTCAGTTGTCGAAACAACTGAAATGGCCAAATACCCGGGTAAAACTACCCCTTACAGTCTTCTCACAATCTTAAAACCGCCCATTCCGCTTTGTCTTTTACATCGCACCGGAAACATTAATTTATACGGAATCCTGCGATATTTACACCACTGAACTAATAACGTGNTATATATATATATATATATATATATATATATATATATATATATATATATATGTGTGTGTGTGTGTGTGTGTGTGTGTGTGTGTATCGAAACTAGTCTACAAATGGTGGGTTGTTTATCTGAACTAACTCAAGATTTAAATATTGCAACACCTTTCTCTTGACTTTCTAGAAATAAACTCGCCGATCACTTTCTTGAAATGTATTTACATAACTTTCTCATTCTCGACGGACAGAATTTCCATAATCATCAGTAGTTTCTGGGACATAGAGCTACATAGGTAATTTTCTTTTTAATTTGTATTTTGTAAAAGTTTTGTTATTCCTTGCCTTCAGTAATAGGAACAGCTACATTCACGATGCAAGATGTACATACATCACCGTAGTTTGATGGCAATGAACTATTTTAAATTAATAATATACCAGCCATCTGCTTTAGATCTGCCATAATTCACTGAAGAGCAAAAAAAACTGGTACACCTGCCCAATATCTTGTAGGGCCCCCGCGGGCACGCAGAAGTGCCGCAAGACGACGTGGCATGCACTCGACTTATTTATTTATTTTACTCCACTTATCGAACATTTCACGAGTACCGAGTTTTGTATACGCATGTTAATCTGTGTTGCAGTCTTTAGCAAGCAGCCAGTTCCACATTATGAATAATTGTTTCAAGAACACACTCATACACAGATACAGGTGACATTATGGTAAAATTTACAATTTCTTTAAAACTTTCAAATGAGTTAATGGTTTATGATACGATTGAATTGGTAAGAAAAACGGCATAATAATTATTGACTGTTGAAAATTTTTTATTTCCGAATGTTTACAAAAGCTAATTCATTCTTGCAAATTTGTCGAGGATTTGGAACACGAAACGACTTCAGTCGAACATTCTTCTTGAAGCAGGGGGTGATACGACTGTGGCGATTACTGAGTAACACGCTATCACATTGTGGTCCTGGTCTAGAAGTTCGAATGTTGCGTTCACGTACCCCACAGGCTGTAAAAGAAATGTGAACCAATCTAAGTCACAACGCTCACGGAATCTAACGGACTGAGCCTATTTCAACATCGCTTCAGGCAATGGTCATACTGCCAAGCCTGTAATATATATTCCATAGTACATCACTTTCAGATTACTCTTAAGACGCAACGATATCAGCGCCATCATAAAAAAATAAAGTGCTACACCCAGAAAAACACGTCACAGTTGAATGAAACTTGAAACATACAGTGGAAACGATGACACAATTTTAAATAAGTGATTTCAATATCAAGACCAATGAGGCGTATACTGTACTCGGGGAAAAGTTTACTGTTCAAGAATACCTCAATAGTACTTTAAGTGAAATGTTGCGGCGCCGTTGCTAGCGAAGATGCATGCTGCGATATGGTCCAGCATGGATTTCGGAGACGAACAACGCTATCCTGTAGAAGATCGTAGCTTAGTTGTAGCGACTACCGGGGTTCAACTGGCGCCATGCTTGTTCTATACGAGGCAAGTCTGGAGTGAGTGAGTGAAGAGAGTCGGCCGANTTCAACTGGCGCCATGCTTGTTCTATACGCGGCAAGTCTGGAGTGAGTGAGCGAAGAGAATCGGCCGGCTCTTAACATCGAGGTCCTGGGAGCCGACGAGGGTGAAGTGAGGTGAGTATCGGGCAGCGCCGGAATGAAAGGGGAGGAATAAACGGCAGATCCCCGAGAAAACTCGCCGACCAGTGGTGTCAACCGGCACGACTCCCAACTTGCAAAAACTCGGGAGAGACCCCGCGCGGGAACCGAACCCGGCTCGCCTTGGTGGGAGGCGAGGAGTCTAACCACTCAGTCACCTCGACCCCTGCAAAGTTAGGGTACTGATAGCGCGAAGACTGTCTCGAGAAACACACACTCTAATAAATTAATTGCAAGTTTATTTTACCATTCGCATTTCATCACTGTACGTATACACTGATTTGGTATTTTCCCATACATCCATGGTATTGTTCCGAAGGTTTCTCAGGAAAGTGTCAAATGCGTAAGGAAGTTCCCGCCATTGTGTATTAGCGATGCTAAACATTCCCTTATTTCCAGCCTGATATGTGGTACTATTTCTATACACTGTACATGTTAGAAACTTCCATTAGAGTTTGAGACGTTTACCAGAAATGTTTTAGCAGTGGCGTGCTGTATGTAAAGGGGCATTATCCTGTTGGGAGATAGCCCTTAGAAGCCACGCCGTGAAGAGAGGGAAATGAAGACGCAGAAGCTTCTGAACATACCTCCATGTCAGTATCGCTCCCAGGTCACAACCAGGAAAGAACGAGAATCAGAGAAGAATGCTCCCCACACCATAACGCCATAAGTTAGTAAGGTGTTCCATTCAACACTGTAGCTCGGATATGAGCAGTACTCATTGCTCTTGCATGTCCAGCCGACATAATATTCAATAATATCCCATTAATTTTCCATTGAACATTTTGGTGTTATTAATTTGTGGTATATTTAAGTTTTTGATGGATAGAATGTGGGAGTATTGTTTTTAAGGCGAGGAATACTTTAACACCAGAGAACTCCGAACAGTATTTTTGAGACGTTCGCAGAACCAATCGAATCTCAATTAAATGAACACATTATTATTTTACCATCAAATGCGAGAAACAAAGTGTTCTCGTTGACCGTAACTGTTATAGATTCATGCTGGTTTCGTGATGATTCCGGACTGAGGATGCTTCGTGTGAATTTTTCTGAACGCACCATAGTTTATTAACACCTAGACTGTTGCCACGGCAACTGGACTCCCCTAAGGAGTAGACGCAGTTTCCTTCGAGCTGATGGTATGTGGGAGAGGGATTAGGGTGGAACCTTAACCCTATCAGTCACCGCGTCCACGATCATGGACGCGTTGCAAATTAATGGAGTTTATGATGGGTACTGTACAAAGCAAAGCACCTGTGCTTCGAGAGTCTTCCTTGTGGCCAATCTGATTTGTAGAATTTTCTGCACCTCTTTGACACAATAGATTAATGCCAAGGTAATGGAGCCCGCATCACGTTGTTCACTGGCTGCAAGACAAGTGCTCAACACAAGTACACTGCATGCCAAAAAAATTACGTGTTTGCAACACTTGAACTCAGAAATAAAGTTTGACGGAACGGGTTAAGTCCGATTCCATACGACCACAATCTTGAATTTGTTTTAATGATTTTTAATTGTAACCACACGCCACGGTACTGAATACTGCAATTATTTTGAAGCTGAGATCATCTCTCAGATTTCACTTAACATCTACCATAACATCTTAAACGTGAAAAAATATAGAACTGAATTATTTTAAAATTAATTACCATAATATAACTGTGCAGATCTGCTGTTCTCTTGTCTTTGTGAGAGCTGTAAACATCTAAATAATAGTTCAATCACATATACTTACATTTTAAGAAATATTTCGTAATTTTATTACAGCACAAATAATTTTCACCCGCAATCCTTTTTATAAAACACATAGATGGTTTAAAGACAAACGTTACTGATCATATGTGCTGTATTATCATAATAAAACCACTGCAGCGCCACACTTGTTCCAGAAGCAATATATAAAATCCGTCCTTCCTGCCACATATGTTCACTCTAGAAGCCCTTCCCACTTGTTCCAAATACTACCACAACTTCATCTATACCAAGTAGGGTGGAGCCNGCCGCGTTGGCGGTGGTGTAGTGGTTAGAATGCTCTCCTCCTACCAAGGTGAATAGGGTTCGATTTCCGGCGCGGTCGCTCCTGGAATTTCGCTTGTGGGAATTGTGCCGGACGATGACGCTGGTCGTCGGGTTTTGTCGGGGGTTTCCCGTTTACCCCGCCCTGTATTCTTGTGCTGCTCCATACTCGCCTCGCTTCGTCCTCGTCGGCTCTCAAGACCTCGATGTTAAGAGCGGCCCAAATCTCCTTTACCAAGTAAGAAGTTTTTATTACATAATGCATTTTGAAAAGAGGCTGTAAATGTGGTCTCCAAGCAGATGACAGATCTCCTCGCCACTTGCTATAACATACTTACCGAGAGGGGGACAAAGGTGGTGTAGGCGTAAGCTGCGATCCTCCGCGGCGGTAGAGGGCAAGATCCGATCACCAGAGACTCGCAGACGTTCGTATCATTGAAGATTGTCGTGTTTCCGGACCTCTCAATGGCTGTCATAGAAGTGACAGCGCGGCCTGCAACATCACAGAACCATGGATTCTTACTATCGCTGCCCTGCACTGAGAGAAAAGCAAACAAAATATTTGTTCATATAGGGCCAAAAGTATATTTAGTTGCGCTAACGAAATATATTGTTCAGTAAACAAAAATTTAAAAACAACCAATTAATAATGTTCCTCTAACAAAATACACGATTGAATTAACAGTACCTCTGTTTTGGGCGAAAATAAATTAAACTGTCAACAAACTATTTGGTTGAATCACCTGTACATATTTTTTGGTTACTCATTTGATTACCTTCGTTCGAAAATACAGTTCGAGAGTTTGTTTGTATTTTTGTGACAATTGGAATTGTAACAATGTTTGTTAGTGCAACTATTGATGCTTAATAACGGCATAAACATCCTAACCGAACTAGTGCAAAAGGGAAGCTGTAAAACTTGAAACATAAATATGCACACGTATATTATTTATATTGAATGCATTTTAAAACATGGCTTCTTCATTAGTAGTCACTCTAACTGAGGGAGCTGAGGCGAGGCTCTCGGTCGCATCTGTTGTGGGTTTGAGTCCCGGTTCCACTTCCAGTGTTTATTTTATATTAAACGAAACTGTTCAACGTACGTAGGGCCTAACTCATATATAGTTCCACAAACCAAATCTTTGTTTGTGGCAAACAAATAAGAGTGACAAAATAATTTGGTTTCAACAACAAAATGGTTAATTGCCGCCAAATAAACTGTGTTTGATTCAACAAAACTTTCTCCACAGCGCCTTTCTATCCAAGAAGGCAGCTCGTAATTATCATTACTTACTTTTAGATTAACTAAATCACTTCACAGAACTGCAAGAAAAACAGCAAAATTTCAGTAGCTAGAAAATGTATTTTACAAAATTTTATGTATATACGTAATTTTAGCACAAAATAACGAGGATATGAAATTTCCTACCTCTTTTTTCTGAAGTTACGCAGACAAAGAAATTGTAATCCCCATTACTAGTTCAATAATTTTCTCTTGTAGTAATCTAAAATATCCAAAAAAATTATTATAAACCATTGTGATATAACTCTAACACTATCATTGAGATGTTTCGGGGGTCGTGAGCAGTTTTCAGGATAATCTATAGTCAACAATATTAAACGCAGTAAGGTCACATCTCCTATAGAGAAGCATTGCGACGGCATTGAAAAATAGCACTAACAAGCTTCGTGTGTTCCGTTACCTCAGAATTTTAAGCGGCGGTTGTAGAGTTTTAACACTGCAATGTTTCCAGGAAAGATACAACATTGTTGCTATAATTGAAAAACCGTGTTTTNTTTTAACACTGCAATGTTTCCAGGAAAGATACAACATTGTTGCTATAATTGAAAAACCGTGTTTTTGTAGCAGAATAAATATCGTAAACGGAGAGCTAACTACAGCTATCTTTGCTAACTTTGAAGCTTTCCAGCGACCACAATTGTGATTCAATAACCGAATTTGTGATGGGGCAGCAAAATAATGACTTTCATTTCTGTCCTGAAAAATATTTACATTAAAATATTCCTCAGTATTTTTAAAAACTAGGATAGACACAACTGCTTACAGTAAAACCCACACGAGAACTAGGGAAGCCACCTAAGGGATGCTGGAATTTGCTCATTGCTGTATTCTGCTTCCTCCTCGTACACACATCAGCCAGTCNGGGAAGCCACCTAAGGGATGCTGGAATTTGCTCATTGCTGTATTCTGCTTCCTCCTCGTACACACATCAGCCAGTCAACATAATTCGGCACAGGGGCGTAAATTACACCCCCTGAGCCCCGCAATTCGAGGGGGAGGAGGGTGGGCTCAAAGGGTAGAGGGCCCACAGATGTTGGCTGATAATGTGAACTTATTTTAAAATACGATCAGAGCAGAGATGAGATGCATCACGCCGTACATTACCGGTATTGTGTTCACAGTTCTTACTCCCCGATATCGTTACATCTACTGACGGCAAAGGCTAGCGGCCGGTCTTGGATATAGGCCATTCGCGGTTCTTCACCCTTTCTGAATCAACCCTTTGAAAAAAACCACCGCATGTAAGCTGTGTTTGTTTGTTTCCTAAATATGCAGTGCATCACAAGCGTTTTATACGCGTGTTTATATAAAAAAGCCTTATTTTCAGATCAAATAAACTTTTAATTATATTTGATTTTAATTACACTATTATATATTAAATACAAACAGAGAAAAAATAGGTGTTTTGGTAACGCCTAGCAAGAAATAGTTTTTACGCCAAACATTATTAATATGAGAGCTCACGAATGTGGTGCGTTGTCCCTTTGCTGTAGTTTTCTACTCCCTGTTAAGCTTTGTTTGCTTGAGGCGGAAGAATATCTCGAAAGTAGAACTCAAGAATGGCTTCAGAAAAATTTTAAGTGACCTTGAATGGACTATAATAAACGCACCATGACTTAAATGCAACACTATGACCAAAAAGGTTAATACGACAATGTGTCATAAAATATTTGTGATTTATTTGCAGAAAATTGGCGACTCTCTTTATTTTGTACGAAGGTGTAGTCGCCTGTGTACAGTTGCATTCACTTCATTTATGTATTGCTCTCTTTATACTCATTCAGTTTAATCATTAGAGTTGTAATTAGTTATGGAAAAAAAGGATTTTCGTAAACAAAAATTTACATTTATTGACGATCGAATTTTAAACATTTACATCTGAATAAACGAACTTATTACGCAAAAAAATATTTTAATGTTTGGTGGAAAGTAGCCCAAAATTTTTTCATTTGGTTTTGGGGTGGGCGGGGGTTGGTAACTAAGAAAGTTTCTTCTGTGGTTACGCAAGTAACGCCGCAACACAAATGTGACGGGTGCTTAGCACTGAATAATGAAGAGGTTTGTGTGGATCGTAATATTGGGGTCTTGGAGGTGAGTATGGAATAGCGCTCGGAATGCAAAGGCGGGGGGAACGGGAGATCCCCGAGAAAACCCGCCAACCACCGTCATCGTCCGGCACGATTCTCTCGTGCAAAAATCCGGGGCCCGGTGTTGGGGAGAGGAGTGACTCCACCGGGAATCGAACCCGTTTCGCCTTGGTGGGAGGCGAGTAGTCTGACCACTACACCACCGCGGCCCCGCTCAATTTGAAGACATTTCGACTTCTACCTTAAGGGCGACGATCACGAAAAAAATGCATTATTTAACATTTGTATATAAGTTCGTTCGATGTGTATATATTATTTGAAAACACCCTTTCCACGCATAAGAATTTTTTATATCGCTTATAGTTTGTATCATGAAATGCCAAAATTGCAATTCTAGTATTTTTGGAACGTAAAAATAAATAAAAGAAAACATATATATAACGTTTAACAATAGTGACTGAAATACCACGTCTTAACTGTTTTAAGATACTTAGCACAATAAGTTTTACGACTGCTACGAATAAAAAGTAAGCAAACGTTTCCTTTCATTTAAAAGCAAATTTTTAAAATTTGCAAGAACATCTCATAGCCTAAATTTAAATATTTCTTGGAATATCTCATGATATCTTATTTCAATGTGCATTATCACGTTTCAGTAAGAGAGTCAGTTTTTATTATTTGTGCACCCCAAAAACAATAAAATTGTGATTCTGAAATACCATTTAGCAAAGACATATGCAGTCTAATTATGTTATGATAGGTTATGCTTGTTTGTAATGTCTACAAGTTGAACAGTATTTCGTACAGATATACAGCAATGATTTTATTCGTGACATACAGAAAATTNCATTATCACGTTTCAGTAAGAGAGTCAGTTTTTATTATTTGTGCACCCCAAAAACAATAAAATTGTGATTCTGAAATGCCATTTAGCAAAGACATATGCAGTCTAATTATGTTATGATAGGTTATGCTTGTTTGTAATGTCTACAAGTTGAACAGTATTTCGTACAGATATACAGCAATGATTTTATTCGTGACATACAGAAAATGGTTTATTCCTGCACGGACGCGTGTTCTGAATGGTTGTTGGTGTTAAGTTAAGGCTTGTTCACGATAACTCACGTGGCTGGAAGAAAATGTAGTGCGTCTCATATTGGCCAGCTGTGACGACGCAGTTGTCGGAGCAGTCGTTAGCCTGCATGAACACAGGATCAGGTGCCCTGTAACCTGGAAATGATACAAACAGATCAATTATACTGGGTTTACAAATAAAAAACTATGAACTAATAACTATGCAGTAACCGCAGTTATTGCACACGTAACTATGTCTTCTGGATGTATTGTTCTTAAGTCATATTTCTTAAGTTCAGCTGACCATAACTTGCGACAAGCATATCCTGCTTATTTTTTATTTTTATTTATCCCCAATCTAATTCCGTATTACACACCCATTTGGGAACACATCTTTCTTCAAACCAGACATTTNCTGACCATAACTTGCGACAAGCATATCCTGCTTATTTTTTATTTTTATTTATCCCCAATCTAATTCCGTATTACACATCCATTTGGGAACACATCTTTCTTCAAACCAGACATTTTCTGCAAGAAAAGATTAATAGTGTGAGCTTAATTCACAAATACAATCACAAACACACATGCCTACAGTAAACAACAGTTTCCCACCAACAACAAGACAGCTCTGTTCTGATTGGTCACCGCCATGCAACGTTTACTTACGATATATAAAACAAAATAGTTTCTTTTAATACTTAGGTAAAACCAAACCGCGCAAACGACCTGCTAATTTCAATTGTGAATCAATGTCTTAAACAACACGCAGTGCATTCTTCTGTGCACGTCACANCGCAAACGACCTGCTAATTTCAATTGTGAATCAATGTCTTAAACAACACGCAGTGCATTCTTCTGTGCACGTCACAATTCTTCTGTTAATGCTTAATGTTAGTTTCGATTGTGAACCCAGCTTTGCCAAGAAATATACAAATAGGCCAGAGTACAGGTTGCCGGCTTCCGCGGCTCAGTTGGTTGCGTGTTGGCTGACGGCGTGAAAGGATCTAGATTCAAGTCTCTGGCAAGGCTTTGTTAATGTTTATTGCACCTANTTGCGTGTTGGCTGACGGCGTGAAAGGATCTAGATTCAAGTCTCTGGCAAGGCTTTGTTAATGTTTATTGCACCTACTCATGTTTAGCCAGCTCAATGCTAATAGTTCAGTAAATAGCATTTTTTTACTGCCAGGTACCGCAAGTGTTGCATATTCATAGGATNAGCTCAATGCTAATAGTTCAGTAAATAGCATTTTTTTACTGCCAGGTACCGCAAGTGTTGCATATTCATAGGATTTCCTTCGTGTTGTATCCAAACAACTGGAATAATTGATATTCCCATTAAAAAAAGAGTATATATTTGACATGTGAAGGGTACAGGGGATAGGCATTATACTGTTTTCACACCCCACTATAGTTGTCCTGGGCAGGCAGCAAGCTAGCCAAGGCAGGCAGGTGACAACGTAACTTCAGGGGAGTCCCCCTCGAAGATGTCCCAAAGTTGAGAGAAACAGGGCTAGTCTCTAGAAATAGCTGATATAAGCCCTCGACGAAGGAAACAGGGGAGCCCCCTTCGATAATTACTGCCGACACAGCTCCCAGGAATCCCCGAGATGCCTGCCACACACTTATCCCCCCNATATTCCCATAAAAAAAGAGTATATATTTGACATGTGAAGGGTACAGGGGATAGGCATTATACTGTTTTCACACCCCACTATAGTTGTCCTGGGCAGGCAGGTGACAACGTAACTTCAGGGGAGTCCCCCGCGGGGATGCGCCGAAGTCGAGAGAAACAGGGTAAGTCCCTAGAAATAGCTGACATATGCCCTCGACGAAGGAAACAGGGGAGCCCCCTTCGATAATTACTGCCGACACAGCTCCCAGGAATCCCCGAGATGCCTGCCACACCCTTCTCCCCCCCCCAGTTGGAGGCTGCAAGGCACTGACGAGAAACGAAATCCTACACAATAAACCTGCGAGGTACACAGGGGATTTCCCGATTTCTCTCTCAAGAAACTGCTGACAGCTAACTTGGATATAGCAGGAGACAGGTTAAATTCAGTCGCAGTAAAGGAAGGGCATCAGTTGTGGTCAGTTGTTCGGGAGCAGTTGTTCGGCATCAGCTGTTGATAGGTAGTTGTTCAGCCGAGCCAGGAAGGCGGTGTTCGGCAGTCGCGATGCGAGGTGAAGAAAGCCGTTAGTGCGAGAGGCTGTTGTATCACCAGGCCGGAGTTCGGATCCTGGCCGAGTCAATTATCGAGACGGAAGTTGTTTGTTGGTACAGCCCCGCCGAAAGTGGAGGCGAATTAGACACGGGAGTAATCAATCGTGTGACGGGAACAGTGCCGAGAATATGAGTAAATTCCTGGAAACGAGTGGCAGCCCCATACCGAGAGGCGCCAATCCCCGAGAAGGAGTAGTCATGCGCCGTATGGCTACGAGGCAAGCAGACAGTCAGTCAGTAAGTCAGTGTAACGTTACCGAGGAGAGAACCCAGGAACAGCCGAAACTTCATGTGTAAATTCTCGAGACANGTCAGTAAGTCAGTGTAACGTTACCGAGGAGAGAACCCAGGAACAGCCGAAACTTCATGTGTAAATTCTCGAGACATACCCAGTAGAAGTGCCGAGAACTTAACTCAAGTAAAGGCTTTTGCATCACCGTCAAAGGCTCCACTGCAAGTCAGAAACGCGAGCCGCAGCGGAGGAGATGCGCTCTCCTACGAGTAACGCCAGCTGAGGTCGCCAAATTAGCACAAGCCCCGGGGAAACCCATCCCGGACTTCCGAGAGAGTCAGTCAAAGCCGCAGGAAGAAGCCAACTTAGTACAGCACGCCAACGAGAGCGAGTCCGAGGGCCTGACAATGGGCCACCCAACTCACCATGCCTCAACTGACAACGAAGACAACTCACCAAAATCTGGAGTCACAGATAAGTAGAGAAATGTCTCCCTTCAACAACCTTCCCCGACGCATAGTATTCAGCCCACCAGCCCTTCAGGCCTACGACTAGTAGGGGGCTCAATATCCGCAGTGTGTGTAAATACATATGTGACCTTCAGACCAATAAAATACTGGTGTGTTAAATAACTGATAATACGAGTATTTGCTTACCCCTAACGCAACAACCACGGGTGCCCTTAGTCTGCACCAAAGTAATTTAACTATATAAACTACTAGCCACCAACCTGTATAACTCAGGTGGCCTAGTAGCGTCATATTAAAAAAAATATCTGGTCTTTATTACATTAGACCTTATGTAAACAATAAACTATGTTCTTCGCAGTAATGTGATATTTTAATAAATATGCCCGTATGTGATTTACTTATTCTGTCGTAAAATTGGATTAAGCAAAAAGGTTGGATTTATAGTTATTTTATTCAAATGTGGCAACAAAATTAAAGAAAGAAAAGGAAAATCAGTTATTTTTATTTTGCCTTTAAATCGGAAACTTATTATTATTTTTTTTAAATAAGCGTGTTTCCGAAAGCTTAATGCGATACAATTGTATTGTGACTGAATATGCTATTAGACATTATTTGAGGGTGCACATAATCGTTACAAAATCCAGTTAATACTTCATATTTTTATATGAGAAAGTAATTCTACATTTAGAAACAAACACGAACTTTTAAACAAACAACAGGATATATAAATTTACCACCAGGGACCTGTTCCATATAATTACAAATCAACAAGTTAAATGTTACGAGTTACAAGTATAATATTTACAAGTCAACTTTATAAGTGTTTCTGAAAGAAAAACTTTCAACTTGTAATAATCGTTTGTGTTATAGTCAAGTTTACAAGTCGAATTTGAATGTTATTTATTTAGATAAACTCCACTCCTATAGTTCATGTTTTGTTATAATTCGTGGAGTGTCGATCTGTGTTCGTCGGAGTGAGTGAGTGAGTGAGAGGGTAAAGAGATCTGGGCGGCTCTTAACATCGCAGTCTTGAGAGCCAATGAGCGTGAAATGAGGTGAGTATGGAGCAGCGCCGGAATGAAAGGGCGGAGGAAATGGGAGATCCCAGAGAAACCCCGCCTTTCAGCGCCATCGTTCGGCACACATGTGAAAATCCGGGATGCCGGGAATCGAACCCGTTCCGCCTTGGGAGGCGCGTAGTCTANGCATCGTTCGGCACACATGTGAAAATCCGGGATGTCGGGAATCGAACCCGTTCCGCCTTGGGAGGCGCGTAGTCTAACCATTTCACCACCGCGGCCCCTGTGTTCGTCGGAGAGTGTTGCCCGAGTCACTGGCCATGGGAACTGTTCGTCTAAATGAGAATTGTCGATCGAATTCTAGAAGAGGTAATCCTGTGTTGTTGGGAGGTTTAAANTGGGAACTGTTCGTCTAAATGAGAATTGTCGATCGAATTCTAGAAGAGGTAATCCTGTGTTGTTGGGAGGTTTAAACGTCTGTATTTAATTTCTTTGGGTCCCCGGTTCGAACCCCGGTTGCGACATTGAGGACCGACGTTTACGTAGCTGATGTGGCGGACACTGCCGTGGGAGAGAACACTTTATAATGCAGAGGTGGGACATCCGCTTAGCCCTTTCATACCTACTTTCATTTACGGTTTCAGGTGTTGCAAACAAAAAGAAGTTATGACGCGTGGTGTACTTATGTCGACACAACACATGTTTCATTGTCACAGCCAATGCGCTGTAGGTAGTATGTTCGGCTACAGTAATATGAACCAGTTATGACCTAGACCAGTAAGACGGTTTGTAAATCAATTACTCACAGGTAAGATCATTGGTCAGTGAGCCTCGCAGTGTGCAGGACAGACAATAAATTAGCTGCACTTGTGTAATGTAGACAATGGTGTACAGTGGGTCAGATTGAGTTAAGGCTGTTCAAGTAGTTAGACATTTCTTTCTGTGTTTTTAATATATTTCACGGTTTCGCGATACAGTTTATAAAACAATTTGATAAAAAATAACATTTCAGTTTTAAAATAAATTTTAATTATTTTTGAATTTAATTAAAAGCATTTTAACCTTAACGTATGGCCAAAAAAATTTCAAAAATTTATACGACCACAATGTTTGATTTCAGGTGAAGTGTTTATTGGAGTCTTGGGAATGTCATGAAAAAAATTTCTTGAATGTCGAGCATTTTGTTCACCGTTAATTAAGGTTTAATTTCTGACTATTTGGATCTAAATATTATCGTAAAACTTAAAATAAAATTATGGTTGAATCACTTACAAATTTTTCATGACATTTCTTCACATTATTCTAATTATAACAAAAATTAATTTGAACTGTGACAAAACATGTTAATTATTCAGAATTTTGAAATTTGTATGGCAAAACATACGAATTAGAAATTCCCATAACTTCCATAATTCGTTATGTCAATTAATTTTTATTATACTTTCTTCTGACTGCTATTTGATGTTATACCACAGAATTACAAAACACCCATAACATATAGAAAGTAGTTTTTGGCACTTGAACTGCCTTAAAACCGATTGAGGTCGACGAAACGTCGGCTAAATGACGTCATCAGCCAGCAGCACACACTGTGGGCTGCGTGTAGATAATGTCTAATATTAACCAGTAAGTACTGTAGACTTCACACTTGTTGTTTCTATAGAGCTACATAAACANGTGTAGATAATGTCTAATATTAACCAGTAAGTACTGTAGACTTCACACTTGTTGTTTCTATAGAGCTACATAAACACTTTTGTAACTTTATAAAACTATGTATTTTAATGATACATTACTTCTGCTGTAGAGAAACAAGAAAATATTTGCCAACTAGTTCACAAAAAAGAAAAAAAAATTAAGCTTACAGTATTTTTTACTGCATGTCGGAGCGCCTGGTGGCTTACTCGGCAGCCGCGCGACAGCTTAGCCAATAGGAAGCCTTATCGCAGCACGTAGTGACCAGTCAGANCTGGTGGCTTACTCGGCAGCCGCGCGACAGCTTAGCCAATAGGAAGCCTTATCGCAGCACGTAGTGACCAGTCAGACGTATGGTCCGTTCCCAGAGACTCGCACAGCCAATCAGGGAATGGGTACGCCCACATCTAAGGAACCACCACGATATCTCGGCTCTGCTTTTAAATCAGCATTTTAAAAAAATGTTTCTCCNCACACCTAGCTTTGCCCGCAGCTCCGCTCGCGTGGAATACACAATTATTGTTTAGGCTTTTTTAAATAAAGGTGAATTTTGCTTACTGTTAATTCTTTACTACATAATATTGTTCAATCTTTAACGGTTTCGACAGCGTATTGAAAGAGAGCGCGCTGGCTGCAAACTTTTTTTTCTTACTTGATTCGATATTATCGTCACTGCTTATTCCTTATATTACTTTACGTAACAAAATATATACGTACCTGGCCAGAGAACATAGATATGAATAAAATAAATTTAAAAAACACGTGAATCAGATAAGTGGTTCTCGAGTGGTAAGCCCACTAACAGTCAGACAGACAGACGTTGAGTTTTATAATATTTACAGATTCACGGTAAAGTAAACCGTTTTTAAATCAACATTAAAAAAAAAATATTTCTCGTCCCGCAACTGCATGCATTTGAAAGTAAATACAGGCTGACATGTGTAGAGTAAATTGGCAGAAGTTAGTTTTCCAAGTGTTTGGAAAATGTTTTGGTAAAGGCCGCATTACACGGAGCAATTTACAGCGCTGCTATCGGTGGTTTACTATATTGGCTACCGAATTGAGGCACCTAAATATTTTCCACTTCGTTTACGAACAAATAAAAAAAACTATTCCATAGGCCTGTGGAAATAGAGAACCATATTAATAACGTTTTAAGTGGCGGAAAAGTCTTAATATTTGTTCTTGACGGCAAAAGTTGGAGACCGTCTTGGATTTATATATTTTTCTAATATTAATTAATGTTTGAGATTTTTTTTGACATGTGTTTGTATATGACATAAAAAATTACAATAATTATATTTTAAGGAGTACCGATTGTTCGACTTCGTGTAGTACTATCGCATATGTTGTATTATCAAATGGTAATGAAAATTAATTCCTATTTATTCCATACGGNCGACTTCGTGTAGTACTATCGCATATGTTGTATTATCAAATGGTAATGAAAATTAATTCCTATTTATTCCATACGGTAAACAAATTAATTACTCAATCGTTATAGCAGTTATTCAACCATCTAAGTTATATACTATGTCTTGTGAAAGAAGAAATTCTATTAATGAATGGCGAATACTGTTTANGTTATTCAACCATCTAAGTTATATACTATGTCTTGTGAAAGAAGAAATTCTATTAATGAATGGCGAATACTGTTTAAAGATAAAAAATTGGTAACTCTAGGATGATTTCTCTCTCTCGTCCTTAACGATCCAGTGGGTACATAGCATATTACAAGCTAAGAAAAAGCGTTTGCATATTGTTAACATTACAACTTAATTACATATGATCAGCAATGACAGGTCTGTGGGCATTATTTNAAAAAGCGTTTGCATATTGTTAACATTACAACTTAATTACATATGATCAGCAATGACAGGTCTGTGGGCATTATTTCACATTCAAATACAGTCACTGAAAGGTCCTGAATAGTCCAACTAAGTAATAACAATTTTGTTATAGTATTAATTAAAAGTTTACTTACACAAATCGATATGATTTTTTCGTTTTATTTGCGAACGATTGAAATAAAACTAGTATACGGGTCTATTAAAATATTATAAACATTTCAATAACAGTTGAGGAAGTGAAAAAGTGTGATTATGGAACAGTGAGCGACTGCTTTAAGAGGAGTTTGGCTGGATACTCACACGACTGGAAGACAGTGCAGAAGGTAGGCGTTGCCATTAGCAACAGGGACAGAAGGTGGTTCATGTCGACTGTCTGTGGAGAAGAAGCACTTGTGAAACCGCCGCGAAGATACGCTTCAACCATAGCATGGGCGAGCTTATATTTCCACTCACATGGTGAGAAATGAGGCCAACCTGCGATAATACTCGTAACTGTGAACCATTAATATATATATTAATTTGCGCCGTTGTATACAGTGACAATATGTCAACTCTATGAATGGTTAAAACAGTTTTTTTTTGTGATAGTAAGTAACTTTATAAATGGTTGCAAAGTGTTTCGTCTGCGATACGGGAACCAACCAATAATTCATTTCGCCGTATATCGCGAGGTCAATGCACTCTTTTGTGTCGCCCACTTCAAGGGCCGCGTCTTGTACCTAAGAATACTCAAGAACAGCCGGTTGTATGGCGAAGTCCATTCTCACTGGACAGCAATATGGCGTCCCTGGCCAGCAAGAACTCGGAACGCCATTCGCCAAACAACGCAAGGTAACCTACTCGCTATTCGGCAGCCCAGCCAATAGTGAACCTTTCTCAGCACGCGCCAGCCAATACGACAGAAGGACAATTCTCAAAACCTCGCGCAGCCAATCAGAGAATGGGTACGCCCACATCTAAGTAACCACCACGCATTTTATTTTCTGTGTATTTATCTACTCTGTGGCTACACTGTACTCGAGTAGTTGTGCTGTGTTGCCGCTACCTGAACCCGGCGCCACATACCACTGGTACCAACGCTGTTTGTGGCTCCATTGTCGTGTTACTGGTCGTAGAAGACATGTCTGGAGACTCTCCTCTGTAACAATGTTAGCGAGTTGGTGCCCTTATGACGGTGTTAGTTCGTCAGGAAGCTGCAAGAGGGCTGCACCATGTTACTGCTGTCAGCATTTCTGGTGCAGGGATAACACCACAGAGATATGAACGTCATTCTCCCATTTAAAGAAACAGTTGTAATTCCCCCTCCCTATGCTTGCCATGCCAAACAGCACTACTTCGGTAGCAGCGCTCTGTGTTTGGGTTCATGAACCAAATGGGTCAACAAGGGCGTCAACCTTTCAAGCAAGTGTCTAGGCTGTCTTCTACGGCGGTATTCATGTTATTTCTCCTAGACAAGCTTAGTGCGTGTCCTGTTTACTCAGAATTTTAAGCGGTGACTATAAGGTGTTAACTCCTGATCTACAATTGACTTAATAAAACCGGTACTGGGGTGGTTACACGTAGTTATTTAGACTCTAACAAGACCACAAGTTTGCAATAATTGTAAGGTTGATTGATAATCATGAAACCGCTCATACACTGTAAAAAAACTTCGTAATTTTTACTGAAGAATTGTTAATTACTTTTGAAATGCTTGTAACAGTACAAAGATTTCTCTTGTAAAACTACTCGTTTGTAAAACTACAAGAGCAGTGTCTGTAATAAACCTCAAGAAATACGTGTACTATACTCACCCGTATCCACGAGCTTCAGCAAAATGGCGGACACTCAACAACGTAAAACGTAAATAGATGTTCGTGCAAAAATATGGGTGTGTAAGCATAGTTGCGTATAAAAATAAATGTATATATATATTAGAAATGCATTGCAAGTTAGAATAACGTAAAACAATTTAAACAACTCAAATACTCATAATAAAACGACAGTTTCAATAAAACGTGACTTTAGTTCATTAACTGTTAATGTTTCCTAGTTACAAATGACTCTTGAAAATAATATAAATATATTATTTTTAATGAAGTAACTTCCTTGATATTTTGTAAGGACTTGCTAGTATATGAAAAAAAAGGGGTATTTTTTNTATTATTTTTAATGAAGTAACTTCCTTGATATTTTGTAAGGACTTGCTAGTATATGAAAAAAAAGGGGTATTTTTTAAAATTATATTTTGAAATATTTTTTTAGTTATTCTCTGTTATTAATTCATTACATTTTTTTTAGAAGAAAAAAATAATTTTATGTACACTTCTCAATAATATACGTTGTAATACAATTTGTAACATNGACATTTTTTTTAGAAGAAAAAAATAATTTTATGTACACTTCTCAATAATATACGTTGTAATACAATTTGTAACATCACAAACATATGTTTCGCAGATTTTACACGTAAATTATTTGTAGTTTTACATACGATCTTCTTGGCAACTGGGTTTCCAAGGATTTTTCTTGTAAAAGGATAAACATTTTTTATATTGTATACTGCCGACTAACATATAACTGAAATAGTGGCAACGGCTCCAATATAAATCACTAATAGCTCACCGGTTATTAGGTGACTGAAGTAAAAATAAAATGTTATTATGATGCAGCATATTTGAAAATGTTTTGAGCTCCCCATGCCAAAAACTTGCATCTATGGCAGCATTTAGCTAATTGAAGTAAATCCTTTTCAGTCTTGCATATAACTTCAATATTTACTTAACATGGACCTTCCTTAGTCTAAAATGTAATCAGAAAGTGAACATTTTTTTATGCGTTTTACAAACACGTTTTCAGTATATCACACGTGAGTTTATACTATTTTCCATCGCCGTCACGAAATGGCATGGCTTGGATCTGCTGCAAAAAGAGGTATTGATTTGCTCGACTGCAGGCAGCTGTGTGTTAAACTTTAGGCATAAAGACTACGTGTATTGACACACAGCGTTACGATACCCGCTCCTTCTAATAACGTGCAAGAGACGCATGTAGGTACACTATCAACAATTATTCGCAAATTTACCATACCAGTGTAGATGGGAGGTGTGAAAAAAAGCGAATGACAAATTATTTTCCCATGCATACATGGTCGCGCTCATGTAACAGTCAAATGAGGAGGTAAGTTCTCAACTCCGTGTTGTAGCGACACTAAATATTCAAATATTTTCTGCAAGATATGTGGTATTATTTCCATACNAAGTTCTCAACTCCGTGTTGTAGCGACACTAAATATTCGGATATTTTCTGCAAGATATGTGGTATTATTTCCATACAATATATAGGTTAAAACTTCCATTACAGTTTAGGAAATTTACCAGAAAAAAATGCGACAGTATAGGTAGGTATGGTTTAAGGCGACTCCCTACGAGAAGTTTTGAACGCCACAAGGTAACTTCCGGCCTTAATGACAGCAATATTTTCGGAAGAGACTCAACATTGTCNAGTTTTGAACGCCACAAGGTAACTTCCGGCCTTAATGACAGCAATATTTTCGGAAGAGACTCAACATTGTCACTATCGTTTAGAAAAACGTATTGACAGAAGGAAAAAAAACACCGTAAGAAAGAGATAATTACAAAGATTTTTGCTGATTTTAATACTATTTAACGACCTCATTTATGTTTCAATAACTGAATTTATAAATAGTCAACAAAATATCGACTTTTATTTCTGCCCTAAACATAGATTCACATTGAAATATTCATTGCCAGCGATGTCATTATGGACGAAGTAAGTTGCTAAGGGATGTAGGNCTCAACATTGTCACTATAGTTTAGAAAAACGTATTGACAGAAGGAAAAAAAACACCGTAAGAAAGAGATAATTACAAAGATTTTTGCTGATTTTAATACTCTTTAACGACCTCATTTATGTTTCAATAACTGAATTTATAAATAGTCAACAAAATATCGACTTTTATTTCTGCCCTAAACATAGATTCACATTGAAATATTCATTGCCAGCGATGTCATTATGGACGAAGTAAGTTGCTAAGGGATGTAGGTGGAAGGAAGGGTAGGCCATGTGATGTAGAAGGAACCGGCGTAGCATTATCCTGGAGTGATCTCGGAGAACCACGGCTAACGTGAATCAGTGACGTGAATCTACACCGCGGTCCGGTTCGCAGGCGGGACACGCCAGCTCATCGCCGTTACTCGGTCCCAATAAAGGCATTACAGATCAGATCAATCATCCGTCACGATGAGCCCACACGATGTGTGGCTTCGCGCGAGAATGGTGATATAAAGAAGTGAAGGGGGTAGGGGGAGGTGGTTCTTAAAGCCGCTTTCCCGGGACACGAGGCGTTATCTGCAGCAGCTCATCTGCCGGCAAGATCGATGTGAATTTAACACCCTTAATACGCTCGTTATCGTAGTCATTGCACCACAGATTGATACGATGCGGCGAGGAATCGAAGGCGCGCTCACGGACAGATTAGCCGAGTCCGCGGACGCCCGACGTTTTATGGCCAGCTCGCGATCGTTTTTTTTTTAAGAGGCCTCGAGCCTTGTTATCGCAGTTATTAAAGCGCCTCTGAGAGTTTTATCCGGCAGCTCTGTGAGTTTTGTCAACGCCTGGTAAACATCCCGAGGCGATGCTTTGTTGCCTTATCTCGCTGTTTTTCTGGCGTAAAAATTTGTTCCGGTGGTGGTCCTTGAAGCGCTAAGTTGTTAGGCATGTCGTAGTAACTGGCGTGCAAATGTGCATTCTTTTAAATACAATGGCGCGATAAAATAAAGGACGAAGTAGACAGATCAACATAACAGCGGAACGAACGGGCAATACCCGGCAAGAAGATCGTCTAGGGTCCATTACGGCAGGGCATGCGCGTATATAGTCCATCTATGGCTACTTATAACTTTCCTGAAACTCTCCTATAGCTGTACTTTCGAGATATTCCTACGCCTCGTGTACACAAAGCTTAACTAAGTCTAGAACTTTGCACCATAGGGACAACGCGCCGTTTTCGTGCGCACTCACTTTAGTAATATTTCGCACAAGAACTATTTCTTATTAGGCGTTATCAACACAGCTACTGTCTATTGTGTTTATTCAACTTACTTATACATGAAATATTATAATTTATAGTTCAGTCTTACCAAAAGTATAGTACTTACACGTTAATGGAAGAATGAAACGCTTGTGATATATTTAGGAGACACCCGGACACGTCATACATGGGGTAATTTTTCTAAGGTTTGATTACAAAAGTGTGAAGATGCTGCGAATAGATTGTACGCATCATGACGTAGTGTGGGCTTGTGATAAGGTAAGACAGCAGGGGCGCTGTGAACGCTCAGTACTGCAGTGGAAGTTATTGCACAGCGCACGTGAAGTGGAGTTGCTGTCTGATGTCTGATACGGCCAGCAGACAGTCCCGTACACAACATATGGACCACTTTACCTGACGATCAATCATCGCGAAGTTGGAGGAAGGTCGAAGTGCGCACTGTAGAAATAAAAACATTTCCTTAATTCTACTGAAAAATGCTGGATGGTAAAAATTTATCTGGAAGTGAACAAAAACTGTCCGCAAAATTACGGCCACATTAGTTTTCAAAAATGGAATTTTCGTAAATTTCACAGGCATTTCCCCGAATTCACGGACCATTTTTTTTTATTTTTTAGTTAATTTTCTAATTACAAAAATTACGGAGAAAATATTAATTTTCGCTATGTGGCTTTTTAATGCGTATAAAAAATATTTTAAAATTGTTGTAATGTTTTATAACTGAGCGAGGTTTGAACCCGAGTCTATAAGTTGGATGCCAGAGATACCAACCATTCACCTAAAAACCTTCACATTAAATCGTGAGGTTTAAAGTTTAGTATTGCAAAAACAGTCACATAAGCCACTTTTCCAGTTTATATTAAAGTTAGTGTATTCTAAGTGTTGCTACATGTTACAGCAGCCTGATGCTACTTTTTGATGTTTGAAAGAACAGACCTTAGTAGCGTCGATAACCTAACTACCGCAGAAACTATAATTTTTTGGTTACAATGGCGAAGGAATCGTCGTGAATGCTCGGCATTGTCCGTCCCCTAAACTAGAAGTTCCTTCACACTTTTTCAATCAAACTTTTCGAAATCACTCCATGTATGATGAGTTTCGCTCTTTCCTAAATATCTCGTGTAGCACAAGTGTTTCATACTCCTGTTGATATAAAAAGTACCTAATTTTTGGTTAAATCTGAAATTCTACTTATATCCTGTCTATCAATTATGATACTTAATTTATAATTAGTATGAATAAACACAGTCTGAAAATGGGTGCGTTGGCAATATCTAGCAAGATATAGTTCCTATGTAAAACGTTATTACACCGAGTGCGCACAAAATGCGGTGCGTTGTCCTTTGGTGTAATTTTCTGTACTTGGTTAAGGTTTGTTTTCATGGGGCGGAGGAATATCCTGGAAGTAGAACTTCAGCAGGGCTTCAGGAAAGTTGGAAGCAACCGCGAATGGAATACATAGGAAATACGGAGACTTTCCGTATTTTGTATTT
This sequence comes from Clitarchus hookeri, assembly GCA_002778355.1. Lineage (NCBI taxonomy): Eukaryota > Metazoa > Arthropoda > Insecta > Phasmatodea > Phasmatidae > Clitarchus > Clitarchus hookeri. Next base: position 133,126 of record NQII01002105.1, on the reverse strand, counting down.
GCGGAGCTCAGATCCGTTTTCTTCATTTTGGATTGGTTTTCCGTAAATTTAAAGCACATTTCCGTAAAAGGGTTTCTTCGCGTCGTGAACTAGAGTACCCATAGGTAGAGACCTGAAAAATTTCCTGATTCATTTCGGGACAAGCTAGAATTCGAAACACGTGTGTTTACAAAAATTCAACCAATGGGTCCACGCGGTGTTTGACACCTCCTGGAGAAGACTGGCCTAATCGTCGCCTTCTACTGTGACAGCAGACAACCAGTGTGCGATTGATATCGGTGTATTTGTACATAAGACTGGAGAGTCTAGCCTGCAGATCTTTGAAATCGCTCATTTTTCTGGCCTCTACCCATAAGTACTCCGGTAATACATAAGTACTACAACACAAGAATGGCACATCAATGGAAGGTGAGATCTAGATTCATGTGTAGAGTAGTGTTTTTTACTACTGACAGAATAAATAATGGACGTGCTTCTGTTTTACTTTTGCCAGGAACGACAGAGCGGGAGAGGAAATCCAACATGGTCGACGTTGGTAAGGTATGAGAGAGCAGGAGGTTCCCTAGTGAAGTCATGCAAGATGGCCTCCAGTTTGTTCCCTCGTCCCCACCAGGACGGAAGGTGGCGTGGTATTCCACTTTCCCTACTACTGACGACTTGTATAGGTTGCGAAAGTATGTGAGTTATGATGTACTTGTGCCCCTATTTCATGGTCGACGTTGGTAAGGTATGAGAGAGCAGGAGGTTCCCTAGTGAAGTCATGCAAGATGGCCTCCAGTTTGTTCCCTCGTCCCCACCAGGACGCAAGGTGGCGTGGTATTCCACTTTCCCTACTACTGACGACTTGTATAGGTCGCGAAAGTATGTGAGTTATGATGTACTTGTGCCCCTATTTCTCTGCAGATTATCAGCTTTCACTACCGGCCACTGAAGCGTAGTTTCGCTACAGTTTCAGAAGTGCTGCCTCACCTCCGACGTTCAAAGTGATACACATTCTGTGTGTGTTGCTGCTGACAGCTCCAGTATTCTGCACTGTCTTCCAGCCGTGTGAGTATTTAATCATGCCGCAGGCTATAAAGTGCATAGAGGCGGAATATGGGAGTACCTATTCTCTGATTGGCTGCGCTAGACTCCGGGAACGAGCCTTGTCTCTTATTGGCTTCTATATTTTGCGAAGGGTTCCCCATGGAGCTGTACGTTAAAAATGATTTGGTACTTTTATCAAGTTATCATTGATATCATGCCAGTCCTCGAAATCTATAAAAAAACGTTTTGGGCATTGCACTACTCAAGGACCGACTATATAGGGTGTTTCTAAACTATTGTAACAAACTTCGGGAGGCGATTACTGGGATCGAAACAAACAAAAAAAGTCTTACTTATATATGACCGAACAGGCGTTTTTTACTGAGTTACAGGCGTTTCACACTGTGGTAGCATGTATCACTACCGCCACTTGCTGTGTTGTTACGTTTGGTTTGGAGACGAATGTAACCACCCCACGAATGCATTACGACACAAGACTTGACGTAGTTTTTTAAATTGTTCGTCGAGGGCATAATTCGTTTCCCGTACACGCACACTAAGAAATTATTCACAAATTTACCACATCGGTGTACACATATAGTAAGAAACCGTGAATGGTAAGGCATCGTTCCTACGTTTGCTCAGGAAACAGTCAGATGCGTAGGGAATTTGCCAACTTTGTATAGCAGCGAGCTTAAACATTCCTGTATCTGCAGTTTGATGTGTGGTATTATTTCTATACTGTGTATAGGTTAAGAACTTCCAATACAGTTGAGGAAGTTTACTAGAGGATTAGTTTACAGTGCAGGTGACGCTTGTGTACATTCACGTTATCAACACTTCGTGCGCAGTACAGGAGTGAGGAGTGGATGGAGCGACAGAGGCGCGGCCACGCATGCGCAGGGCGGACACTTGGAGCATCGCCTGTGAGGTGGCCAATGTACGTCCCGTATCTCAAAAACAACGCGGCGTTGTAGCACACGTGTTCGTAAGGAACAGTTTTGCTTGTTTTGATCCCAGGAATCACCTCCAGATGTATGTTACAATGGTTTGGATGCAACCTGTACAGCTCTAACTCGATATGAAGGGATAGTCAGGTTCTTATTATTTTATATCTGTCGTGTTTTTTTTGGTTGTATTTGGAGGTTACGGGGCACCTGCGCCGGTGTTCATGCAGGCCGGAAACTGCGTGGAAACACACATCGTTGCCAAACAATTGGCAACGATGTGCCACACTGTATCTTCTTCCGATAAGGTGAGCCCGTAAAGCTGGATTCACATGGTCACAGACAACGTCGATCAGACAGAACAGATTGTACTAACAGCCAATCAGGGCATTTCTCACCACTTCGCCGTTATCCGAGTTGTCTGCGCTCAAAAGGTTGGGCTGAGCTCAACTTGGTACACAGAAAAGGCCGATATATTACCCACAATTCAGTGCGTGGACACCAAGGCGAGCAGAATGGCTGCCGTTGAAGACTTTTTGCTGTTACGATCAATTTCGTGTACGTAAGACGTCTGTAAGAACATGTAATTTTTAAAGTAGTTTTTTGTTAAGTAAATAAAATACTTTACATGCATATATTAATTGTTCAACGGAAAACAAAAATGCATTTATAATTTACAGCTAAAATCTTTTAAATAAATGTAAGCTATATTTTAATAACTAGGTGAAATAACAGATAAAAACATTGTAAACTTCTACACGTCGCGGATGTTCTTACGTAACACGTAAACGATGCTCACGAAACATGTCGTAAAGAATACTTGTGCAGATGCAATGCCACGTATTTACATATCACTAAGTTACATGAATCAGTAAAGAAATGAACAATAACTTGTTTTTTTTTTTGCGTTATAGCTTTCCCATAATGCAATTATATTATAGTTATAGGTAATGTCTCCCTTCTGATACGCACACGTTTATTACGTACACGTTTTTCATCCCAAAAAAAAAAAAAGACAATCTTTGTGTTGTGCATCGATACTTATACACAGTTATTTAATCCTTACATTACCACATTCATTTTAATTTGCTGGTGTTACAAATTCAGACATTTTTTGATGCGTGTCGTACTTACGCTGGCAAAGAACTAGTTTCGCTATTACAACCAATAAGCTATAATCTTTGTGATCAGTGATAAGAACCAATCATAATGTAATACAGCAGTAGCACGGTTTAGGAATCAGTTACCATAATGAAGATCACTGGACACTGAGCCTCGCAGAGTACAGCACCGGTCAAACATTAGCTCCTGTGCAACATGTAGACGATTGTCTAAAATGGACAAGGAAGGGATAAAAGAAAATAAAACATTCACAGGGAAGCTATGGAAAATAAACTAAGTCCCTTGCAGTTGATGACAAAACCAAATGAAACTTGGAATTATGGGTACGTGGATAACACAACCACCAAAACACTCTCGGTCTCGATCTATCTGGTAGACGTGATCTGCAAGCATAGTGCTCAAAACATCACACCGTACTCTGAGATAAAGGTTTGTTGCAGCCAACAAAATATTTGTTGGTATAGGGGCAAAAGTATATTTAGTTGCCCCAACAAAATATTTCGTTGCGTAAACAAAAAATTGAGAAGCGATAAAATTAATTTTATTCACCAAGCAAGATACAAGCTTGAATCAACCAAACTTATGTGTTGGGCCAAAAGAAAATAGACCGTGAACTAAATACCTAAGTGAATCGACTGTATAAACACTGAGGCGACAAAAGTCATGGGATACCTCCTAATATCGTGTCGGACCTCCTTTTGCCCGATGACGTGCAGCAACTCGACGTTGCATGGACTCAACAAGTCGTTGGAAATCCCCGGCAGAAATATTGAGCCATGCTGCATCTATGCTTGCTTGGCCTTGATTTTTTCTGGAAGATCAATATAAGAGCTGCCCTTAAGTGGAACATATTTATTTATTCGCACCTCTAGTTTGAATATCCTATTGAACACCCACTGAGAGCCCTTTACTTCAAATGCACCCATCTCAGCTATGATTTTCAATATGCTATCGGTAAAATATTTTTCTAGATTAGTTGATTTAAGTATAATTTCGTTCTTGGTTTTAAAAGAGCTTTCTACATATTCGATATTGTCACCAGTTCCTCTTTTGTACTCAGCGAAAGGTTTCATGTTCACTTTGAGGTCCATTGATTTTAAATGTTTATTAATTATGCTGGTGACAGCTCCTTTTATATCGTTTAGAAAATGATTCGGGTCTTTGTATGCATTCAATTCTTTACAGCATAAGTCTTGATCCTACTTTTAAATGCTCTTTCAGTTTCTTCAACACTGAATCTGAGTGTGTATTTGTGTACTTTGCTCCTCAAGCGACTTTTTATGAGAGATGGTTTGTAATAGTGGTTACAAGCCCCACATTGAACTTGCGTATCTCTTGGTAACTTCTGTTTTGATATAAGCCTTTGCGGTATTTTAAAAATTTCCCATGCATTTGTAGGTTCTTGCACTGGTGCAAGACCTTTGTGCAATCTACTTCTCAAATGACTTTTTATTAGAGATGGTTTGTAATGGTGGTTACAAGTTTCACACTTGACAAATGGTTGTTGAGGATTCTTCTTATTTCTTTGCATAAAAACATCACGCTTAAATTTATATTCGCTCCAAACATTATCAGTTGCATTAGCCTTTTTCATTGCCATGGTCGTCTTCGTATAATTAGACATCAGTATATTTTCATCTGAATTCATATTCATTTATTATATTTATTTTTTAATTTTTTTATTGATTTCACGAACGCATTCTAAGTATACATTTTCATTCCTTTAAATAAAAAAAAGTATGGCTGGTAATTCTTAGAGAACCTTTTTCTAAACGCAAATGTTAACGCAACTTTTTTTTTGCACTGCACGTGCCCGTGCTCGTATCGGCATTCTCATAAGGTATGGTTATTTTTAACCAATTAGTATTTAAAAGCGGGTTGAAAATGTATGGTTATTTTAAAACTATTAGCATTTAAAAGTGGGCTGAAAATGTATGGTTATTTTTAACCTATTAGCATTTAAAACCGGGTTGAAAATGTATGGTTATTTTTAACCTATTAGCATTTAAAAGTGGGTTGAAAATGTATGGTTATTTTTAACCCATCAGCATTTAAAAGCGGGTTGAAAATGTATGGTTATCTTTAACCCATTAGAATTTAAAAGCGGGTTGAAAATGTATGGTTATTTTTAACCTATTAGCATTTAAAAGCGGGTTGAAAATGTATGGTTATTTTTAACCTATTAGCATTTAAAAGTGGGTTGAAAATGTATGGTTATTTTTAACCCATCAGCATTTAAAAGCGGGTTGAAAATGTATGGTTATCTTTAACCCATTAGAATTTAAAAGCGGGTTGAAAATGTATGGTTATTTTTAACCTATTAGCATTTAAAAGCGGGTTGAAAATGTATGGTTATTTTTAACCCATTAGCATTTAAAAGCGGGTTGCACCCAAATCGGCATTTTATAACTACTCACAACAGATGTCGCTATATAAGCTGTGGTCCGTGTCACAGAGGCATCGTTCCTGCCTGCAGCTCCGGAAGAAGTGTCAGTCAAGATGTACCCACTCCTCGCTCTGTTCCTCTTGGCGGCTCCCGCCTTCTGTACCAACGTCAGACCATGTGAGTAGCTCACAGCTCTCTAGTAAATTATTACTCTATAATTTAACATTTCTCTTTTGGAAACGATATTACTAGAGAGTACTTACCAACAGGCAAAATTCATATTTTCTTGCCATAGGGAAGTTATTAAGGAAAAACACAAATAATATGGCGAATTAATTAATTTTCCCTATCGCTCTTTTGTTCCTCGGCAGTGACTTTTCCAAAATGAGTTTTATCATTTTATTCCAAGGAAATTCTTATTTATTTCGTTAATTTATGACCTACCAATTGTTCACTTGTTAAGTAAAGCGTTAACTGTATTTGTGTGCATAAAACAAAATTAATGTTAAGATCATACAGGTCTCTTTCAATAAAGAATTATAAGGGCATTGCGTAGGTCGTAGAAAATAATGGCATACTTAAAACATAGAAAATGCGAGTTTGAGTATTGCTGGTTTAATTAGATAAGTGGCATTGTTTTGAGGAAATAGCTCTGTCTATGTTGTCCAAATTTTTAGTGTGTTAATTGATAAATCGTCACATGTTTTTCTTTTAGATTTTTTAGAAAGTAACTTTATCGAAAAAAAATGTATTTATCAAAGTACTACAAAACTTAATAACTGTCAAGTTGAAGTATGTCTCTCAGCAAGCTCACGCAATCTGTTCCTAATTCTTACTGTTTATTTCTTCTGTGTTTAAATCCTACTATCTTGCTCGACGTTGCAAGTTTATATTGAAATCGCGGATTATTCAGAAGTGCGTGTTGGAGCACATTTGATATCAAAACATTTCTAAGAATACATTTGGAAAGAAGTTTATACAAGGAAGAAAGGATGAGAGTTTCTCAGCTCGTAGGTCGGATTCCGACCCACAAGGCATGATAATTTTTTCAGTGGTATAATAATTAGTAATTTGCTTCTGTACTGCGGGGGTGGGTGGGGCAACTCAACAGCCACTAACTGGTTGGCTCGCTAGTCAGCGTCCTAGCCAATAAGATTTGTACATTGCCGATGAACTTACTCTACGTCCCCTACCATTTATATAAACTATTTTACTACACTTGTGGACAGATAGCGCTTGACTGAAATACCTCAATAGTGTAGTCAAGCGCATCTGAGCAGCCCTTGTGTCACTAGTCCATATAGCGATATAGAATTAAGAGTATTGTTATTTTGTTGTGTTTGCAGGCCCTGGGTTCCCAGAATTTGAGTTCGTGCAGATTGCTGACTGCGTCGATGAATGCAGTGTCCCAGTCGGCACCAACGTGCTAACAGTTGTTGGATTCAAACCCGGTAAGTTACTACATGTACATAAATCCTTCCTTCAGGGGACTTATTTGAGCTAATATTATTCTGCTTCAGACACATTTTATACATTTTTAATCCACTATACAAGTATACAATGCATGTGCATAACGTAATTTACACGACAGGCAATATGTGCTTAACTGAATTTTTTTTGCCCATTTGATAATTTAGTGTAACTTTAATATTATATTCACATTTTCTCAAAATATTGTAATTTTACCACTATATTAGATAATATTAATTATTATAACATAAAAGTTACCGCGAACAACCCTTCTAAACCAACGCACTTTCTGTTGGAGGCAGTGATTCGCCCTTCTCTCATCTCATTTGTGTTGGTCCTGCCCTTTAACATGGAACGACATGTACACACGAAGCCTGTAATATGTATCAACAAAGTATAGGTAAAGATATTTAGGACAATGTTTTCATGCGATCCAAATACGGCACTGAGGAGGTTATGCTTTAGACCACAACATAACTTCGCTGACGGCTGAGAAGAAGGATGGCAACACGACACTGATGAAGAGTACAAGTGCCTGCGACTCCTTGGTCAAGGACGACGGGTGTCCTGTGTTCAAGGACACCATGCAGGTGTATCCTTTCCAAGTCAACGCAACTGAAGATGTGAGTACTCGCATTATGGTGTGTGGATATTATCAATAAGAATATTGCTTCTTACGTTCATCACCAACTTTCTTTTTACATTAAACATAAATATGTACGGATTTAATAATTGCAGTAATTTTCAAATATAGAAAGTTTAGTTCTATGAAGTTCTATCACCTGTGTACACATGCAGGATCATTTTATTAATCATTTCCCAGTTGTTTCCTACACTCCTCGCCTGTAGAGCATGATGTTTCTGTGTATTTAATTGATGCAGAAATATTCAGAGATTTCAATTGCAAAATCATTTATCATAAAGATAAACATACGAACATGTGTTAAACCTGTGATCTAAATTTTTACTTATAATAGAACTTGTTATGTAAATTCTCTTTAGTCAAACAAGCTTTGGAAAATTAAAGTTGTTTTTAATCTCTACAAATACAGTTTATGCAGCTCTGTTCTTTTAAAAAATGCACGTGTTGAAACAAAATTTAAATAATCTGCAGCGAATCATTGTAAATTATACGCCTTACAATATGGTTCAGTATAGATACTGTAATTCTAACGGTAATATTCAAACTATTAATGCAAAATGTTATTCTGTAATACACTATAAAAATGAATCTATTTCATTTAAACTGTCGTGTCTAATCAGTGTTGCTATAATAAATGTCAACTGAGAAATAGAAAACAAAATGTATACTTAATGAAACAACCTTTACTTGAATTTGTTTTTCAGCTTGTTGGTGTAGTTCACGGACTGTTCAAGCTCTACGACCAAGACTCCAAAGTCCTGGGATGTTACCAGCATGACGTCACCATCACTGAATAGTCACCGACTATAAGTGTCTCGTTCGGAAGAATGTGGATGTTTTAGAGCCCTTGTGAAGAGAAAAATAATGAAACATAATGCACAGTAAAACTGAAAAATAAAAAATTATTGCGAAGAAACTATGACTATTCTTCTTCCAAATATTAAGTGTATCTACATAAAATAACGCAAAAATTCTGATTTGCTAAATATTAAAGAAAAACGTATAAATTAACATACATCAAAGCAAATAGACGCATTCTTATCTTAAGACAAAATTATATGAATCGATCATATGAGAATTAACATATAACCGTAATTGTAAACTTTTCAGGAGACGCAAAAACCATTTTCCTGATAGTATTTCAGACTTGGTTGCTTTAAAAACGTTTCAGATATGTTTATTATGGTCTAGTTAATAATATATTGTTGTCTGAAATGAAAATAATGCTATGACCACTATTAAATTGACTTTTTTATTTGATGGACTTGTAGTTTTTTTAAAATGACTTGCATTTAAACACATAGGAAAATACCAACTAAATTGGTTTTATTGCAACAACAAACTTTAACCCTCTGAACATATTAATTTATGAAATAGACATGCATGTTACAGTTGGTCATATATATACACAGTTAAATTTATATATATATATATATATATATACACACACTGAGGCGACTAAAGTCACGGGATACCTCTTATATCGCGTCTGGCCTCCTTTTGCCCAAAGAAGTTCAGCAAGTCGACGTGGCATGGACTGAACAAGTCCCTGGCAGAAATATTGAGCCACGCTGCCTCTATAGACGTCCATAATTACGAAAGTGTTTCCGGTGCAGGAGTTTGTGCACGAACTGACCTCTCGATTATGTCCCATAAATGTTCGATGGTATTCATGTCTGGCAATCTTGGTGGCCAAATCTTTCGCTGGAATTGTCCAGAATGTTCGTCAAACCAATCGCGAACAGTCGTGGCCTAGCGTCATGGCGCATTGTTTCCCATAAAAATTCCATCGTTGTTTGGGTACATGAAGTCCATGAATGGCTGCAAGTGGTCTCCAAGTAGCTGAACATAACCCTTTCCAGACAAAGATCGGTTCAGTAGGACCAGAGGACCCAGTCCATTCCATGTAAAGACAACCCACACCATTATGGAGCCAACACCAGCTTGCACAGTTCCTTGTTGATAAATTGAGTCCACGGATTTGTGGTGTCTGTACCACACTCGAACCGTACCATCAGCTCTTACCAACTGAAATCGGGACTCATCTGCCCAAGTCACGGTTTTCCAGTCGTCTAGTGTCCAACCGATATGGTCACGAACCTAGGAGAGGCGCTGCAGGCGATGCCGTGCTGTTAGTAAAGGCACTCGAGTTGGTCTTCTGCTGGCATAGCCCAGTACAGCCAAAGTTCGCCGCACTGTCCTAACGAACACGTTCGTCGTAGGTCCCATATTCATTCCTGTGGTTATTTCACGCAGTGTTTCTTGTCTGTTAACACTGACCATTCTGCGCACATGTCGATGGTCTCGGTCACTAACTGCAGGCGGTCGGCCACTGTTGTCCATGGTGGGAGGTTATGCCTGAAATTAGGTATTCTCGGCACACTCTTGACAATGTGGATCTCGGAATGTTGAATTTCCGAAATGGAATGTGCCATGCGTCTAGCTCCAACTACCATTCCGTGTTCAAAGTCTATTAATTCCCGTCGTGCGGCCATAATCACATCAGAAACCTTTTCACATGAATCACTTGACTACAAATGAAAGCCCAACCAATGCACTGCCTATTTATCCATTTCGTACGCGATACTACTGCCATCTGTATATTTGCATATTGCTATCCCATGCATATTGTCATATATTATAAATGTGTACAATCTTCCGGTTCCGAGTACAGAAGTTTCTATTACACAGGGCACCATCTCCTTTTGCTGCTCTGAGGCCCCAGATATCGTCTTTACAGCACTGAGACACGATTAAATGCATGGAGAGGTTTTCGTCAGCCCATATTTATGCGTCTTCTAACCTAGTTGTTGCCACTTATGAAATGGTTTTCTTCATTGATGAAGTATGGAATGTCAATAAGTCCATGTTCTCGCCATGTGGAAACTAGTTCTGAATCACCGCAAAAGTTAAACTTGTTTCTACCTTAAAAGAATTTGTCTCCATTGTTTGCTGATCGACGATTTATGTTCTCAGCACCACATTATTAGTGCAGTTAGGTAAATCTCGCAAGATTCGTTATAAGTAAATGTTTCCGGTGCGATGTCAACGACAAAGCGGACTGGGTGGTTTTAAGATTGTGAGAAGACTGTAACTGGTAGGTGTACTCGGGTATTTGGCAATGTTAGTCATTTCGACCACTGAATGTCACATTCCAGAAATTTATTCTTACAAGAAGACGGGGTACCCACCCCACTTCTATTGGAACATTAATGTTTATCGCTACGTAAATGTATTGTTGCACTGCTATGACAAACGTGGAAAAGTGGTGCAAAGATTGTGCAGTAATCTCCCCTATAATATTACCTAAAATTGTCTTGCAATACCGGCATCCCATATAATTTCACAGAGCTGTGAAATCATTTCTGGTACCTCTACATTAATTAGCCAGTTAATTTTGCTGTGCTTCGGTAAATAAAAAGAAGATTACGAAAAAAAATTTCATTTTCGTTTTTTGGGTGTTTCGCTGCGTATGTAAATGGGAAATTGAAAAAAAAAAAAAAAAGAGAAGTTCATTGTTAAGCGAGATTTCAAGACGAATCAGAAAATATGGAGTCGACGATTTTTATAAGTTGCTTGCTGCGACCAGCATGTGACAGCTAGGTGAATAAAAGTGTTAATTATATAAATGTGTAAATTGTAGCTAACTTTTTCAGTTACATGTGAATGTTACTACTTGATATTTTAAATTTTAAGGAACAGGTTCCTGTGGCATTGATATCCTAACTCCTGGAGAAACTATAATTTATTTGTTAAAGTGGCTAACTATTTTGCGTTTGGACTCCGAATTATACAATCCTGAATCCTGCAGCTAAGTAAATGCGGAGATGTATCGAATTTTTTTACGAAGCTCAACTGTGTTTTTTCTTATTGAGTATCGCGTTTTAGTATAGCAAATCTACATTTCCGTAAATATTTGCGTGAGCATTCATGAATTTGTAGCATTGGTTATAAGGTTTTTTGGTTAGGTTAACTAACCTGTGTTCAAATGGCCCACAACGTCTCCTGATCTGATGACATGTCACAGACTTCTTTGGGGGTACATTTAGGACCGTGTTTATATCTCATATCTATAAACAACAGTGGTAGAGCTTAGGGATGGCAATTGACAGTGGAATGCTACAAACATTATGGACAGGACTTTACTAAGGCTTGAAGGCGTGTTGTGTGTTCAAGGGTACACTTTGAACAGAAGTAGACTGTAGAGAATATTTGGTGAATTCCTTCTTCTTTTCGTATATCAATAATTATTACGTGTAACACTTTAGGAAATGCATTATTATTAAACTCGATGAATGCCCTTTCCAGAGGCTGTTCTGATGACACTAGCAGGGTCATGTGTTCTATTCCAAATTAATCGTAATATAGGTACAGAACAATTAAGGTCTTCTTATGGTGTTCTGTTCCTTGAGTAATTATTATTGAAGTTTCCACCAAAGTGTTAGACTTGCCGAAACCTCCTTACGACTCGAGAAATGACACTCTTTGGGACATGCAAAACTAGCGACGAGATGATCTTATTAGAATCGCAGAAGATTCTTCCCCATGTAACGTACCTGAAACCAATTCAATGAGAGGACTGCCCAACAATTGCACATCAGTATCTGGCACACTACCTACTCCGTTTTATTTTTCTGTCTCTTACAGTGGTGTCCACTATATGCTTCTTGTTGTATTTACAATGCTTTATAACAGCATCTGTTCTAAACAAATGTACAGACAGCTTAGGAAAAAATACGGTACTAGTTTATTCCTAGCAGAAAAACTGTAGAACTATTTCACTGCATTTCACTTTTAATATTTAGTTTTACTTTTCAATGTGAATTAGTTATGTTTATATTAAAGAGGTTTCAATGCGCAAACAAGAGAGGAACCCACAAGAGAGAAAATATCCAAAGACTTAGCGCAGTATTATTTGAAATTTGATATATACCCACATTCGCCTTGACCTATTATACCTACTACTTATTCGAAATATATAACCATTTAAATATTGTAATGTTTTTACAGTTTTGCGTTATATATAGACATGCCCTGAAAGAAAAATTTGCACGACTATATTTAACACTCATTGGAAAATGTATCAAATATTTATCAATCAAGGAAAACCAGATTAGAAATTGTTAAAGGGGCAGCAAGGGAAAACTGAAATCACCTGGACAGATAACAGCCCTAGTTCAGTCTTCCAAGTTCGATCAAGCGAACTGCTGGCTTACTGCGTAATTCTACAGACGAGTGGTTGGTGGTGGTTATTAAATATTGAAATGCAACTTTGAGCTTGTGATAAGGATTCGTAATCAAATCTGTTCCTAAATTTTGATTAACTTAAACCTTCGAAACGATAGATGAAAAGAGTACTAAGTTTACAACATATAACTAGTTTTAATATCTGTTCACATTTTCAATAAGTTTTACGAAAAACAGAACTCTTGGCAATCATAAGCTCCGTCGTGCGATGTGGTTAACTTGAGTATGCTCACCTCCACTCATCTGCAATGTCACACTGCGGAGGCCACATGTGGCGTTTGATAAACAATTACGTGTTCACACAACTGTATGTTAGCAGTAAGAATATAGGTTGCAAGAAGTAAGAGATGCTCAGCCAATGAATGGTGCAATTGTGACAACACAGCGCAACTGTACACACACCACACATGCATGCAGCCGAGTGCACTATCAGGTTATGTGTGTGTTGTTCCACTTGGGCGCACATCAGATGTCACTATATAAGCCGTGGTCCGTGTCACAGAGGCATAGTTCCTGCCTGCAGCTCCGGAAGAAGTCAGTCAAGATGTACTCACTCCTCGCTCTGTTCCTCTTGGCGGCTCCCGCCTTCTGTACCAACGTCAGACCATGTGAGTAGCTCACAGCACTCAAGTAAATTATTACTCTAAAATTTAATATTTCTCTTTTGGAAACTATATTACTAGAGAGTACTTACCAACAGGCAAAATTCATATTTTCTTGCCATAGGGAAGTTATTAAGGAAAAACACAAATAATATGGCGAATTAATTAATTTTCCCTATCGCTCTTTTGTTCCTTGGCAGTGACTTTTCCAAAATGAGTTTTCTCATCTTATTCCAAGGAAATTTTAATTTAGTTCGTTCATTTATGACCTCCAAATTGTTCACTTATTAAGTAAAACTTCAACTGAATTTGTGTACATAAAACCAAATTAATGTTGAGATCATATAGGTCTCTTTTAAAGCAGAATTATAAGGGCATTGCATAGGTCATAGAAAAGAATGGCATTCTTAAAACATAGAAAATGCGAGTTTTAGTATTGCTGGTTTAATTAGATAAGTGGCATTGTTCTGAGGAAATAGCTCCGTCTATGTTGTCCAAATTTTTAGTGTGTCAATTGATAATTCGTCACATGTTTTTCTTTTAGATTTCTTTGATAAGTACATTTTTTTTCGATACAGTTACTTTCTAAGTNTGATAATTCGTCACATGTTTTTCTTTTAGATTTCTTTGATAAGTACATTTTTTTTCGATACAGTTACTTTCTAAGTGCTACAAAACTTAATAACTGTCAAGCTTAAGTATGTCTCACAGCTAGCTCACAACATCTGTTTCTAATTATTACTGTTTATTTCTTCTGTGTTTAAATCCTACCATCTTGCTTGACGTTGCAAGTTTATATTGTAATCNCCTAATTATTACTGTTTATTTCTTCTGTGTTTAAATCCTACCATCTTGCTTGACGTTGCAAGTTTATATTGTAATCACAGATTATTCAGAAGTGCGTGTTGGAGCACTTAGTAATCAAAACCAGCACATTTCTAAGAATGCATTTGGAAAGAATTTTATACAAGGAAGAAAGGATGAGAGTTTCTCAGGCCGTAGGTCAGATTTCGAATCACAAGGCATGGTAATTATTTCAGTGGTATGATAATTTGTAATTTTCTTCTGTACTGCGAGGTACAGTAGCCAGTAGCTAATTGGCTCGCTAATCAGCGTCCTGACCAATAAGATTTGTACATTGCCAATGAACTTACTCTACGTCCTGTAACATTTATATAACATATTTCGTCGATTTGTATTTAGCCATGTGTAACTACGCTTGTGAAATGTAGCGCTTGACTGAAAGCCCTTTATAGTGTAGTCAAGCGCATCTGAGCCGCCCTTGTGTCACTAGTCCATATAGCGATATAGAATTAAGAGTAATGTTNGTGTAGTCAAGCGCATCTGAGCCGCCCTTGTGTCACTAGTCCATATAGCGATATAGAATTAAGAGTAATGTTATTTTGTTGTGTTTGCAGGCCCTGGGTTCCCAGAATTTGAGTTCGTGCAGATTGCTGACTGCGTCGATGAATGCAGTGTCCCAGTCGGCACCAACGTGCTAACTGTTGTTGGATTCAAACCCCGTAAGTTACTACATTATCATAAATCCTTCTTTCACAGGAATTATTTGAGCTAATATTACTCTGCTTCAGACACATTTTATATATTATTTATCCATTATATAAGTATATAATGCATGTGCATCACGCACTTTACACGACAGGCAACATGTGCTTAACTGAATTTTTTTTGCTCATTTGATAATTTAGTGTACCTTTAATATTATCTTCACATTTTCTAAAAATATTGTAATTTGACCACCTCTATTAGATAATATTAATTTATTATAACAAAAAGTTACCCTGAACAACCCTTCCTAACCAACGCACTTTTTGGTGGAGGCAGTGATTAGCCCTTCTCTCATTTCATTTATGTTGGTCCCGCCCTTAAACATGGAACGACATGTATACAAGAAGACTGTGATATGAATCACGTAAGTGTAGGTAAACATATGTAGGACAATTTTTTCATGAGTTACAAATACGGCGCTGAGGATGTTTTCATTTAGGACACAGCATAACTTCGCTGACGGCTGAGAAGAAGGATGGCAACACGACACTGATGAAGAGTACGAGTGCCTGCGACTCCTTGGTCAAGGACGACGGGTGTCCTGTGTACAAGGACACTCTGCAGGTGTATCCTTACCACGTCAATGCGACTGAAGATGTGAGTACTCGCATTATGGTGTGTGGATATTATAATTATGAATGATGCTTCTTACGTTTCTAGCCAACTTTCTTTTTACATTAACATAAATATTATTTGACCCCTCATATTGTATGGATTTAATAATTCCAGTGATTTTCAAATATAGCATGTTCAGTTCTATGCAGTTCTATCACCTGTGCACACATGCAGGTTCATTTTAGTAAATATTTCCTAGTTGTTTCCTACACTCCTCGTCTGTGGAGCATGATGTTTCTGTGTATTTAATTGACGCAGAAATATTCACAGTTTTCAATTACAACATCATTTATCAGAAAAATAAACATACGAACATGCGTTGTAAATTAACGTTGGTTTTTATCTAAACAAATACAGTTTATGTTGCTCTGTTCTTTTAAAAAATGCACGTGTTGAAACAAAATTTAAATAATTTGCAACAAATCATAGTTAATTATACGCCTTACAATATGGTTCAGTATAGATAGTGTAATTATAACGGTATTCTTTAAACAATTAATGCAAAATGTTATTCTGGAATACATTGTGAATGTATGAATTACATTTAGACTTCCATGTCTAAATTGTGACTTTAAAACAAATGGCAACTGAGAAATAAAATAAATATTCTCTTTATGAAACATATTTTGCTTGAATTTGTTTTACAGCTTGTTGGTGTAGTTCACGGGCTGTTCAAGCTCTACGACCAAGACTCCAAAGTCCTGGGATGTTACCAGCATGACGTCACCGTCACTGAATAGTCACCGACTATAAGTGTCTCGTTCGGAAGAATGTGGATGTTTTAGAGCCCTTGTGAAGAGAAAAATAATGTAATATAATGCACAGTAAAACTGAAAAATAAAAACTATTGCGAAGAAACTATGACTATTCTTCATTCGAAATGTTACGTGTATCTACATAAAATAAAGCAAAAATTCTGATTCGCTAAATATTAACGAAAAACGTATAAATTAACATACATAAACAGCAAATAGACGCATTCTTATCTTAAGACCAAAATATATGAATCGATCATATGAGAAACACCATATAACCGTGATTGGAAACTTTTCAGGAGACGCAAAAACCATTTTCCTGATTGTATTTCAGCCATGGTTGCTTTAAAAACGTTTCAGATATGTTTATTATGGTCTAGTTAATAATACATTGTTGTCTGAAATGAAAATAATACTATGAACACTATTAAATTGACTTTTTTATTTGATGGACTTGGGGGGTTTCTCAAATGACTTGCATTTAAACACAGAGGAAAGAAACCAACTAATAGGTTTTATTGCAACAAACATAAACCTTCTGAACATATTAATTTTTGAAACAAACATACATGTTACAGTTTATCATATATATACAAGTTAACTTTATATATATATATATATAATAAACATACATGTTATATGAAATAAACATACATGTTACAGTTTATCATATATATACAAGTTAACTTTATATATATATATATATATATATATATACACACAGAGGCGCCAAAAGTCACGGGATACCTCCTAATATCGTGTCGGACCTCCTTTTGACCAAAGAAGTTCAGCAACTCGAAGAGGCATGGACTCAACGAGTCGTTGAAAGTCCCTGGAAGAAATATTGAGCCATTCTGCCTCTATAGACGTCCATAATTGCGAAAGTGTTTCCGGTGCAGGAGTTTGTGCACGGACTGACTTCTTGATTATGTCCCATAAATGTTCGATGGTATTCATGTCGGGCAATCTTGGTGGCCAAATCTTTCGCTGGAATTGTCCAGAATGTTCTTCAAACCAATCGCGAACAGTTGTGGCCCAGCGACATGGCGCATTGTTATCCATAAAAATTCCATCGTTGTTTGGGTACATGAAGTCCATGAATGGCTGCAAGTGGTCTCCAAGTAGCTGAACATAACCCTTTCCAGTCAATGATCGGTTCAGTTGGACCAGAGGACCCAGTCCATTCCATGTAAAGACAACCCACACCATTATTGAGCCACCACCAGATTGCACAGTTCCTTGTTGACAAATTGACTCCATGGATTTGTGGGGTCTGCACCACACTCGAACCCTACCATCAGCTCTTACCAACTGAAATCGGGACTCATCTGAACAAGTCACGGTTTTCCAGTCGTCTAGTGTCCAACCGATATGATCACGAACCTAGGAGAGGCGATGCCGTGCTGTTAGTAAGGGCACTCGTGTTGGTCTTCAGCTGGCATAGCCCAGTACAGCCAAAGTTCACCGCACTGTCCTAACGGACACGTCCGTCGTAGGTCCCACATTGATTCCTTCGGTTAATTTAAACACAGTGTTGCTTGTATATTAACACTGACCATTCTGCGCTAACGTCGTTGGTCTCGGTCATTAAGTGCAGGCGGTCGGCTACTGCGTTGTCCATGGTGGGAGGTAATGCCTGAAATTAGGTATTCTCGGCACACTCTTGACACTGTGGATCTCGGAATGTTAAATTCCCTAACAATTTCTGAAATGGAATGTCTCATGCGTCTTGCTCCAACTACCATTCCGCTTTCAATGTTTGTTAATTCCCGTCGTGCAGCCATAATCACGTCAGAAACATTTTTACATGAATCACTTGACTACAAATGAAAGCCCAACCAATGTACTGACCATTTATACATATTGTACGCGATTGTACTGCCATATGTATATTTGGATATTGCTATCCCATGAATTTTGTCACCTCTGTATATATACAGGAGGGCTGATTCAGAAGTCGTTGCAACTGTTGTTTATTTACTGAAAATTACCCAACCCAGAATGACCCAACCCAGAATGACACAACACAGGAAAAGTACTACGTACAGTTGAAAGTGTACGATATGTACGTTTTAAAGGTGACAGTACACGATGTACGGATGCAGGAATGTCCAGCAAGGAACGAAGACAAACATGGCTGCTTTAAATCGCCGTTTAGATTATATGTTCTCGTACAAACTGTATACACTCATGTGAACGGGTACGTATCGCACGAGTACGAGCTGTTTAACATCCTTCGAAGTAGTCTCCGAGGTTGTCCACGGTTCATCGTCAGCGACGAGGCAGACGGGAAATACCACCGGCTGCATGAGATCCGTCAATGTGCGCCACCTCTAGTCGATGTACTGTGGCCATGTCTCCCTCATTTTCTCTAGAGTATACAAGAATGTCGTCAATTGTGTAGGAAGTTTCGTTTACCCAAATAACATGTATCATTTAATGTTTGAAGTGAATATTTGAAAGATACATTTAATGTATCCCCCAATACCAGACGACATAGTTATCTTGAGATATTTGCGTATTCTTTGGCCTATTAATTTATTTTCAAAACAATGTAGGTTAAATAACGTAAGAGGTTTTGTAGTCCACCCTGTTTCTAAAAAAAAAAAAAACGAAATTTCGGATGTCTCTACCAATGAGTAAGCCTTATATTATCATCTAAATTAGATATATAAATATGTATATACATAAAAGTAGATGTATGTGGGGACTCAAGCGCAATATGAAATATTTCCAACTTTTCTGGCGCAAATTTCAATTTTTTTTTTTTTTAACAAAATGGACAAAATCAAGAAGTGGGAAGAAGTCGTAAAACTACGTTTCCAACAGAATTGATAACAAATTTGGAATAAAGTGGCACGGTAAAAAAATAAACTAGTAGGCACAATTCCGTCCCGAAGTGGCATCTTAAAATGCCGAACTGGGACGAGTGGAAAAAAGACTCACAAAAATATCCTCATTTAATAAAAATTATTCAAACAATTGCGTTTTAAGCTGCGCTAATGTGTAAATTTCTTTGAAATCAGTCAATTTTTCATCAAAATCTTGCTCAAATTAATTAATATTTCAAACTGTGTTTGGATTCTAACCCAATGTAATATAAAACTAAATTATATATAAAGATTCTAGCACAATTCTATGTAAATTCTATATAAAAAAAATAATTTTCCGAAAGTGTGATGAAGAGAGGCACAAAAATAATATAAAAAACATAGATAATATAATTAGCAATTATAAAGTGGAAGGAAGTGGCATAAAAGTGGCACAATCATATTTGAATAAATACCAGCTCACCGGGAATTTTAATGAAAAATATATTATTTATTAACTAAAGAAAACCCTATCTTCGATTTTTGTTATATCATAAATTTTTATTGGGAAATCAAACTTATCTTCTGTTTTATTTATATGTAATCCTGAATTATATCTAGTTTCTCTCGGTGAATCTTCATCTGCCGGGTATAGCGCTGATTTGATTGCCTAAAGAAAACATTGTTAATCATTATTCTTAACACTAATACATGTTTTCTTATCTTTAATAGATTTGGGTAGTGCAATATATTATTAAATTTTTAATGGATTATATTTATTAATAGGTATTTGCAAACAAATAATATTAGTTAATGTCCAACCAGATCCTCTTTTTGAAAATCAGACATTTGTGTTAGTAATTCTGTCCTTGCTTTTTTGTATAATTTTATAATACCTCTTTAATTTGATAAAGTATAGTTAAATGACAGAAACGAAAACTGTTTTGCTTGATTATTATTGGGAATGTGATAATTACAAATCATTTTTATATTAACCTTTAGTCCCTCCTGCTCTTTAATAGCATCATATATTATTTTAAACACCTTAGATTTTGATGAATTCATAAAATTAATAAGCCCTAATAAACAAATATAATTATCTATATTATATGCCTGTGATATATTCTTAAAGGCCGTATTAACCATAGAAATGTTGTTAATTCTTCTATTTATATGATAAAGATATTTATTATTAGAGAATGGAGATCTATTCTTCAAATGCATTAGCTAAAGGCAAATAGTTAAAATACTGTTGATTAATACTTTTATTTATGACATTAATGAGATCGCTCTTCTTTAACTTATTTAAATTCTTAATATTTAGAGATTTCGCTATCATGATTCTTTTATTTTCAACTTATTAAGATCCGTTTTTTTTGCTCTTATCTCACTAGTCGTCTGTATTGCAAATTTCATCTCACATACTTGATTAGCATTATTATGTATTGCTTTAATTAGATCGTTCTTTTAAAACTTGAGTATATTTTCAATATTTAATATTTTAGCATTTTCTCTCAACTCTGTCACCTTCATTTCACCTATCTTTGGTGATTCCATTTTTTTCTCTATATATTTATATAGTAAGAAGTTTTATAATAAAATTAAAATGTAAATAATATACTTTCAGATATGTATTTATAGTTGAGTATTATTAGTTAGTATCATCACTACTTTTATTAGATTCAACTGTGGTTTCTTTCTCTGACGAATCCAAGTCTGTTTTAGCTTGTTTTTTCCTATTATATATCTTCCTCATACACTCATTCATAGATACTCTGTGTTAATAATGTGTATATCTTGTATAAGGATGAGGTGTAAATAAATTGATATATTTAGCTTTTTGACAATTTTCTCATATTTTTGTTGTATATTCTTTATTCTTATGAATAAGTAATTTCGTTTGTTGAAATTCTTAAAGATATGACCTACAAAAATATTTCCACACTCTTTACAACACACTTTAACTGTTTCACGATAACCTGCTGATTGAAACTTTTTATTTTATTTATTAACGTGTTTATCTTTGTTTTTTTTATGTGAGTAGAAACAGTTCATATATTTTTCTTCGCCACATTTTTTACATTTCTTCTCTATTTTGGTCTCCATTTATGAATAATTTTTTATTTAGTGATATTAAAATTTTTTTTATATAAATGGAAGCTCTGCTCAATTAGTTAAATCGTTCATATAAATTTATTATTCTACAATAACTAGTAAAGGATAGAAAATATAAAGCTACAGATTTTCAAATTGTTGATTCTCCCTTTGGTAAAAAAAATTAATTGTGTCCTAGATAATGAATATAAAATCCCATTGCCATATCGCTATACAAAAATGATCGATGAAAATGATATAAAACAATTAAATGAAGGATGTGTTCAATTTAAAATGTAAAATTTTAAATATAATTAAAAATAGGACATCTTCGCATGAGATATCATTTATATTTTTAAAATAATTCACTTTTCATTGAAATTACCTGTAAAATGGTATTTATTCAAAAACCATTGTTCCACTTTTATGCCACTTAGACACACAGTACAATTGATAATTATGTTATCGAATTTTTATATATATTATTTTTGTGCCACTCTTTATAGAACTGTTGGTTTCTTTTGTGCCATTTTTGGAAAATTAGTTGCGCTAATATTTTTATATAGAATTAATATAGAATTGTGCTAGAATCTTTATATAGAACTGAATTTTGTATGAAACTGTGCCGTAATCCTAGCACAACTTGAGAAATTAGTAAATTTTAGCAAGATTTGATAAAAAAATTTATTGACTGTAATTAACTTTACACATTATTGCAGCTTATAAATAAAATATTTGAATAATTTTAAATAAATGGGGAAATTTTTGTCCCTCATTTTTTCGCTCTACCCAGTTCGGCATTTTGGGGTGCCACTTCGGGACGGCAATGTGCCAAAATTTTTTTTTTTTTTTGGAGTTACTTCCTCCTACTACTATTTTTCGCCAATTTTTGTTGAAAATTGGTTGTGCCACTTCGTCCCACTGCTAATTTTGTCAATTTTGTTGAAAAATTTGAAATTGCGCCAGAAACATTGAAACAATTTCAAATTACAATTGAGCTTGAGTCCTTATTATATATATATATATATATATAGTAGCAATTTGTGTCATTAAAATAGTCAATTTAGTACATATTTTCACTTTCCATAATTATTTTAAAGAAAACGCCATGTTTTGTTTACGTATGCGCACAGTCCAGTAACTCCAAGACGACTTCGATCATTTAGTATCAAATTCATAAACGCCCTCTATTTCTTTTACCCAAGGCTTGGAAAACATGTCCTGGTTTCTGTATGATTATTGATTATATTATCGAAGTTGTTATGTCTTTCCAAATGTTTCCTAATTATTTATTTATTTATTGTAATCTTAAGTAGTCTTTGGCAGCTGAAATAACATGGAAGATATATCCGTGGCTGCTAGTCTTTGTATTTATCTATTAAACTGATAAAAAAAAAGTGTGAGTAAAAAAATTATTTGTTGATGTAGCAGATACTGTTAAAGACATATTTCTACAACATATATATTTCAATAAATATTTCAACTTACAAAAATATTTCAGGCGGAATTAGAAATGTATTTATCTCACTCCGAGAAATAATAAAAATAAAAAAACGTTTTGTTGATAATGTTTGCAATTTTTGGTAATACTCCACACCTAAACGCGAAAATCTGTTTCATCACACTTCCTGGGCAGAAAGTGGTCAGTATTAAATGATCACTTGTGACCAGTGACTGTAGGTCCCTCGCTGTCACGTGACATCCGAGTGATAGTAGCTATCGCTGATATTCCCATTTTATAATGATTCACATTCACTATGTAATTTCTCCAATAACTTGAAACGAATTTTAAGTACCATCTATAAACTACCTATCGAATATATTTTATTACGTGCTACGTACACATGAACATTCAAAATGCACGATGAAATACAACACTTAGTGACGATCAGGGCTGGCGAAACTGTGAGGAGGGGGGGGGGGNTGTGACGTCATGAGCGGGCGCACGGAGATGCTGTTATGGGGAAAGTCAAATTAATCTGCTGTTTATGCTTACTTGGTGATTAACGAAACTGTTCGAACTCATACGAAACTGATGTAAACAATATTGCAGTTCTATATTTGACGTGTTTGTCGTACCAAGGCGGGTTGTGAGTCGTCATTGACGCGGAAATACAAACCACTACGAGCTGTGTCAGCGGTGACACGCATGTGGTCTCGGATGGGCACGCGAGATGTTTGATTGACTCCGAACTACTGCGTTGCACGTGGATGTGTGTGTGGATGAGAGGAATCTAGTGCTGTTCCAGTGTCGGTATCTTTGTGGTTATAAACAAATGAACACACTACGTTTTTGTCGTTAAGTTGTGGTACTGACTGGTTTGTGGCCAAAAGCCAGTTGTGCCGGAACAAAAACAAGACAATGGGAATAGCACGANCACGCGAGATGTTTGATTGACTCCGAACTACTGCGTTGCACGTGGATGTGTGTGTGGATGAGAGGAATCTAGTGCTGTTCCAGTGTCGGTATCTTTGTGGTTATAACCAAATGAACACACTACGTTTTTGTCGTTCAGTTGTGGTACTGACTGGTTTGTGGCCAAAAGCCAGTTGTGCCGGAACAAAAACAAGACAATGGGAATAGCACGANCAGTTGTGGTACTGACTGGTTTGTGGCCAAAAGCCAGTTGTGCCGGAACAAAAACAAGACAATGGGAATAGCACGACGGTCGTAAATAATTTTAAATATATCTACATGTGTTAAAGAAATGTCTACGGGTTTTGCGGCGATGTTCTTAAAAATACCTTGGGTCATAAACATTTCACTTATCTGCTTCGAAGATGTTTCGGCGAACGTGTTTTGGCACAGTCAAAACCATAACCACACGGAAACCAAATCAGCTCGAAACTTTACCATTTATAAAACCATTATTTTTATTTTGTGGGCAATGTATGTATAGCACTTTTAAAAAAATAACATAATTATTTAAAAAAACCAAAGTGGGAAATAATATGATGTTACATATGATTGCTAAAAAATTATTGATTTTGGTAAAGTAAAATTATAATTATTATCGTTTTTGTTTACATTACCGCTCATGTATGGTTTGGAAATAATTTTAAATTAATCATTAACTGTTATAAAATAGTATTTTATGCAACCTATGAATGTCTGTCATTTTTAAATCAATTCAATATATATTTTTTAAGTTGTAAATACAGTGTGTATTATAAATCAGCACGGACGCACTCCGACTCGTGTACTTGTACTGCGTACGTACAACCCGTGTCCGTATTCTTGCTCATCCGTGTATTTCAGAACCCGTCTTCGACTCTCCTTCAACTTCAGCAGCTCACGATTGTTTTTTTCGCATTTTTACAGTCGCTTGGCTTCAGAAACGCGATTCGAGTAATGAAGTCTTAACAATTTCTGGTTTTGGCAATGTTCGACAGAGGTTTCCATTTATGCTTTCTGACAATTTTCTTTAGCACCTTTACACTACTAATTGGTCTCAAATTTGCACAGTGCATGCGAATTAAAACAAATCAAACCCGACCTAACATAACCATACCAAATAGGATTCGAAAAAAATTAAACCTAATACATTCTGGAAAAATCTTAGCTAACCCACGACAGTCCAAATAGAAAACTTAAATACATGGGAAACATGCTGTAAAAATTTCACATAAGTATTCAAAATATAGAAATATAGTCGAAATAGTGCATGTATTGCTATGCGTACTTTTTCCTTGCATGCTTATTTCTGAAGATTGTATCTTATTTTACGTGTTTTAAACAACCAGTCTTTATATTCCGCACAACTTAAGGTTCGTTACGTGTGGTTGCAGTCGAGTTAAATTAATTGTTTACTGAATTCCGCAAATTCTTTTTTTAAGTCCCCCATGCATTGCTAGCTTTGTGGAAGATTGCGAAATCCTGATATTCTAAATACGAATTGTTGTATATAGTTCACTGCTGTATCAAACAGTTGCTTGATGGTGAGACTTCTTTCCGAAACCACGCATGCTCATTCTACACGGAAGAGCCAAAAAAACTGGTACACCTGCCTAATATCGTGTAGGGCCCCCGCGGGCACGCAGAAGTGCCGCAAGACNAAAAAACTGGTACACCTGCCTAATATCGTGTAGGGCCCCCGCGGGCACGCAGAAGTGCCGCAAGACGACGTGGCATTGACTCGACTAATGTCTGAAGGTATGCAGGATGAAATTCACACCATGGATCCTGCAGGGCAGTTCACAAATACAATCTGCGCCAATTTGAGAAAGGGTCGCACGTCTGTCACGTTTAATGATTCTCGTCAATCGTTGTTTGTCCCGTTCTTTCACGATCTTTTTCCAGCCGCAGCGATGTCGAAGATGTGATGTTTTACCGGATTCCCGATATTCACGGTACACTCGTGAAATGGTCGCACGCGAACATCCAAATGTTATCGCTACCTCGGAGATGCTATGTCCCATCTCTCGTGCGCCGACTATAACACCACGTTCAAACTCACTTAAATCTTGATAACCTGCCATTATAGCAGCTGTAACCGATCTAGCTGTCGACCGCATCGCGTTACTCTGATTAGTTCATACCTCCGTTATTTGAATACGCACGCCTCTACCAGTTTTTTTTGGCTCTTTAGTGTATATTGAAATTCAGTTGGTGTTGCACTGTCATAGGACACGCTCAGACTACATTTATGAAGATAATTTTGAATGGACAGCTGACTTATATTAGATTCAAGGAATTTTTAACACATGAAATTGTAAAGCTGAAAGTATGAGAATATTCCGACGAAAATGCCATTACGTGCGCTGAAGAGGAAGAGAACACACACTTGCCTTAACATGACACAGTGTTGCATTTATGTGCAGTGAAAGCGAACAATGTTGTAACAACTGCGTGGTTTATTGACTTTGCGCTTCTTTAGTTCTGCAACAGTGTGCTTATCTGCTGACGTAACGCATGGATGCACGCCCTCTGTTTGCTAAGTACCGGCTGTGACCTCTAAATGTTGCATTTGTGCAGCTGGGTGAAGACGGAACATAATCTAGCTGTAGTGACACCACTTAACACGGAGAGGTCTCCACCTTTTAGATTTACACGTATGCTTCCACTACTTAATTCCCAAAATTAGTGTTTAGAAAACTAATCTTTTCAGTGCATAGGGAACCCATTAACCTTATTCTAAAATCCATTTTTTTAATCCCAATTACTCGTTTCTCATCTATATACGTAATTAAAGGTTCCGCTGTCTCACATGGAAAAAAAAATATATGTTTGAAACAATCCCAACTTAAAAATTGTGTTAATTAGCCATTTATGCCTTAACAAGCTACAATTTTTAAATTCAAGTAATGTAGTTTAATTACGAATAAATGTAAATAAATTCAATTCCGCGGGGGTATTTCTACCTAAACACTCGTAAATTATTTCTTACTTCAGCCATAGTTGTATGTTTTGTAAACAACTCAGCAAACTTTAATTCGTGGAACATATTATCAATTCTGTAATATATCAAACTTTCATGTGCGGACTTATTTTGAAATCTTGTAACAAAAGCAACCGCGTTTAATAAAACACCAACCCAGTGTGTATGATCGTGAAGGATCATTACCATTCGTGAAGTCCTTGGTTCGATCCCAGCCGTCTTATTGGTCTCAAGCTCGCATCCGACGGACTACTTAGGAGTGAAAACCTATTTCGCTTTAATAAAAAAGTGTTGATAATTGATATAACATATTAACTGTTAAGAAAACATCGATGGCGAAATGAGATGGACTGCCAGAAATCGAATGCATGGAAGTGCATGCGTTTTAATTGTAAATATGTTTTTTTAAACATTTTACGGGCTATTGATGTTGAAAAAATGTTTCAGGTCTCTCCGAGAAATCAAGGGGCCTTTTTTTAATAAGGTATTTCCGTACATTTTACAGAACTTTATGTGGTTTCATGGTGCATCTCCGTAAATTTGCTAGTCAGTTTTCTTGTACTCCCAGTTTAAAAAAAGAGGCTATGGAAAAACTTCCGTTTTCATTTTGCTGGTGTTTGCTGTGTATAAAAAGAAGTACAAATACCACAATATTTTATATCGGAGCGATACATAGAGAGGGATAAGGATATTTTAAAGTTCATTAAGTTTACTACTTACCTACAACTTTCTGCGGTAATTTTGGTATAAATATTTTACTTCTCTTAATGTGGCATACGTGACTTTCCCGCTTCTCATAATGTTTGAATGTTCCAAGCGATGGTACATTTTACAGGTGCCTAATTCTACTTTTTGATGTTTAAAAGAATAAGTTTAAGCATGGCTTCAGTTCAGTACAGGCAATTATTTATAATTGCTCACTTAATGTTGTAGTAAATGTTCGTTTGACAAATAAGAATAGTTTTCAGAGTTATCATGTTTTTACTTTTCCTGTGTTTTTTCTCAACATAAACAGATATTTGTTATTCAAAGTTTTAGACTTTCTTATTGTCAGTTTAGATAGAACCATTTTTGCTTCCGTTCCAGCTAAATTGTTTTCTGAAAGGAAAACTTATGGTATTACCATTTATCTTTCTATCTTTCCATTTTTGAATGCATCTGTTAATAGTTGTGAATTTAATTTATTAACTGGTAAATCTCACCTTGAATTTTGTGAAAAATCCTTTATATCTCTTGATTTACCCTTCCTGCAAAAAACTTATTCCCTCTGGCAGTTTGCGACAAAGTTTCCCATTGATGTAACTTTCTTGTGTAAACTACCTTAGATTCACAACCTCCCTTCACACTCTCATTGTCTGGAAGTGGTTTTATCAGCAATGCTTCACAATAGCGACATTGCCAGCCATTACTTTAAGACTTTCGGCCAAGTCAACTCTGCCATTCATTTGAATCAGTATTTACCTGTACTACATTTTCCTAAACTCATTTCCAATATCACATCCTTCCAACTTCCAAAATTACCTAATATTAATCCTAATGATCCCCTCGTTAAAGATCTTGATTCCCTTCTGGCTTCCCAGCCCCATGGCACTAATTTCCGTGATGTTATGCAACTTCTCCGTCCACATCCTCCCCCCACCCTCCTGAACACTTGAGTGTAATTTCATTTAGTGTATCTTCAATTTCTGTGTTTTAAATCGCGCTTGCTATCATCTTTTGAATAAATTCCTAGTTTTGTGGAATTGTGCAACCCTCTCCACCCATTCAACCTTCTAGCCAAGAACAAGTGTTTGTAATACCTTTGCCAGTTGTTTCTGGTGGCACCTCCCTCTTAATGTAAGTTTGCTGTGGTCTTGTAGTTTCATGTGAATATTTTTTTGTGTGGTAATTTTACTTTCTGTAGCTTTTGCTGTTGCCACACCTTTGCATGCGTGTCCTGGTTCCATAAGGGAGTGGGGGAGAGGAAGGGTGCGCCAGTTTATATATTGGAACGTGCTCTAGTTATGCTTAATTGTTTTGTTTATTTAATTTGAAGTTGTAAAACTAACTTTATCATGTGGAAACTTTGTACTGTTTACATATTTGCCTGATCTATATTGTTATGCTTTTGTTTAAAAAATAATTTTCTTAAATTTTATTAATTATTTACGAACTTAATATTGTGTAAATTCTTAAAGTCAGTTAGGAAAATGAGAAACGTGATTTCTGATTTATTATATGTCGTTCTCGACTTTCAAGTAATGTATTGATTAATAGCACGAAACCATGAAGTCCAGAGCATACCCTAGTATATATATATATATATATATATATATATATATATATATATGTTTCCGTTCAGGTTAATTCCTTCTTCTTCGCTATCTCGACATACAATATGTAGTCGGCTAACATTTTTATCTTGTGGAATCTTTTGGCATCCTTGTAATGTTATAGTATTTTCATCCGCCGTTTTGGGTAAGTTGGTTTGGGGATATTTTCTTTCATTCTGTCGTGATCGTATTTTGTTTGCACGATCATTTTTCAAGAATTTTTCGATTTTTGTTGCATAGCGGTCCGAGTCTCGTGGACGAGTTTTAATACTTTCTGGGACGTGAGCTGAACGCCAGATCGTAGCGTGGTCATTATGGACCATAATTCCACTTCTTAGGCCAGCACCGCAGTAACATCTAAGATGTTTTCGTCGTCCAAGTAACATAAATTATTATTTTTTTTTGCCTGCTGCATTTGATCGGGAGTGCTCAGCACTTTCTTTCTTCGCCGTGACGACTTTCTGTCGTGACGTCTTTTATTGTTTACAAACTTTTTCAACAATAAATTTATGATATTTATTTAAGCTCAGTTAAAAAAAAAGAGAAACCATGACGATATAACATATCATTGTGCTCAAAATTATAATTTCAAGTCATACGATCGTGGGTACCCGACGAAATAGTAATGGCCATAATACAATTTAATATTAAAGGAGTTTTTCAGTTTTCAAAAGCTACTTTTCTAACAAAAAAATATATATAATAGTCATGAGAATTTTATTTATCAACACAGGATTATATTTATGTTTCTGTTACGACCAAGGCAAGAAACAAAGTATCCAAATAGTTCTTGTCATAAAAAATAAATACGAAAAATTTCTTAAGTATATTTGTTGATCTGTTGTATGCCAAGAGAGATAGAAGAAATAATATCACTTTTGTTATAAAGAATTATGCTTTTCGTGATTTACTTGCCCTATTATTGTCCATAGATAACAAATTATTCTGTAATCTTAATGATGTGTTAAAAAGAAAATTTAGTTACACCATAAGAGTACTTAATACCTTTACATATATATACACACACGGGTATTTTTTGTAAAACGTAAAACAGAAGCACGTCCATTATGCCATTCTTGTGTTGTAATGAGAGTACTTATGGGTAGAGACCAGAAAAATTCGCGAGTTCAATGACCTGCAGGCTAGACTCTCCAGTCTTATGTACAAATACGCCGATATCAACCGCACATTGGTTGTCTGCTATCACTGTAGAAGGCGACGATTAGGCCAGTCTTCTCCAGGAGGTGTCAAACACCGAGCGGACCAATGGTTGAAGTTTTGTAAACACACGCGTTTTGAATTCTAGCTTGTCCCGAAGTGAATCCGCGAATTTTTCAGGTCTCTACCTATGGGCGCTCTAGTTCACGACGCGAAGAAGCCACATGACACTTTTACGGAAATGTGCTTTAAATTTACGGAAAACCAATCCAAAATGAAGAAAACGGATCTGAGCTCCGTAAATACAAAATACGGAAAGTCTCCGTATTTCCTATGTATTCCATTCGCTGATACTTCCAACTTTCCTGAAGCCCTGCTGAAGTTCTACTTCCAGGATATTCCTCCGCCCCATGAAAACAAACCTTAACNGCTTCCAACTTTCCTGAAGCCCTGCTGAAGTTCTACTTCCAGGATATTCCTCCGCCCCATGAAAACAAACCTTAACCAAGTACAGAAAATTACACCAAAGGACAACGCACCGCATTTTGTGCGCACTCGGTGTAATAACGTTTTACATAGGAACTATATCTTGCTAGATATTGCCAACGCACCCATTTTCAGACTGTGTTTATTCATACTAATTATAAATTAAGTATCATAATTGATAGACAGGATATAAGTAGAATTTCAGATTTAACCAAAAATTAGGTACTTTTTATATNAAATTAAGTATCATAATTGATAGACAGGATATAAGTAGAATTTCAGATTTAACCAAAAATTAGGTACTTTTTATATCAACAGGAGTATGAAACACTTGTGCTACACGAGATATTTAGGAAAGAGCGAAACTCATCATACATNCAACAGGAGTATGAAACACTTGTGCTACACGAGATATTTAGGAAAGAGCGAAACTCATCATACATAGAGTGATTTCGAAAAGTTTGATTGAAAAAGTGTGAAGGAACTTCAAGTTTAGGGGACGGACAATGCCGAGCATTCACGAAGATTGCTTCGCCATTGTAACCAGAAAAATTATAGTTTCTGCGGTAGTTAGGTTCTCGACGCTACTAAGACCTGTTCTTTCAAACATCAAAAAGTAGCATCAGGCTGGTGTAACATTTAGCAACACTTAGAATACACTAACTTTCATATAAACTGGAAAAGTGGATTATGTGACTTTTTTGCAATACTCTAGTTTATACCTCACGACTTAATGTGAAGGTTTTTAGGTGAATGGTTGGTATCACTGGCATCCAACTTCCAGACTCGGGCTCAAAATCTCGATCAGGTATAGAACATTAAAAAATTTTAATATATTTTTTATACATATTGAACAGCCACATAGCGAAAATTAATATCTTCTCCGTAATTTTTTTAATTGGGAATTTAACAAAGAATTAAAAGTAGATGGTCCGTGAATTCGCGGGAATTTTTGTGAAATTTACGGAAATTCCATTTTTGAAAACTAAAGTGTCCTTAATTTTACGGACAGTTTTGGGGCACTTCCGGATAAATTTTTACCATCCAGCATTTTTCAGTAGAATTAAGGAAATGTTTTTATTTCTACAGTGCGCACTTCGACCTTCTTCCAACTTCCCGACGATTATTAGTTAGGTAAAGTGGTCCATATGTTGCCTACGGGACTGTCTGCTGGCCGTATCAGACATCAGACAGCAACTCCACTTCACGTGCGCTGTGCAATAACTTCCACTGCATTACTGAGCGTTCACATCGCCCCTGCTGTCTTACCTTATCACAAGCCCACACTACGTCATGATGCGTACAATCTATTCGCAGCATCTTCACACTTTTGTTATTAAACCTTAGAAAAATTACCCCATGTATGAGGTGCCCGGGTGTCTCCTAAATATATCACGAGCGTTTCATTCTTCCATTAACGTATAAGTACTATACTTTTGGTAAGACTGAACTATAAATTATAATGTTTCAGGTATAACTAAGTTGAATACAAACAATTAGACAGTAGCCGTGTTGATAACTCNCTTTATATCACCATTCTCGCGCGAAGCCACACATCGTGTGGGCTCATCGTGACGGATGATTGATCTGATCTGTAATGCCTTTATTGGGACCGAGTAACGGCGATGAGCTGGCGTGTCCCGCCTGCGAACCGGACCGCGGTGTAGATTCACGTCACTGATTCACGTTACCCGTGGTTCTCCGAGATCACTCCAGGATAATGCTACGCCGGTTCCTTCTACATCACATGGCCTATCCCCCACCCTCCCCTCCCCCCTTCACCAAACGTTCCCCTCTCCCTGAGCAAACTTACTTCGTCCCTAATTACCTCGCTGGCAATGATTATTTCAATGTAAACCTGAATTTAGGGCAGAAATGAAAGTCGATATTATGTTGACTATTTATAAATTTAGTTATTAAACATAAATGAGGTCGTTTAAAAGTATTACAATCAGCAAAAATCCTTGTAATTATCTCTTTCTTACGGTGTTTTTTTTCCTTCTGTCAATACGTTTTTCTAAACTATAGTGACAATGTTGAGTCTCTTCCGAAAATATTGCTGTCATTAAGGCCGGAAGTTACCTTGTGGCGTTCAAAACTTCTCTTAGGGAGTCCCCTTAAACCATACCTACCTATACTGTAGCATTTTTTTCTGGTAAACTTCCTAAACTGTAATGGAAGTTTTAACCTNACCGGACCGCGGTGTAGATTCACGTCACTGATTCACGTTAGCCGTGGTTCTCCGAGATCACTCCAGGATAATGCTAGACCGGTTACTTCTACATCACATGGCCTACACTTCCTTCCACCTACATCCCTTAGGAACTTCGTCCCTAATGACATCGCTGGCAATTAATATTTCAATGTGAATCTATATTTAGGGCAGAAATAAAAGTCGATATATTGTTGACTATTTATAAATTCAGTTATTGAAACATAAATGAGGTCGTTAAAAAGTATTAAAATCAGCAAAAATCCTTGTAATTATCTCTTTCTTACGGTGTTTTTTTTCCTTCTGTCAATACGTTTTTCTAAACTATAGTGTCAATGTTGAGCCTCTTCCGTAAAGATTGCTGTCATTAAGGCCGGAAGTTACCTTGTGGCGTTCAAAACTTCTCGTAGGGAGTCTCCTTAAACCATACCTACCTATACTGTAGCATTTTTTTCTGGTAAACTTCCTAAACTGTAATGGAAGTTTTAACCTATATATCGTATGGAAATAATACCACATATCTTGCAGAAAATATCCGAATATTTAGTGTCGCTACAACACGGAGTTGAGAACTTACCTCCTCATTTGACTGTTACATGAGCGCGACCATGTATGCATGGGAAAATAATTTGTCATTCGCTTTTTTTCACACCTCCCATCTACACTGGTATGGTAAATTTGCGAATAATTGTTGATAGTGTACCTACATGCGTCTCTTGCACGTTATTAGAAGGAGCGGGTATCGTAACGCTGTGTGTCAATACACGTAGTCTTTATGCCTAAAGTTTAACACACAGCTGCCTGCAGTCGAGCAAATCAATACCTCTTTTTGCAGCAGATCCAAGCCATGCCATTTCGTGACGGCGATGGAAAATAGTATAAACTCACGTGTGATATACTGAAAACGTGTTTGTAAAACGCATAAAAAAATGTTCACTTTCTGATTACATTTTAGACTAAGGAAGGTCCATGTTAAGTAAATATTGAAGTTATATGCAAGACTGAAAAGGATTTACTTCAATTAGCTAAATACTGCCATAGATGCAAGTTTTTGGCATGGGGAGCTCAAAACATTTTCAAATATGCTGAATCATAATAAAATTTTTGTTTTTACTTCAGTTACCTAATAACCGGTGAGCATAAGTGATCTATATTGGAGCCGTTGAAACTATTTCAGTTATACGTTAGTATGCAGTATACACTATAAATAATGTTTATCCTGTTACAATAAAAATCCTTGGAAACCCAGTTGCCAAGAAGATCCTTTGTAAAACTACAAACAGTTTACCTGTAAAATCTGCGAAATATATGTTTGTAATGTTAGAAATTGGATTACAACGTATAACATTGAGAAGTGCACATAAAATTATTTTTTTTCTTCTAGAAAACATTTGTGATGAATTAATAACAGAGAATAACTAAAAAAATATTTTAAAATATAATAAAAAAACACTTTTTTTTATATACCGGCAAGTCTTACAAAATATCAAGGATGTTACTTTATTTAAAATAATACATATATATCACTTTAAATAGTTATTTGTAACTTGGAAACATTAACAGTTAAAGAACTAAGGTCACGTTTTATTGAAACTGTCGTTTTATTATGAGTATCTGAGTTGTTGGAAGTGTTTTACGTTATTCTAACTTACAATGCATTTATAATATATTCATACATTAATTTTTATACGCAACTATGCTTACATCACCCATATTTTTGCACGAACATCTATTTACGTTTTACGTTGTTGAGTGTCCGCCATTTTGCTGAAGCTCGTGGATACGGGTGAGTATAGTACACGTATTTCTTGAGGTCGATTACAGACACTGCTCTTGTAGTTTTACAAACGAGTAGTTTTACAAGAGAAATCTTTGTACTGTTACAAGCATTTCAAAAGTAATTAACAATTTTTCAGTAAAAATTACAAAGTTTTTTTTACAGTGTATGAGCGGTTTCATGATTATCAATCAACCTTACAATTATTGCAAACTTGTGGTCTTGTTAGAGTCTAAATAACTACGTGTAACCACCCCAGTACCGGTTTTATTATGTCAATTGTAGATCAGGAGTTAACACCTTACAGTCACCGCTTAAAATTCTGAGTAAACAGGACACGCACTAAGCTTGTCTAGGAGAAATAATATGAATACCGCCGTAGAAGACAGCCTAGACACTTGCTTGAAAGGTTGACGCCCTTGTTGACCCATTTGGTTCATGAACCCAAACACAGAGCGCTGCTACCGAAGTAGTGCTGTTTGACATGGCAAGCATAGGAAGGAGGAATTACAACTGTTTCTTCAAATGGGAGAATGACGTTCATATCTCTGTGGCGTTATCTCTGTACCAGAAATGCTGACAGCAGTACTATGGTGCAGCCCCCTTGCAGCCTCTTGACGAACTAAACGCGTCACTAAGGGCACCAACTCGCTAAAATTGTAACAGAGGCGAGTCTCCACACAATCTTCTACGACCAGTAACACGACAATGGAGCAACAAACAGTATTGGTACCAGTGGCATGTGGCGCCGGGTGCAGGCAGCGGCAATACAGCGCAACTACTCGAGTAGAGTGTAGCCACAGAGTAGATAAATACACAGAAACTAAATGGCGTGGTGTTTACTTTGACGTGGGCGTACCCATCTCTGATTGGCGGCGCGAAGTTCTGAGAATGGGCCTTCTCTCTTATTGGCTGGCGCGTGCTGAGAAAGGTTCACTATTGGCTGGGCTGCCGAATAGCGAGTAGGTTACCTTGCGTTGTTNTATTGGCTGG
The DNA here is from genome assembly GCA_002778355.1 of Clitarchus hookeri. NCBI lineage: Eukaryota > Metazoa > Arthropoda > Insecta > Phasmatodea > Phasmatidae > Clitarchus > Clitarchus hookeri. Next base: position 97,524 of record NQII01002105.1, on the reverse strand, counting down.
CGCGTGCTGAGAAAGGTTCACTATTGGCTGGGCTGCCGAATAGCGAGTAGGTTACCTTGCGTTGTTTGGCGAATGGCGTTCCGAGTTCTTGCTGGCCAGGGACGCCATATTGTCGGCCAGTGAGACTGGAGTTCGCCATACAACCGGCTGTTCTTGAGTATTCTTAAGTACAAGATGCGGCCCTTGAAGAGGGCGACACGAAAGAGTGCATTGACCTCGCGATATACGGCGAAATGAATTATTGGTTGGTTCCCGTATCGCAGACGAAACACTTTGCAACCATTTATAAAGTTACTTACTATCACAAAAAAANAATTATTGGTTGGTTCCCGTATCGCAGACGAAACACTTTGCAACCATTTATAAAGTTACTTACTATCACAAAAAAACTGTTTTAACCATTCATAGAGTTGACAAATTGTCGCTGTATACAACGGCGCAGTGTAATATATATATTAATGGTTTACAGTTACGAGTTTTATCGCAGGTTGGCCCGCATTTCTGTCTATGTGAGTGAAAATATAAGCTCGCCCATGCTATGGTTGAAGTGTATCTTCGCGGCGGTTTCACAAGTGCTTCTTCTCCACAGACAGTCGACATGAACCACCTTCTGTCCCTGTTGCTAATGGCAACGCCTACCTTCTGCACTGTCTTCCAGTCGTGTGAGTATCCAGCCAAACTCCTCTTAAAGCAGTCGCTCACTGTTCCATAATCACACTTTTTCACTTCCTCAACTGTTATTGACATGTTTATAATATTTTAATAGACCCGTATACTACTTTTATTTCAATCTTTCGCAAATAAAACGAAAAATCATATAGATTTGTGTAAGTAAACTTTTAATTAATACTATAAAAAAATTGTTATTACTTAGTTGGACTATTCAAGACCTTTCAGTGACTGTATTTGAAAGTGAAAATAATGGCCACAGACCTGTCATTGCTGATCATGTGTAATTAAGTTGTAATGTTAACAATATGCAAACGCTTTTTCTTAGCTTGTAATATGCTATGTACCCACTGGATCGTTAAGGACGAGAGAGAGAAATCATCCTAGAGTTACCAATTTTTTAGCTATAAACAGTATTCGCCATTCATTAATAGAATTTCTTCTTTCACAAGACATAGTATATAACTTAGATGGTTTAATAACTGCTATAACGATTGAGTAATTAATTTGTTTACCGTATGGAATAAATAGGAATTAATATTGATTAACATTTAAGAATGACAACTTATGCTATAGTACTACACGAAGTCAAACAATCGGTACTCTTAAAAATATAATTATTGTATTTTTGCATGTCCTTNTAAAATATAATTATTGTAATTTTGCATGTCCTAAACAAACACATGTCAAAAAAAATTCTCAAACATAATTAATATTAGAAAAATCTATCAATCCAAGACGGTCTCCAACTTTCGCCGTTAAGAACAAATATGAAGACTTTTCCGACGCTTAAAACATTATTAATATGGTTCTCTATTTCCACAGGCCTATGGAGTAGTTTTTAATATTTGTTCGCAAACGAAATTGAAAATATTTAGGTACCTCAATTCGGTAGCCAATATAGTAAATCACAGATAGCAGAGCTGTAAATTGCTCCGTGTAATGCGGCCTTCAACAAAATATTTTCCAAACACTTGGAAAACTAACATCGGCCAATTCACTCTACACATGTCAGCCTGTATTTACTTTCAAATGCCTGCAGTTGCGGGACGAGAAACATTTTTTTAAAATGCTGATTTAAAAGCAGAGCCGAGATATCGTGGTGGTTCCTTAGATGTGGGCGTACCCATTCCCTGATTGGCTGTGCGAGTCTCTGGGAACGGACCATACGTCTGACTGGTCACTACGTGCTGCGATAAGGCTTCCTATTGGCTAAGCTGTCGCGCGGCTGCCGAGTAAGCCACCAAGCGCTCCGACACGCAGTAAAAAATACTGTAAGCTTAATTTTTTTTTTCTTTTTTGAGAACTAGTTGGCAAATATTTTCTTGTTTCTCTACAGCAGAAGTAATGTATCATTAAAATACATAGTTTTATAAAGTTACAAAAGTGTTTATGTAGCTCTATAGAAACAACAAGTGTGAAGTCTACAGTACTTACTGGTTAATATTAGACATTATCTACACGCAGCCCACAGTGTGTGCTGCTGGCTGATGACGTCATTTAGCCGACGTTTGCAGCTGGAGTTAGCATTTTAAGGCAGTTCAAGTGCCAAAAACTACTTTCTATATGTTATGGGTGTTTTGCAATTATGTGGTATAACACTATATAGCAGTCATATGAAAGTATAAAAAAAATGATTTGACATAACGAATTATGGAGTATATGGGAATTTCTCATGTAATATGTTTTGCCATACAAATTTCAAAATTCTGCATAATTAACATGTCTTGTCACAGTTCAAATTAATTTTTGATATAATTAGAATAATGTGAAGAAATTTCATGGATATTTTGTAAGTGGTTCGACCATAAATTTATTTTAAGTTTTAAGATAATAGGTAGATACAAATAGTCAGAAATTAAACCCTAATTAACGGAGAAAAAAATGCTGGACATTCAAGAAATTTTTTTCGTGACATGCCCAATACTCCAATAAACACTTCTCCTGAAATCAAACATTGTGGTCATATAAATTTTTGAAATTATTTTGGCACAAACGTTAAGATTAAAATGCTTTTAATAACATTGAAAAATAATTAAAATTTATTTTTAAACTGAAATGTCATTTTTTTTTATCAAATTGTTAAAGATACTGTATCGCGAAACCGTGAAATATATTAAAAACACAGAAAAACATTGTTTAGATACTTAAACACAAATGTGTACATTACGCAAGTGTGGCTAATTTATATTCTGTACTGTACACTGTGAAGCTCACTGACCAATGATCTTACCTGTGGGTAAATGATTCGCAAACTGTCTTACTAGTCTAGGTCATAACTGGTTCATATTACTGTAGCCGAACATACTACCTACAGCCCATTGGCTGAGACAATGAAACATGTGTTGTGTCGACATAAGTACACCACGCGTCATAACTTCTTTTTGTTTGCAACACCTGAAACNACCGTATGGAATAAATAGGAATTAATTTTCATTACCATTTGATAATACAACATATGCGATAGTACTACACGAAGTCAAACAATCGGTACTCTTTAAAATATAATTATTGTAATTTTGCATGTCCTANGTCAAACAATCGGTACTCTTTAAAATATAATTATTGTAATTTTGCATGTCCTAAACAAACACATGTCAAAAAAAATTCTCAAACATAATTAATATTAGAAAAATCTATCAATCCAAGACGGTCTCCAACTTTCGCCGTTAAGAACAAATATTAAGACTTTTCCCACGCTTAAAACATTATTAATATGGTTCTCTATTTCCACAGGCCTATGGAGTAGATTTTAATATTTGTTCGCAAACGAAATGGAAAATATTTAGGTACCTCAATTCGGTAGCCAATATAGTAAATCACAGATAGCAGAGCTGTAAATTGCTCCGTGTAATGCGGCCTTCAACAAAACATTTTCCAAACACTTGGAAAACTAACTTCTGCCAATTCACTCTACACATGTCAGCCTGTATTTACTTTCAAATGCCTGCAGTTGCGGGAGGAGAAACATTTTTTTAAAATGCTGATTTAAAAGCAGAGCCGAGATATCGTGGTGGTTCCTTAGATGTGGGCGTACCCATTCCCTGATTGGCTGTGCGAGTCTCTGGGAACGGACCATACGTCTGACTGGTCACTACGTGCTGCGATAAGGCTTCCTATTGGCTAAGCTGTCGCGCGGCTGCCGAGTAAGCCACCAGGCGCTCCGACATGCAGTAAAAAATACTGTAAGCTTAATTTTTTTTTCTTTTTTGTGAACTAGTTGGCAAATATTTTCTTGTTTCTCTACAGCAGAAGTAATGTATCATTAAAATACATAGTTTTATAAAGTTACAAAAGTGTTTATGTAGCTCTATAGAAACAACAAGTGTGAAGTCTACAGTACTTACTGGTTAATATTAGACATTATCTACACGCAGCCCACAGTGTGTGCTGCTGGCTGATGACGTCATTTAGCCGACGTTTGCAGCTGGAGTTAGCGTTTTAAGGCAGTTCAAGTGCCAAAAACTACTTTCTATATGTTATGGGTGTTTTGTAATTATGTGGTATAACACTATATAGCAGTCATATGAAAGTATAAAAAAAATGATTTGACATAACGAATTATGGAGTATATGGGAATTTCTCATGTAATATGTTTTGCCATACAAATTTCAAAATTCTGCATAATTAACATGTCTTGTCACAGTTCAAATTAATTTTTGATATAATTAGAATAATGTGAAGAAATTTCATGGATATTTTGTAAGTGGTTCGACCATAAATTTATTTTAAGTTTTAAGATAATAGGTAGATACAAATAGTCAGAAATTAAACCCTAATTAACGGAGAAAAAAATGCTGGACATTCAAGAAATTTTTTTCGTGACATGCCCAATACTCCAATAAACACTTCTCCTGAAATCAAACATTGTGGTCATATAAATTTTTGAAATTATTTTGGCACAAACGTTAAAATTAAAATGCTTTTAATAACATTGAAAAATAATTAAAATTTATTTTTAAACTGAAATGTCATTTTTTTTATCAAATTGTTAAAGATACTGTATCGCGAAACCGTGAAATATATTAAAAACACAGAAAAACATTGTTTAGATACTTAAACACAAATGTGTACATTACGCAAGTGTGGCTAATTTATATTCTGTACTGTACACTGTGAAGCTCACTGACCAATGATCTTACCTGTGGGTAAATGATTCGCAAACTGTCTTACTAGTCTAGGTCATAACTGGTTCATATTACTGTAGCCGAACATACTACCTACAGCCCATTCGCTGAGACAATGAAACATGTGTTGTGTCGACATAAGTACACCACGCGTCATAATTTTTTTGGTATGCAACACCTGAAACCGTAAATGAAAGTAGGTATGAAAGGGCAAAGGGGATGTCCTACCTCTGCATTATAAAGCGTTCTCTCCCACGGCAGTGTCCGCCACGTCAGCTACGTAAACCGCGGTTCAACATGTCGCAACCGTGGCNTTGATTTACAAACCGTCTTACTGGTCTAGGTCATAACTGGTTCATATTACTGTAGCCGAACATACTACCTACAGCGCATTGGCTGTGACAATGAAACATGTGTTGTGTCGACATAAGTACACCACGCGTCATAACTTCTTTTTGTTTGCAACACCTGAAACCGTAAATGAAAGTAGGTATGAAAGGGCTAAGCGGATGTCCCACCTCTGCATTATAAAGTGTTCTCTCCCACGGCAGTGTCCGCCACATCAGCTACGTAAACGTCGGTCCTCAATGTCGCAACCGGGGTTCGAACCGGGGACCCAAAGAAATGAAATACAGACATTTAAACCTCCCAACAACACAGGATTACCTCTTCTAGAATTTGAGCGACAATTCTTATTTAGAGGAACAGTTCTCATGGCCAGTGACTCAGGCAACACTTTCCGACGAACACAGAGGTCGCGGTGGTGAAATGGTTAGACTACGCGCCTCCCAAGGCGGAACGGGTTCGATTCCCGGCGGGGTTGTTCCCGGATTTTTGCATGTGCGCCGGACGATGCCGCTGGACGATGGGTTTTCTCTGGGATCTCCCATTTCCTCCGCCCTTTCATTCCGGCGCTTCTCCATACTCACCTCATTTCACGCTCATTGGCTCTCAAGACTGCGATGTTAAGAGCCACCCAGATCTCTTCACTCACTCACTCTCTCACTCACTAACTCACTCACTCACTCACTCACTCACTCACTCACTCACTCACTCACTCGCTCACTCATACCTAATGTGCCTTCCACGATTATAACAAAACATGAACTACATGAGTGGAGTGTATCTAAATAAATAACATTCACATTCGACTTGTAAACTTGACTATAACACATACGATTATTACAAGTTGAAAGGTTTTTATTTAAGAAACACTCATAAAGTTGACTTGTAAATATTATACTTTTAAATCGTAACATTTAACTTGTAGATTTGTAATTTTATGGAACAGGTCCCTGGTGGTAAATTTATATATCCTGTTGTTTGTTTAAAAGTTCGTGTTTGGTTCTAAATGTAGTATTACTTTCTCATATAATAATGTCTAATAGCATATTAAGTCACAATACAATTGTTTCGCATTAAGCTTTCGGAAACACACTTATTAAAAAAAAAAAAAAGTTTCCGATTTAAAGGCGAAATAAATTTAACTGTGTTCAAAAGATTTTCCTTTTATTTCTTTAATTTTGTTGCACATTTGAATAAAATAACCATTATCCAACCTTTTTTCAAAATCCAATTTTACGACAGAATAAGTAAATCACATACGGGCATATTTGTTAAAATATCACATTACTGCGAAGAACTTAGTTTATTGTTTCCATAAGGTCTAATGTAATAAAGACCAGATAATTTTTTAATATGACGCTACTAGGCCACCTGAGTTATACAGGTTGGTGGCTAGTAGTTTATATAGTTAAATTACTTTGGTGCAGACTAAGGGCACCCGTGGTTGTTGCGTTAGGGGTAAACAAATACTCGTATTATCAGTTATTTAACACACCAGTATTTTATTTGTCTGAAGATCACATAGGTATTTACACACTCTGGCGAGACTGAGCCCCCCTATCAATCGTAGGCCTGAAGGGCTGGTGGGCTGAATAATATGCGCAGGGGAAGGTTGTTGAAGGGAGACGTTTCTCTACTTATCTGTGACTCCAGATTTTGGTGAGTTGTCTTCGTTGTCAGTTGAGGCATGGTGAGTTGGGTGGCCCATTGTCAGGCCCTCAGACAGGCTCTCGTTGGCGTGCTGTACTAAGTTGGCTTCTTGCTGCTGCTTTGACTGACTCTCTCGGAAGTCCGGGATGGGTTTCCCCGGGGCTTGTACTAATTTGGCGACCTCGGCTGGCGTTACTCGTAGGAGAGCGCATCTCCTCGGCTGCGGCTCGCGTTTCTGACTTGCTCACCTCGGAAACTGCCACTACGTTTTCGGAAATGAACTCATAAGTTCTCGGGACTTCTACTGGGTTTGTCTCGAGAATTTACACATGAAGTTTCGGCTGTTCCTGGGTTCTCTCCTCGGTAACGTTACACTGACTTACTGACTGACTGTCTGCTTGCCTCGTAGCCATACGGCGCATGACTACTCCTTCTCGGGGATTGGCGCCTCTCGGTATGGGGCTGCCACTCGTTTCCAGGAATTTACTCATATTCTCGGCACTGTTCCCGTCACACGATTGATTACTCCCGTGTCTAATTCGCCTCCACTTTCGGCGGGGCTGTACCAACAAACAACTTCCGTCTCGATAATTGACTCGGCCAGGATCCGAACTCCGGCCTGGTGATACAACAGCCTCTCGCACTAACGGCTTTCTTCACCTCGCATCGCGACTGCCGAACACCGCCTTCCTGGCTCGGCTGAANTTTTTTAATATGACGCTACTAGGCCACCTGAGTTATACAGGTTGGTGGCTAGTAGTTTATATAGTTAAATTACTTTGGTGCAGACTAAGGGCACCCGTGGTTGTTGCGTTAGGGGTAAGCAAATACTCGTATTATCAGTTATTTAACACACCAGTATTTTATTGGTCTGAAGATCACATAGGTATTTACACACTCTGGCCAGACTGAGCCCCCCTATCAATCGTAGGCCTGAAGGGCTGGTGGGCTGAATACTATGCGTCGGGGAAGGTTGTTAAAGGGAGACATTTCTCTACTTATCTGTGACTCCAGATTTTGGTGAGTTGTCTTCGTTGTCAGCTGATGCATGGTGAGTTGGGTGGCCCTATTTCAGGCCCTCGGACTCGCTCTCGTTGGCGTGCTCTACTCAGATGGCTTCTTTCTGCGGCTTTGACTGACTCTCTCGGAAGTCCAGGATGGGTTTCTCGGGGGAAGTGATTTCTCGGCGACCTCGGCTGGCGATACTCTTAGGAGAACGCGTCTCCTCAGCTGCGGCTCGCGTTTCTGACTTCCTCACCTCGGAAACTGCCACTACGTTTTCGGAAATGAACTCATATGTTCTCAGCACTTCTACTGGGTTTGTCTCGAGAATTTACACATGATGTTTCGGCTGTTCCTGGGTTCTCTCCTCGGTAACGTCACACTGACTTACTAACTGACTGCCTGCTTGTCTCGTCGCCATACAGCACACGACTACTCCTTCTCGGGAAATGGCACCTCTCGGTATGGGGCTGCCACTCGTTTCCAGGAATTTACTCATATTTTCGGCACTGTTCTCGTCACACGACTGATTACTCCCGTGTCTAATTCGCCTCCACTTTCGGCGGGGCTGTACCACCAAACAACTTCCGTCTCGATAATTGACTCGGCCAGGATCTGAACTCCGGCCTGGTGATACGACTGCCTCTCGCACTAACGGCCTTCTTCGCCTCGCATCGCGGCTGCCGAACACCTCCTTCCCGTCTCGGCTGAACAAATGCCTGTCAACAGCTGATGCCGAACAACTGCTCCCGAACAACTGACCACAACTGATGCCCTTCCTTTACTGCGACTGAATTNTGTTGTTTACTGTAGGCATGTGTGTTTGTGATTGTATTTGTGAATTAAGCTCACACTATTAATCTTTTCTTGCAGATAATGTCTGGTTTGAAGAAAGATGTGCTCCCAAATGGGTGTGTAATACGGAATTAGATTGGGGATAAATATCAATCAAAAATAAGCAGGATATGCTTGACGCAAGTTATCGTCAGCTTAACTTAAGAATTATGAATTAAGAACAATAAATCCATGAGACGTAGTTACGTGTGCGATAACTTCGGTTACTGCATAGTTATTACTTCATAGTTTTTCAATTGTAAACCCTGTATAATTGAACTTTTTGTTGCATTTCCAGGTTACAGGGCACCAGCTCCTGTGTTCATGCAGGGTAACGACTGCTCCGACAACTGCGTCGTCACAGCTGGCCAACATGTGACGCACTACCTTTTCTTCCAGCCACGTGAGTTTTCGTGAACAAGCCTTAACTTAACACCATCAACCAATCAGAGCGCGCGTCCGTGCAGAAATAAACAATTTTCTGTAGGTCACGAAAAAAATCATTGCTGTATATCTGTACGAAATACTGATTAAACTTGTAGACATTAAAAACAAACNCTGTAGGTCACGAAAAAAATCATTGCTGTATATCTGTACGAAATACTGATTAAACTTGTAGACATTAAAAACAAACATAACCTATAATAAAATAATTAGACTGCATATGTCTTTGCTAAATGGCATTTCAGAATCACAATTTTATTGTTTTTGGGGTGCACAAATAATAAAAACTGGCTCACTTAATGAAGCGTGATAATTCACATTGAAATAAGACACATTTGATAATTCAAGAAATATTTGAAATTATGTTATGAGATGTTCTTGAAAATTTTAAAAATTGCTGAAAAAAAAGGAAATATTTGCTTACTTCTTATTTGTAGAAGTCGTAAAATTGATTTTGCTAAGCATACCTGAAAAGAGTTGAGACGTGGTATTTATGTTACCATTGTTAAATTTTCTATGTATGTTTTCGTGTATTCTATTCGTACGTTCCCAAAATACTATAAATGTGATTTTGACATTTCATGATGCAAAATATAGGCTATATCAAAAAATTGTATGTACATAATATATACACGCCAAACGACCTTTCGTACAAATATTAAATAATGCATTTTTTTTTTGTGATTATCGCCCTTACGGTAGAAGTCGAGATGTCCACCTGAGTGGGGCCGCGGTGGTGTAGTGATCAGACTACTCGCCTCCCACCAAGGCGAAACGGGTTCGATTCCCGGCGGGGTCACTCCTCCCCCTCCCCTTCCAAGGCACGGACTATTGCACGAGAGAATCGTGCCGGACGATGCCGCTGGTTGGAGGGTTTTCTCGGGATCTCCCGTTCACCACGCCTTCGCATTCCGTGCTCTGTTCCATACNCGTTCACCACGCCTTCGCATTCCGTGCTCTGTTCCATACTCACCTCGCTTCAAACTCATCGCCTTTCCAAGAGACCGATATAACGATCCACACAAACCTGTTCATTATTCACTGCTAGGCAACCGTTACATTTGTGTTGTGACGTCAGTTGTGCAACCAAAACCGAAACTTTCTTAGTTANCTGTAGGTCACGAAAAAAATCATTGCTGTATATCTGTACGAAATACTGATTAAACTTGTAGACATTAAAAACAAACGTAACCTATAATAAAATAATTAAACTGCATATGTCTTTGCTAAATGGCATTTCAGAATCACAATTTTATTGTTTTTGGGGTGTACAAATAATAAAAACTGGCTCATTTTATGAAGCGTGATAATACACATTGAAATAAGACACATTAGATACTTCAAGAAATATTTGAAATTATGTTATGAGATGTTCTTGAAAATTTTAAAAATTGCTGAAAAAAAAAGGAAATATTTGCTTACTTCTTATTTGTAGAAGTCGTAAAATTGATTTTGCTAAGCATACCTGAAAAGAGTTGAGACGTGGTATTTATGTTACCATTGTTAAATTTTCTATGTATGTTTTCGTGTACTCTATTCGTACGTTCCCAAAATACTATAAATGTGATTTTGACATTTCATGATGCAAAATATAGGCGATATCAAAAAATTGTATGTACATAATATATACACGCCAAACGATCTTTCGTACAAATATTAAATAATGCATTTTTTTTTAGTGATTATCGCCCTTACGGTAGAAGTCGAGATGTCCACCTGAGTGGGGCCGCGGTGGTGTAGTGATCAGACTACTCGCCTCCCACCAAGGCGAAACGGGTTCGATTCCAGGCGGGGTCACTCCTCCCCCTCCCCTCCCAAGGCACGGACTATTGCACGAGAGAATCGTGCCGGACGATGCCGCTGGTTGGAGGGTTTTCACGGGATCTCCCGTTCACCACGCCTTCGCATTCCGTGCTCTGTTCCATACTCACCTCGCTTCAAACTCATCGCCTTTCCAAGAGACCGATATAACGATCCACACAAACCTGTTCATTATTCACTGCTAGGCAACCGTTACATTTGTGTTGTGACGTCAGTTGTGCAACCAAAACCGAAACTTTCTTAGTTACCAACCCCCGCCCACCCCAAAACCAAATAAAAAAAATTTTGGGCTACTTTCCACCAAACATTAAAATATTTTTTTGCGTAATAAGTTCGTTTATTCAGATGTAAATGTTTAAAATTCGATCGTCAATAAATGTAAATTATTGTTTACGAAAATCCTTTTTTTCCATAACTAATTACAACTCTAATGATTAAACTGAATGAGTATAAAGAGAGCAATACATAAATGAAGTGAATGCAACTGTACACAGGCGACTACACCTTCGTACAAAATAAAGAGAGTCGCCAATTTTCTGCAAATAAATCACAAATATTATATAACACATTGTCGTATTAACCTTTTTGGTCATAGTGTTGCATTTAAGTCATGGTGCGTTTATTATAGTCCATTCAAGGTCACTTAAAATTTTTCTGAAGCCATTCTTGAGTTCTACTTTCGCGATATTCTTCCGCCTCAAGCAAACAAAGCTTAACAGGGTGTAGAAAACTACACCAAAAGGACAACGCACCACATTCGTGAGCTCTCATATTAATAATGTTTTGCGTAGGAACTATTTCTTGCTAGGCGTTACCAAAAAACTTTTTTTTCTCTGTTTCTATTTAATGTATAATAGTGTAATTTATAGATAAAATATCATTCAAAGTTTATTTTATCTGAAAATAAGGCATTTTTATATAAACACGCGTATAAAACGCTTGTGATGCACTGCATATTTAGGAAACAAACAAACACAGCTTACATGCGGTGGTTTTTTTCAAAGGGTTGATTCAGAAAGGGTGAAGAACCTCGAATGGCCTATATCCAAGACCGGCCGCTAGCCTTTGCCGTCAGTAGATGTAACGATATCGGGGAGTAAGAACTGTGAACACAATACCGGTAATGTACGGCGTGATGCATCTCATCTCTGCTCTGATCGTATTTTAAAATAAGTTCACATTATCAGCCAACATCTGTGGGCCCTCTACCCTTTGAGCCCACCCTCCTCCCCCTCGAATTGCGGGGCTCAGGGGGTGTAATTTACGCCCCTGTGCCGAATTATGTTGACTGGCTGATGTGTGTACGAGGAGGAAGCAGAATACAGCAATGAGCAAATTCCAGCATCCCTTAGGTGGCTTCCCTAGTTCTCGTGTGGGTTTTACTGTAAGCAGTTGTGTCTATCCTAGTTTTTAAAAATACTGAGGAATATTTTAATGTAAATATTTTTCAGGACAGAAATGAAAGTCATTATTTTGCTGCCCCATCACAAATTCGGTTATTGAATCACAATTGTGGTCGCTGGAAAGCTTCAAAGTTAGCAAAGATAGCTGTAGTTAGCTCTCCGTTTACGATATTCATTCTGCTACAAAAACACGGTTTTTCAATTATAGCAACAATGTTGTATCTTTCCTGGAAACATTGCAGTGTTAAAACTCTACAACCACCGCTTAAAATTCTGAGGTAACGGAACACACGAAGCTTGTAGTGCTATTTTTCAATGCCGTCGCAATGCTTCTCTATAGGAGATGTGACCATACGGCGTTTAATATTGTTGACTATAGATTGTCCTGAAAACTACTCACAACCCGAAACAGCTGAATGATAGTGTTAGAGTTATATCACAATGGTATATGATAATTTTTTTGGATATTTTAGATTACTACAAGAGAAAATTATTGAACTAGTAATGGGGATTACAATTTCTTTGTCTGCGTAACTTCAGAAAAAAGAGGTAGGAAATTTCATATCCTCGTTATTTTGTGCTAAAATTACGTATATACATTAAATTTTGTAAAATACATTTTCTAGCTACTGAAATTTTGCTGTTTTTCTTGCAGTTCTGTGAAGTGATTTAGTTCATCTAAAAGTAAGTAATGATAATTACGAGCTGCCTTCTTGGATAGAAAGGCACGCTGTGGAGAAATTTTGTTGAATCAAACAAAGTTTATTTGGCGGCAATTAACCATTTTGTTGTTGAAACCAAATTATTTTGTCGCTCTTATTTGTTATTATGTCGCCCTACGTACATTGAAAAGTTTCGTTTAATATAAAATAAACACTGGAAGTGGAACCGGGACTCAAACCCACAACAGATGCGACCGAGAGCCTCGCCTCAGCTCCCTCAGTTAGAGTGACTACTAATGAAGAAGCCATGTTTTAAAATGCATTCAATATAAATAATATACGTGTGCAAATGAATGTTTCAAGTTTTACAGCTTCCCTTTTGCAGTAGTTCGGTTAGGATGTTTATGCCGTTATTAAGCATCAATAGATGCACTAACAAACATTGTTACAATTCCAATTGTCACAAAAATACAAACAAACTATAGAGTTGTATTTTCGAACGAAGGTAATCAAATAAGTAACCAAAAAATATGTACAGGTGATTCAACCAAATAGTTTTTTGACAGTCTAATTTATTTTCGCCCAAAACAGAGGTACTGTTAATTCAATCGTGTATTTTGTTAGAGGAACATGATTAATTGGTTGTTTTTAAATTTTTGTTTACTGAACAATATATTTCGTTAGCGCAACTAAATATACTTTTGGCCCTATATGAACAAATATTTTGTTTGCTTTTCTCTCAGTGCAGGGCAGCGATAGTAAGAATCCATGGTTCTGTGATGTTGCAGGCCGCGCTGTCACTTCTATGACAGCTATTGAGAGGTCCGGAAACACGACGATCTTCAATGATACGAACGTCTGCGAGTCTCTGGTGATCGGATCTTGCCCCCTACCACCGCGGAGAATTGCAGCATACGCCTACACCACCTATCTCCCCCTCTCGGTAAGCATATTATAGAAAGTGGCGAGGAGATCTGTCATATGTACAGNGTTGATCGGATCTTGCCCTCTACCGCCGCGGAGGATCGCAGCTTACGCCTACACCACCTATCTCCCCCTCTCGGTAAGCATATTATAGAAAGTGGCGAGGAGATCTGTCATATGTACAGAGGCCACATTTACAGCCTCTTTTCAAATATGCATTATGCAATAAAAACTTCTTACTTGGTAAAGGAGATTTGGGCGGCTCTTAACATCGAGGTCTTGAGAGCCGATGATGGCGAAGCGAGACGAGTATGGAGCAGCACAAGAATGCAAGGGTGGTGTAAACAGGAGACCCCCGACAAAACCCGATGACCAGCGTCATCGTCCGGCACAATTCCCACAAGCGAAATTCCAGGAGCGACCGCGCCGGAAATCGAACCCTATTCACCTTGGTAGGAGGAGAGCATTCTAACCACTACACCACCGCCAACGCGGCTCCGCCCTACATAGTATAGATGAAGTTGTGGTAGTATTTGGAATAAGTGTGAAGGGCTTCTAGAGTGAACATATGTGGCAGGAAGGACGGATCTTACATAATGCTTCTGGAACATGTGTGGCGCTGCAGTTGTTTTATTATGAACATACAGACCATGTAATCAGTAACGTTTGTCTTTAAACCATCTCTACTTCTTGTAAAAAGGATTGTGGGTGGAAATTGTTTGTGCTGTAATAATATTACGAAATATTTCCTTAAATTGTAATTATATATGATTGAACTATTATTTAGATGTTAACAGCCCTGACAAAGACAAGAGAGCAGCAGTTCTGCACAGTTATATTGTGGTAATTAATGTTAAAATAATTCAGTTCTATATTTCCACGTTTGAGATTTTATCGTGGATGTTAAGTGAAATCTGAGAGATGATCTCAGCTTCAAAATAATTACAGTATTCAGTACCGTGGCGTGTGGTTACAATTAAAAATCATTAAAACAAATTCAAGATTGTGGTCGTATGGAATCGTACTTAACCCGTTCCGTCAAACTTTATTTCTGAGTTCAGGTGTTGCAATCACGTAATTTTTTTGGCATGCAGTGTACTTGTGTTGAGCACTTGTCTTGCAGCCAGTGAACAACGTGATGCGGGCTCCATTACCTTGGCATTAATCCATTGTGTCAAAGAGGTGCAGAAAATTCTACAAATCAGATTGGCCACAAGGAAGACTCTCGAAGCACAGGTGCTTTGCTTTGTACAGTACCGATCATTAACTCCATTCATTTGCAACGCCTCCATGACAGTGGACGCGGTGACTGATAGGTTTAAGGTTCCAGCCTAATCCCTCTCCCGCCTACCATCAGCTCGAAGGAAACTGCGTCTACTCCTTAGTGGAGTCCAGTTGCCGTGGCAACAGTCTAGGTGTTAATAAACTATGGTGCGTTCAGAAAAATTCACACGAAGCATCCTCAGTCCGGAATCATCACGAAACCAGCATGAATCTATAACAGTTACGGTCAACGAGAACACTTTGTTTCTCGCATTTGATGGTGAAATAATAGNCAAAGCATCCCCAATCCGGAATCATCACGAAACCAGCATGAATCTATAACAGTTACGGTCAACGAGAACACTTTGTTTCTCGCATTTGATGGTGAAATAATAGTGTGTTCATTTAATTGAGATTCGATTGGTTCTGCGAACGTCTCAAATATACTGTTCGGAGTTCTCTGGTGTTAATGCATTCATCGCTATGAAAACAATACTCCCACATTCTAGCCATCAAAAACTTAAATATACTACAAATTAATAATACCAAAAGGTCTAATGGATAATTAATGGGATATTATTGAATATTATGTTGGCTGGACGTGCAAGAGCAATGAGTACTGCTCATATCCGAGCTACAGTGTTGAATGGAACACCTTACTAACTTATGGCGTTATGGNCCACATTCTAGCCATCAAAAACTTAAATATACTACAAATTAATAATACCAAAAGGTCTAATGGATAATTAATGGGATATTATTGAATATTATGTTGGCTGGACATGCAAGAGCAATGAGTACTGCTCATATCCGAGCTACAGTGTTGAATGGAACACCTTACTAACTTATGGCGTTATGGTGTGGGGAGCATTCTTCTCTGATTCTCGTTCTTTCCTGGTTGTGACCTGGGAGCGATACTGACATGGAGGTATGTTCAGAAGCTTCTGCGTCTTCATTTCCCTCTCTNTAGTGTGGGGAGCATTCTTCTCTGATACTCGTTCTTTCCTGGTTGTGACCTGGGAGCGATACTGACATGGAGGTATGTTCAGAAGCTTCTGCGTCTTCATTTCCCTCTCTTCACGGTGTGGCTTCTAAGGGCTATCTCCCAACAGGATAATGCCCGTTTACATACAGCACGCCACTGCAAAAATATTTCTGGTAAACGTCCCAAACTCTAACGGAAGTTCTTAACCTATACAGTATATGGAAATAGTACCACATATCAGGCTGAATATATGGGAATGTTTAGCATCGCTAATACACAATGGCGGGAACTTCCTTGCGCATTTGACACTTTCCTGAGCAACTTTCGGAACGATACCATGGATTTATGGGAACATATTTTACCATTCGCGCTTCGTCACTGTACGTATACACTGATATGGTAAACTTGCAATTAATTTATTAGAGCGTGTGTCTCTCGGGACAGTAGTCTTCGCGCTATCAGCACCCTAACTTTGCAGGGGCCGAGGTGACTGAGTGGTTAGACTGTCGCATCCCAACAAGGCGAGCCGGGTTCGGATCCCGCGTGGGTCCTCTCCCGAATTTTTGCATGTTGGGAGTCGTGCCGGTCGATACCGCTGGTTGTCTGGTTTCCTCGGGGATCTGCCGTTTATTCCTCCCCTTTCATTCCGGCGCTGCCCGATACTCACCTCACTTCACCCTCGTCGGCTCTCAGGACCTCGATGTTAAGAGCCGGCCGATTCTCTTCGCTCACTCACTCCAGACTTGCCGCGTATAGAACAAGCATGGCGCCAGTTGAACCCCGGCAGTCGCTACAACTAAGCTACGATCTTCTACAGGATAGCGTTGTTCGTCTCCGAAATCTATGCTGGACCATATCGCAGCATGCATCTCCGCTAGCAACGGCGCCGCAACATTTCACTTAACGTACTATTGAGGCACTTTTGAACAGTAAACTTTTCCCCGAGTACAGTATACGCCTCATTGGTCTTGATATTGAAATCACTTATTTAAATTTGTGTCATCGTTTCCACTGTATGTTTCAAGTTTCATTCAACTGTGACTTTTTTTTCTAGGTGTATCACTTTTTTTTATAATGGCGCTGATACTGGTGCATTTTAAGAATAATCTGAAAGTGACGTACTATGGAATATATTTTACAGGCTTGGCAGTATGACCATTGCCTGAAGTGAAGTTTAAATACGCTCAGTCCGCTAGATTCCGTGAGCGTTGTGACTTACATTGGTTAACATTTCTTTTACAGCCTGTGGGGTACATGAACGCAACATTCGAACTTCTAGACCAGGACCACAATGTGATAGCGTGTTACTCAGTAATCGCCACAGTCGTATCGCCCCCTGCTTCAAGAAGAATGTTCGACTGAAGTCGTTCCATGTTCCGAATCCTTGTCACATTTGCAAGAATGAATTAGTTCTTGTATAAACGTAAGAAATAAAAAATTTTCAACAGTCAATAATTATTATGTCGTTTTTCTTACGAATTAAATCGTTTCATTAACCATTGACAGTTTGAACGAAATTATAAATTTTACCATGTCGTCACCTGTATCTGTGTGTGAGTGTGTTCTTGAAACAATTATTCATAATGTGGAACTGGCTGCTTGCTAAAGACTTCAATACAGATCAACATGNGTGAGTGTGTTCTTGAAACAATTATTCATAATGTGGAACTGGCTGCTTGCTAAAGACTTCAATACAGATCAACATGCGTATACAAAACTCTGTACTCGTGAAGTGTTCAATAAGTGGAGTAAATTGTGTGTGTCGCACAGGATCTATGCTGTGAGGGAACGGTGAGTAAAGTTATATCTGTATGTGCACCGAGACACTGGTAAGAACATCCCGATACGGTATAGTATCACTTAATGTAGACAGCCATATAGATTTTTTAATTGTTTGGACATAACGCAATACAAATGTCACGCCTGTATGGACGTAATTTCACTGCAACATTAACAATTCAACATTTAAAATATGACCTAGCGTTTTGAGAAACTGTGTTGATTTTTTCCTCATTTGATTACGTGTGTCATCTAGCTACGTCAGTCAAGGCGGGCGCAAACACTTCTCACATCACCTGATGCGTAATAAACTCCCAGAAAACTTCAAAAGATATAGTGTTGAGTGTCAATTATATAGCCCATTCACTGTTACTTCCAACTTTTCTGAGGCCATGCTAAAGATCTACTTCCAGTATGTTCCTCCGCCTCATGCAAATAAAGCTTAAAAAATTACACCAGGTCCAACGCACCATCCGTGCGCACTCAGTTTAACAATGTTTTGCGTAAGAACTATTTCTTACTAGGGATTACCAACACGCNAACGCACCATCCGTGCGCACTCAGTTTAACAATGTTTTGCGTAAGAACTATTTCTTACTAGGGATTACCAACACGCATATTTACTCACGGTTTTATTTACGTTATTTGTAATTAAAATGTTATAATTTAAATTACATATAAAATATAGGTGACCGTTCAATTTAATAAAAAAAGGTACTTTTATGTTAACGCATTTATAAAACGCCTGTAATACACGACATATTTAGGAAGAAAACAAACACGCCATACTTGGTCTGCTTTTTCGAATATTTGATTTTAAAAAGTGTGAATATACCGCGAATATGTCCCACGTGGATTNGCCATACTTGGTCTGCTTTTTCGAATATTTGATTTTAAAAAGTGTGAATATACCGCGAATATGTCCCACGTGGATTACCAAGCAGTTATGTGTCGTTATTCGTCGAGAGTAAGTGACGTGCAGAGCTCGTCATTGTGGGAAGCCAGCCGCTGCTTTTACCGTCGCAAAGAACAAAGACGTGCACCGAACTCCACACAGTTGCAGGAAAACACTGTTACTTTAATGCAACCACTTTTCGATCTACTTTCAAGTCTTCAAACAGCACGGCCGGCGTGGTTTGCTTGTGGGCAGAATTGGAAGAATGAAATCAGCGTGCATACAGACGGCTTTGATTGANTAAAATCAACGTGCATACAGACGGCTTTGAATGATTTGATTGACGAGTTTGTTTACTAACGTGAAATAAGTACAGACAATGGCATGAGATAAAAAAAAATAGTACAATGGTTCATAATAAGACAACACGCCAGCCAAATTAATATGCTCTTCAGTTGCAGTGATGTAAAGCGGCAAAACCGATGGCAGTAAATGAACAGTGGAATAATGACTGTAACAAAAAGAAAACATTATAATGTGAAGAAATTAATCAAAGCCTCAGAAATTATGGAAAAAAACATGATAAAAGTCTTAAAATCTAAAGCAATACATACTAAATTACAAATACGGACAGAAAAAAAGGAAAATGAGGAACGCGGCGGGTAGTAACAAGCAAGTGAAAGGTAAACCGGAAGTTCATGCCTCCGCCATATACTCAGCGGCCATGGGCGGGGACTAGGGGTGAAGCGTAGAACACGAGTGGAAGCAAATAACAATACAGAATAATAGTACAAGTTGAATAATAGAACAGGAGCAAGATTAAAACTGACGAAGAGGAACAGAGAAGGCTAGGGAACGAGTGTAAGTTGTAAAATAGAATTATCGGGCACCATAATACCGCAGGTGTGCGCAGTTGTTGATATGGAGAGGGTAGAAATAGTGGCGATAAGGAATTTCGAAAATATGAAAGGAAAATGAAAGGAACGCTGCACAAAAAGGAAAAGAACAGTTAGTGTATTTGTATTTTAAGGTTTTTTCGGCACATTAGGTGTGCAATGTCGCGAGCAGCTTAGAAAAAGTAATGGAATAAAAGGAAAATATAACTACGATAAAACCGGAAACGAAAGGAAAGAATGTCACCAAAGAGAAGGGAAATGAAAACAGTTTTCTAGTTGCATAAAGTTCTGTGGCTCCTTAAAACCGTAGGTATTGCATATTGTAAGATAGCGAATGGAAACAGATGACTTGATCGTAGACAGAAAATAAGTCGAAACACGAAGAAATACCATTTATAGAAGGTAGAAGTCCACAGAAACGATGGAAATGTTTTATTAGTTACATAAATTTTTGTGTTTTTCTTCGAATTCCAATATGACTCGTAAGATTGAGTTTCCCAAACATGACTACTCTCTGTGTCAGTATGTGGATTTTCAGAAAAAGTAACGTCCACAAGTGAAAATTGGTTTTGTTCAAGTAACGGTATGAAATTGTTTTAAATACAGAATGTTACTATTTCACCAGTTTTAATAAAAAATTTGGTAAAACTGAAACATTTCATTTATTTTTAAATCTTTTGGGGAGGTTATGCTAGTTATTGAGAATTGGATATACCGTTTCTTTTGAGCAGCTCCTAGTTAAACAAATTGAGGGAGAATTCTCTTGCAAGTGAGGAATGCTTATATGGTAAAAGAAAATCGCCCAACAAATGTGCGTTAGTTAACATTATATAATAAGTAAGGGATTATTTTTTTTTACTGTAAAAGAAAGTTTACCTGCGCTTCTCCATACATACGGAATGCAAAGACGGGGGAAACGGAGATCCCCGAGAAAACCCGCCGACCAGCCGACCATCGTTCAGCACGATTCCTATATGCGAAAATCCGGGAGCGACCCCCACCCGAAATCGAGCCCGGTTCGCCTTGGTAGGAGACGAGTAGTCTGACCACTACACCACCGCGGCCCCTGCGCGAGACAGAGAAGAGCGTTCAAAATTTTCATAATTTAAAAAATAATGACAAGCGTTTGAATTATCACGTGACTGCAGGACATCATTTCTCGATGTACACACTGGAAAATAAATTATTGTTACAAATAATTTTATTTCATTTGACTTACATGCTCTAAGGCTTATCGGGGTGGCTAAAAACTAAGCTTATCTACTTTTATTGTAATATAAAAATGGCACACACTCCCAGCACCTACAGTACACGGGAATAAAACTCGAAATCTCGTGATCGAAAAACAAAGCCTTGGCGGCCGAATTAAGCAAGTCACCAGCTTCAACGTATCAAACTTTGCGCTCCGAAAACACTCTCATTGCTGCAGCACGTTATCTGTTGCCGCAAAGAAGTTTGCGGTTAAATATGAACCATTGCAAAGTACGTTTGTCGTTTGTTTTATGTATGCAATAACAACAATTGTAACATGGCAACATGGTCCCAATAGTTAGTCTTCGGTATGAGGAAGTTTGTTACCATTCTTTATTGTTAAGCAATTATGTTGAAGATCTAATGAAGTAGTGTTTTGGTATTGTAGCATTTACAAAGTTATATTACGTACTAAAACGACAATGTATGAAAGGATTGTTTTTAATAAATCCCAACCCTTTCCTTTGGTATACAACAAGATTTCTTTACTGTAAACAAAACAAGCTCAAATTTTTATTTTTTGTTGGTTTTAAATAAAGATAATGTTGCCACAAAAAAACAATGTATAAAAAAATACAATAACAGCAAACCTAAGTTTCTTTAACGCCCTCTTTAAATTGAAGCAAGATTTCGTTACAGTAAACAAAACGTCTTGGAAGAAATGTTTTCCTTTGCTGTACAGATATTAACGTATTTTTTGGCAGTGTATTTATAGGCGAAACCAAAATTGTTTTACAGTTATCATTTAATTGTGTTAGGCGTTACAACTTCTAATCTCCATCATACAATTCTGAGATTACTTGTGAATTACTTTGTATTTGGACACAAAACAATTTTTAGGGCGTCTTCCCGCAAATTTGTTGAAGTATACAACTGGTGTGGTATACCACAGAAGCATTCTTCAATGTCATGTACTTTAACTTATTAAAACTGCAACGCAACTTAATACTTTTGTGCTTTTCATAGCGACGCAGCAGGTCTAACTTAAACTCGACATATTTAATTGGTTTAAAAAAGTTTTCCACATAAAAATGTATTTCGTATTTACATAATACAAAAAAAAACAGTTATTCGAGTAAATATTTTCAAAATGTATATTAAAATATAAAATTAATTTTATAGATACAAAGTTAATGTGTTCATTCTCTAAACCTATGGGTTCNTGTATTTTAAGGTTTATTCGGCACATTAGGTGTGCAATGTCGCGAGCAGCTTAGAAAAAGTAATGGAATAAAAGGATAAAACCGGAAACGAAAGGAAAGAATGTCACCGAAGAGAAGGGAAATGGAAACAGTTTTCTAGTTGCATAAAGTTCTGTGGCTCCTTAAAACCGTAGGTATTGCATATTGTAAGATAGCGAATGGAAACAGATGACTTGATCGTAGCCAGAAAATAAGTCGAAACACGAAGAAATACCATTTATAGAAGGTAGAAGTCCACAGAAACGATGGAAATGTTTTATTAGTTACATAAATTTTTGTGTTTTTCTTCGAATTCCAATATGACTCGTAAGATTGAGTTTCCCAAACATGACTACTCTCTGTGTCAGTATGTGGATTTTCAGAAAAAGTAACGTCCACAAGTGAAAATTGGTTTTGTTCAAGTAACGGTATGAAATTGTTTTAAATACAGAATGTTACTATTTCACCAGTTTTAATAAAAAATTTGGTAAAACTAAAACATTTCATTTATTTTTAAAGCTTTTGGGGAGGTTATGCTAGTTATTGAGAATTGGATATACCGTTTCTTTTGAGCAGCTCCTAGTTAAAAAAATTGAGGGAGAATTCTCTTGCAAGTGAGGAATGCTTATATGGTAAAAGAAAATCGCCCAACAAATGTGCGTTAGTTAACATTATATAATAAGTAAGGGATTTTTTTTTTACTGTAAAAGAAAGTTTACCTGCGCTTCTCCATACATACTCCGTATGTATGGAGCAGCGCCGGAACGCAAAGACGGGGGAAACGGAGATCCCCGAGAAAACCCGCCGACCAGCGGCATCGTTCAGCACGATTCCTATATGCGAAAATCCGGGAGCGACCCCCACCCGAAATCGAGCCCGGTTCGCCTTGGTAGGAGACGAGTAGTCTGACCACTACACCACCGCGGCCCCTGCGCGAGACAGAGAAGAGCGTTCAAAATTTTCATAATTTAAAAAATAATGACAAGCGTTTGAATTATCACGTGACTGCAGGACATCATTTCTCGATGTACACAATGGAAAATAAATTATTGTTACAAATCATTTTATTTCATTTGACTTACATGCTCTAAGGCTTATCGGGGTGGCTAAAAACTAAGCTTATCTACTTTTATTGTAATATAAAAATGGCACACACTCCCAGCACCTACAGTACACGGGAATAAAACTCGAAATCTCGTGATCGAAAAACAAAGCCTTGGCGGCCGAATTAAGCAAGTCACCAGCTTCAACGTATCAAACTTTGCGCTCTGAAAACACTCTCATTGCTGCAGCTCATTATCTGTTGCCGCAAAGAAGTTTGCGGTTAAATATGAACCATTGCAAAGTACGTTTGTCGTTTGTTTTATGTATGCAATAACAACAATTGTAACATGGCAACATGGTCCCAATAGTTAGTCTTCGGTATGAGGAAGTTTGTTACCATTCTTTATTGTTAAGCAATTATGTTGAAGATCTAATGAAGTAGTGTTTTGGTATTGTAGCATTTACAAAGTTATATTACGTACTAAAACGACAATTTACGAAAGGATTGCTTTTAATAAATCCCAACCCTTTCCTTTGGTATACAACAATATTTCTTTACTGTAAACAAAACAAGCTCAAATTTTTATTTTTTGTTGGTTTTAAATAAAGATAATGTTGCCACAAAAAAACAATGTATAAAAAAATACAATAACAGCAAACCTAAGTTTCTTTAACGCCCTCTTTAAATTGAAGCAAGATTTCGGTAAACAAAACGTCTTCGAACAAATGTTTTCCTTTGCTGTACAGATAGCTATTAACGTATTTTTTGGCAGTGTATTTATAGGCGAAACCAAAATTGTTTTACAGTTATCATTTAATTGTGTTATGCGTTACAACTTCTAATCTCCATCATACAATTCTGAGATTACTTGTGAATTACTTTGTATTCGGACACAAAACAATTTTTAGGGCGTCTTCCCGCAAATTTGTTGAAGTATACAACTGGTGTGGTATACCACAGAAGCATTCTTCAATGTCATGTACTTTAACTTATTAAAACTGCAACGCAACTTAATACTTTTGTGCTTTTCATAGCGACGCAGCAGGTTTAGCTTAAACTCGACATATTTAATTGGTTTAAAAAAGTTTTCCACATAAAAATGTATTTCGTCTCTACATAATACAAAAAAAAAACAGTTATTCGAGTAAATATTTTTAAAATGTATATTAAAATATAAAATTAATTTTATAGATACAAAGTTAATGTGTTCATTCTCTAAACCTATGGGTTCTATATAAGAATTCAATCTCTAAAATTTCTGTGGTATTTGTACCATACACTATGCATAGATTGTAAATAAAATCAAACTGATTACTCTTGTAGTAAAGTTGTGAAAATTCTTCAATTTATCAATGGCAGGTTATCAAGATTTAAGTGAGTTTGAACGTGGTGTTATAGTCGGTGCACGAGAGATGGGACATAGCATCTCCGAGGTAGCGATAACATTTGGATGTTCGTNTACTGCTGCTACAATGGCAGGTTATCAAGATTTAAGTGAGTTTGAACGTGGTGTTATAGTCGGCGCACGAGAGATGGGACATAGCATCTCCGAGGTAGCGATAACATTTGGATGTTCGTGTACGACCATTTCACGAGTGTGCCGTGAATATCGGGAATCCGGTAAAACATCACATCTTCGTAGATATGGGACGTGCATTATGCCAGAAAAAAATTAATTCAATGCAAAAATCGGGGTGGGGTTGTATGGTAGGGTCTCCGCTGAAAGTCTCATAGAGGCGCGTTATCGACGGCAAGACTGCACGCCAGTCCAGTGCTTTGCGCGTAGAGGCGATGAGAGAGTTGATGAGCATGTCTCGGTCGCCCCTAGCGCTCCCACGCTTTTAGGCCTCAGACGTGCGAAATTCCTTCAAACCCACGGCCGTCCCCCGATACAATAATATTTCAGGTTAGAAAAACCCATTCTACCAAATCATTAGACTGTTCACATACAAAGTTGTAGCTCCGTAATGCAGTTGATTTTATGCTACCAGGTTTTCTGGGTTGAAGTCCCGTGTAAGGCAGATGTGTATTTTGTAGTTGTCCCACTACCCTATAATATGTTTCTGGTTCTAACCCCAAAGGTTTTTTCTGTCAACGAGACGTTAAGGCATATCTACGATCTGAGCTTTTAAGAACTACATTAGAATAATTTCCATCCATGTAATGGAAAGTAGACTCACTAGATATGCAAATAACTCCTTGTATTCTTTATCTCTCTCTCTCTCTCTCTCTCTCTCTCTCTCTCCCTCTCTCTCCAAACCATACGGGTTTAGAAGACAAATTTTTACTTCGTTTTAGTGAGNTTTCCATCCATGTAATGGAAAGTAGACTCACTAGATATGCAAATAACTCCTTGTATTCTTTATCTCTCTCTCTCTCTTTCTCTCTCTCTCTCTCTCTCTCTCCCTCTCTCTCCAAACCATACGGGTTTAGAAGACACATTTTTACTTCGTTTTAGTGACTGATAGGTACTTGNTCTCTCTCTCTCTCTCTCTCTCTCTCTCTCTCCCTCTCTCTCCAAACCATACGGGTTTAGAAGACAAATTTTTACTTCGTTTTAGTGAGCTGATAGGTACTTGATGTTTATTCTGAACAAACAACTAAGAGTTAGTTTCATCACAGAAATCGCAAGACGAAAATTATTTATTCTGCTGTTCTATTAATATACTGACACAACGAGTGTTAAATTTTGTTTGTGTTTCAATTTAAGTGTAATTCATCGTGGAGACTGCGTGATTTGCCAAAAAGAAAGCCTTGTGGTTCTACCACACCCACGACTGGGTTCATGATATAGCGACATCCCAATTTTTGTAGGGTGGTATTTTTTCAGAAAAAAAGGTATTATAGGTTTATTCGCTGTAACTTCTCGTTTTTTTAATATAGCCTTTGAAAAATCACCTTGTATATGACGTGTTAAGCTGTTTCGTAACTATGCCTTGTTTCGCAAGCATTTTATACTTCCGTCAACATAAAAGTNTGTATATGACGTGTTAAGCTGTTTCGTAACTATGCCTTGTTTCGCAAGCATTTTATACTTCCGTCAACATAAAAGTATATCTTATTTTTTTGTTGAACTAAAATTTCGCTTATATTTTATTCATAAACTATAATATTTAATTTATAGTTAATATGGATTAAAACAGAGAGAAGATCGGCGTGCTGGTAATGCGTACTAAGAAATAGTTCTCACGCAAAATATTATTAGAGTGCGCACGAATTCGGTACGTTGTCCTGTTAGTGTAATTTTCTACACTTGGCTTATTCGTTTGCATGAGGCGGAGGAATATCCTGGATAAAAGTTGGAAATAACCGTGACTGGACTATATGTCGTTACACATATCTATCCGCGAACACGCTGGCAGCTTGCCGCGGAGAGACGGCGCCGCGGAAAGCAGCAGACACAGCGGCCGCCACTAATGGAGGCCGCCACTTTATCTGACACGAGGTGTCATCCACCTGGAAGAGTTGACGCTCAGCCCCCAAGAGTACCGTCGACGATAATGGACTCGGCCGCGGCGTTGTGATAGCATCATCGTCGGCGAGTGTGACGCCTACCCGCGCCGAGTCGCAGAGTGCGTAAGAACACAGAGGTGCAACAGCCACTTACTCCGCGAACTTCAGCAAGATGACGTCACCAGCGGGCAACGTGGAAACGCCGTTCGCCAGTCGGCGCCTGGTAACTTCCCCCGCCAGTCTCTTTCGAAGCACGCGGTAGCCAATGACGCACGAGGTCCGTTCCCAGGCCCTCGCGCGGCCAATCAGAGAAAGGGCGCGCCCACGTTCAAATGAACCGCCGTGTCGTTTCGTCTCTGTTTACTTATCTACTCTGTGGCCGAGTGGTCGTGCGCGTTCTGAAGGCGCTCCTGTTTACAGCTGTTTCCGTGAATGCAGTAGTGTCTCCCTCCCGCCGCAGGTTATGTTTACGTAAACACACGGAGCTGACTGTCAAACCGACCAGCACGTCAGCAGAAAAATATTTTGCCGTGGAAATAACTTATACGCAAGACTTCTTGCAGATCTTTGGGAAAAAAAAGTGCACACGTTCGTGGTACAGACTGTACGCCCAGACAGCACTCCGTGCAATCATTGAATATCACTATACATCCCGCCATGTACAGTCTGTTACGCAAATAAACCAACAAACCTCGCCAGCGTGTTCTAAAAATTCATGTAAACTTACTTACTATGAAGCCCTTTTCCAGTGACGGAAAAGCAGTAAACACAGCGTGTGTAATTACTGAATATCTTTATTGGCATTGCCTACATATCGGAGGTTCCATAGAAGCTGTTCAAAACGGGCCCCACTTGACCGTAAGCTGTTTGCTAGTCATTGCACCACGGAGTTCTACCACTACGTGCGTGCAAGTTCATTTCGGAGTTGAGTGATGGCATCAGTGATCGCCCGTATCAACTGGTCCCGCGTGTCTGGTTTCCGTCCGCTCTACGCTCCACTCTTCAGGCGGCCCCTGGAGAGAGAG